>ML780045.1:571077-591670 GCA_009831015.1 Picea engelmannii
TGGATAATGTTATTAACACAATCTCAATCTGCTATGCAATGGATAAAGACACAGGGGATGTGTCCAGATCAGTGCCGATTACATTGTGGGGTCCACCAATGTAAATTCCGCAGACTCGGCAACGAAGTCTGTCGAAGGACCAACTTCATCTGGATCCCCCAAACCCACCCAATCGGTGGATGTACATTCTATGCAGTCATCAAAAAACCCAAATGGTGACCAAAAACCATATGGAAATAACCGGAAAGGTCAAAATAATCGTAGAGGTGGGAAGAATAAACCCAAGGACAAGAATAATAATGGAAAAAAGAACGATAATTCTAGGGAGGGCACGAAAGAAAAGCATAAGGTTAAGTTTCCTTGTAAATTTTTTACAGACGATCACCTTACACACTTATGCCCCAAACTTGTGGAAGCTGCGAGGATTTTAAATATCCCATCTGTTGTGCTAATGAATCATTTTCCTCACAACCAACACTTATCCTTAAGTTCTTCGAACGCCAGAAATGTGTCTGGTGGGGGTCAAAACCCATCATTGCAAGATGACGACCGTGTTTGCATCAATATGGTCGGTGCAAGAATTGATATAGCCACTCTCTCTCGAGATTACGGCTCTTCAAAAGATCATACCAGCCTAGAAGCTCCTCCTCCACCCCCGAAGATGAATTTACAGATCAAGAAACCAGAGCCACCGCCTCATATTCTGAAAGGTGTATTCAAGCACTCTACCTATAACCCTAATGCTAAAGTTTCCCAGAACTACTCTATCATTGAGGATATAGGCCAAACACCTTGCGCGATGTCTTCTTTGGAGGTACTCTAAACGTGTCCATCACAAAGGAATGCCTTACTCTCTGCCTGATGAGCTCCAGAACCTAGTGGCTCAAATATCATCAAGTTCGATGTCACGGACATGAAGCCTCGCTTACCTTACCATGTGGCTTTCCAAATCCACGTGGAGTATTCTAAACATACCATCAAACAAGCGGTCGTTGATGAGGGTGTTACCACTTGCATGATGTCCTTAGCCTGTTGGAAAGATATTAGTTATCCAACCCTTTCAAATTCGTTTACCATGTTGACCGCATTCGATGGTCATTCCTTTCGCCCTCATGGTATTCTCCCTGCCTTTCCAGTCTAGTTAGGTGGGAAGACAATAGAAGTGGAAGTAGAGGTAGTTGATGCACCTCTCAATTATAACCTATTAATAGGTCGCAATTGGACTTATGCTATGGTCATTGTCGTATCATTCGTTTTTCGCACGCTTTGTTTTCCTCATCAAGGGGAGATTGTGACAATCGATCAGTTATCCTTTACGTACTCTAGTTCAAACGCATCTGTTGGACCGTCGATCCTTGTGGTCGACAATTCTCAGCTGGAAACTAAGAATATCAGTGTCGGAATGTATTCTTCCCTCATGGGTACTTTCAACTTCTCGGCATCAATTCACCACATTTACGCCATGTCCAGTACGCCCACTTCAGTAGAGAGTTCCATCCCTTTCCGCACTTCTTATTTCAGTGACCCTTGGACCCTACCTTCTTTGTATTTATCGATTGAAGGTCAGTTGCATGATGGCATGGCTATGCCACTATCAGTAGCAGAGATCGCCTATCAAGTTATCCTTGACTCTTCTACCAACCCTGATCCATTTCCCTTGCAGACGGTCGAGGAAGATCCAGTTCCCAGGCCCGTCTGGGCCACTTCGTTATCTTGTTCACATGACTTATTGGATGAGACTTTTCCTTCGAACGAAGCCATCCTTGAAGCCATCAATGTTTTTGAGATACCTTGGTACGATATGCATCATCGATCTTATTTTCTCCCAAGTCTTGAAAAAATTGAGCAAGATGATTTTAGATCTACCCTGAGTGAGATAGTCGGTCATTTCGTAGTTCCACTTGATACACATGACATTCATGGTGAAGGGAATATGGAGAGTATTTCTCCCACCGTCCATATTGATATCTCTCGTACCCCTAGCAAGATTGAAATCGTAAATATAGGTGCATATTATTCGCTAGAGGAGACTCTGATCTACACCAACCTCTTCAAATAATTTCGAGACATATTCGCTTGGTCATATGAAGAGATGCCAGGGATCAACTCCCATATTGTCAAACATGAGACTAGGAATTACTCGGATGCTAAACCCGTTCAATAACGTCTTAGATCTGTAAATCCTAGGAAGGCCCCCGCTATTAAGGTAGAGGTAGAGAAGCTACTTAATGTCGGCTTTATCTACCCGGTTCCCTTGACTGAATGGGTATCCAACCCCATTCCCATGAATAAAAAGAAAGGAACCATCTGCGTGTGTATAAAATTTCGTGACATGAACAAGGCATGTCCTAAATATAACTTCCCCATGCCTTTCATCAGTTAGATTATTGATGAGTGTGCGGGAAGCGAAATATTTTCTTTTATGGACGAATTTTCAGGATATAACCAAATCCAGATCAAACCCAAAGACCAACATAAGACGACATTCATATGTCCTTGGGGCATGTTTGCATACCGAAAAATTCCATTCAGCTTGAAAAACGTCGGAGCGACCTTCCAATGAGCCATGACTTTCGCTTTTCATGATCTCAAACACATAGCCGAAGCTCACCTCGATGATCTTGCTGCTCACTCTCACAAGAGAATGGATCATGTTGCGCACCTTCGACTGGTTTTTGAAAGATGTCGCTACTATAGAATATGTCTCAACCCTCATAAATTCATCTTTTACATTAGATCTGGTCATCTCTTAGGATTCTTAGTCTCCGAGATAGGGATCATGGTAGATCCACTTAAGGTTGAGGTAATTCTTCAGTTGCCTCCCCCGCGCACAATTAGACAACTTCAAGGTTTACAGGGGAAAGCTAACTTTTTGCGTCAGTTTATTATGAATTATGCCAATATTACTAAGGGTTTCATGCGCCTATTAAAGAAAAACACCCCGTTTATCTAGAATGAGTGAGCCCAACAATATTTTGACGCCTTAAAGAAATCCTTAATATCGACCCCTCTGCTGAAATATCCTGATTACAGTAGAGATTACATGTTGTATATCGCCACGTCTGAAGAGACCATTGGTATGGTTCTATTTCAGGAGGATGATGAGCTCCACAAGCATGTCATCTACTATCTCAGTTGAAATTTAGTCGGTCCTAAACGAAATTACTCACACATTGAAAAGCTAGCTTTGGCTGTCGTCCACGCAATCCAACATTTACGACACTATATATTGCTTTGCAAAAATACCGTGGCTACCAATGTTATTCCATTTCAATACATCCTCACTAGACATATCATAGGCAGAAAATATAATAAATGCATTTTCATCCTACAATAATTTGATCTCAACTTTGCTTCGGCCAAGTCCAAGAAATCACTAGTTTTTGCAGAGCTAATATCCGATTTCCCACGACTAGACGAAGATGTTATTCATGTCTATTCATTCATAGATGAACATAATTTCCTTGTTTCGTCATCTGACCCCTGGTATGGAGATATTGTTTATACCTTCAAACCTTGAAGTTCACTCAGCATCTCTCGCGAGATGATTGACGGTGTGTTCGATACAAAGCCAAAAAGTATACAATCGTCGGTGACACTTTGTATCGTTCAGGAATAGATAGAATATTACGTCGTTTCTTAACTCATGAAGAAGTCGAGTTATTCCTTAATGATTGCCACAAAGGGGCTTCTAGCGGTCATCTATCCAGGCTTGCGACAACCCAAAAAATATTGCGAGCTGGTTACTTCTAGCCCACCATCTTTAAAGATTGTATTGAAGTGGTTAAGAAGTGTCACCCTTTCCAGGTGTTCACTCGGAAAATGCACTCGCACCCAACCCCTCTCCACCCAGTCATTACCATCGGTCCCTTCACTAAGTGGGGATATATTTCGTTGATTGCAACCCAACTTCAGCTAGGGGGCATCAACACATTATTGTGGTTTTCAACTACTTCACCAAGTGGGTCGAAGCCATTCCTACCATGGAATCCAATGGGAAGACTACTTCTTTTCTCGTATTCAACCAAATTATCACCTGGTTCGATATCCCGAGTGAGATTGTCACTGATCATGGTAGTCATTTTTAGAATGAAATGATGATAGAACTAGCATCTAAGATGGGGTTTAAACATGATCACTCGTCTCCTTATTACCCCCAGGAAAATGGGCAAGTAAAGGCCTTCAATAAGTCTCTTAAGACCATTTTGCAAAAAAATGTTAGTCGGAGCAATTCCAACTGACACATCATGTTATATCCCGCACTTTGGGCATACCGAACCTCGGTTAAGACTGCCACCGATTTTTCTCCTTTTTAGTTAGTACACAGTGTGGAGTTGATACTTCTCGTTGAATGTGAAATACCTTCTCTCAAATTGGCAGTTGAGCTCCTACCTGTCACTTTAGATTTAGAGCGACGCCTGGTACACCTAGAGAGTCTTGATGAGCAGCGTCGAGATGCCTTTACGGCTATCGAGCCAAACAAGAAATGTGTCAAGGTTCAGTACGATAATTCTATCTATCCCTGGTTGTCTACTAAGGGTGACTTGGTCCTCTTGTATGACCAAGCCAAAGAACCTCTAGGGGCAGGCAAGTTTAAACCCATGTGGCACGGTCCTTATATCGTACGACGTGTTCTAGAAAAAGGAGCCTACGAGTTGGAAGATTATGAAGGGAATAAATTGGCTGAGCCCATAAATGGTCTCTAATTAAAAAACTATTATGCTTGAGCCCTAGCCTTGGGAAAAACCCTTTGTATACTAATGTAAATTTAGTGTATATACACTTTTTCCCCCTTTTTTGTCTTTGGCTTGCTTATCGAGTTTTCCCTTTTGTTGGCAGATGTCAATGGAGTCTTTAGTCTACCTAGGATTTGCAGACGAAGCCAGTCATCATACATGAAAATTATCTTCTGCTGCTTGGGTGATTTACTTGTCTGAGGGTCTGCTTGTGTCTTCAGGTGGCGTATCCCTAGGGCCATCCACAAATAATGTGGCTGAATATAGCGTTGTTATAGAATTATTGTGTGATTCTATCTCACATGGTATTCTCTCTATAAAGGTGCGCCTGGATTCTCAATTAATCATACGTCAGTTAAACGGTTGTTACCATGTGCGTGATCCAACATTACTCCGTCGATTCCTACGGGTACATCTTTTAGAATGACAATTTGGTTTTATTACATATTTTCACATTCCTAGAAGTTGTAATCATGTATCTGATGCCTATGCTAATTATGTTTTGGAATGGAATTTATCACATTTATAAAGCAAAGAAGACCATTAAATCAATGTACACATTGTAAGATGTAAGTACAGTCAAAGATCCTTTTTTTTTATATTTCCAAAAAATATGGTGTTTTATATTACAAAATTGGGGCTAAACCCCTCAAAAATACATATACAACCGATATACATGTCCTATGATATCTACGCTTGTGGTGCCGGATGAGTCTCATGATAGCAAACCATGGTGTTGGCGAGATGCCGAAATATTCATACCCATGCTCTAGGTACATCGACAACTTGCCTCTGCATGGCTTCAGGTATATCCTCCACCTAAACCATAGGAATCCTCTGTGTCAAATGCGACAAGTTTCCCTACACATTCTGAAGGACTCTCTCCACCTCTCCTCCCACTGCCTCATCTACCCGGTGCCTCTGCCTATGTTGTAGGAATCCCTCTAGACATTGCGGACCCACGTCTGCAACCACACAACTATCAAGTTAATATTTAAAAACACCATCCAAAAAATATTTTTTCTTTTAAAATACAAAAATAAAAAAAATGAAATATATAAAAAACATTGTTTACCTATGGTGCCATAGGCGGCTCCTGGTGGAAGCGACATATCAAGATCACTTGTAAAATCAATTCTCGCATAGGGATAGTCATCCAGAGCTATGATTTGTCTCCCCCACCATAATAAAAAATCATCGTTGTAGGGTGTCACCACCCTCCCTCCCCCCTGTTGCCTCATGAAATAAACCCATTGCGCCATAGCTGGCTGCTGGATCACGTGGCACTCTAGGAATGATCTCCACTCTAGGTCCCAGGCTTGGGATCCTCTCAAAAAATAAGCTACAAAGGATAGAGGCAAACCCAAAGTTTCTCTTTGCCCCCTGCTTGCACTCTGTCAGTTGACCTTTCATGTTGGTCAGCAGTGAGGTACACCAATCGTACATGGTAGGTATCTCACACTCCAGTGCGTAAAACATAAGCAATCTCGATGCTTGATGCAGTGAGGCCGACTCTATAATCTTGGTAAGCACGAGCACAATAATATTCAGGCTGAGGTTACCTATAGCTCGGATAGGGATTTGACTTCCCACCATGGGAGTCCCTTCAACACAGTGGGCCTCGATGTATTCTTCGAGCTTCATCCCACTTTTGACCCCACATGAATTAAGGTCCACAACCTCTCCTCGGTGTGAAATTCCTTTCAAGAATTAGATGTCCTCTACTTCGATCCTTAATGGTTGCCCATCAAGGATAAAGCTCTCACTATTTGGATCCAAATAACCCACCATCATTTCCAATAACCTCACTTGGGCCCTCATTCCTTTGAGAGCCCAAAACTTGTATAGACCACATATTTTCAATGCCGCTTGAGCCACCAGATCCATTTCCACTGCTGCATCTACCTCCTCATTCTCTCTCTCCCTCCACTCCAACACCATCCTGCAAAAACCAAATCAATTTTTGAGTTAAAAACTATTTTTTTTCCATTTTGCGTACGTATACATGGTTTATCTAGGAACAATCGCGGGTAGGGCCTGATATACGCCCCCTATAGTTCACATAGAGGTGTATATATGGTCGTATAATATACATATTAGTAGAAACCCGCGTATAACGAAAAACACAATTTGCACCCTTAAAAACTAAAAAAATGGAGCCCAATTCAAAATTGTAAACCATGGAATTTGAAGAGGATGGGATAAAGAGTTACCTGGACCAACCGGCTTGCGATTCCATTGCCTATTTCTCCTGTGATCATCCTTTGAATTCCAGAGGTATGTTAGTCCAAATTGCACTATTTTGGGTGAAAATGAAAATGACATAGTAAATTGTGATTTTATTACTATTTATAAAACATGTTTACCCATTCGATATAGTTTTATGCTATTATTTTGTCTAATGGACTAATTCAAAAATGGTTTTAAGATGGTTTTTGTAGTTTCGACTCAATTTTATTACAGATATCAATGTCATGGTTGGTCGTTTGTATCCTCAGGCAGGTATATTCATAACCTAGCATATAGGATAGGTATTCACTACATCGTATAGTTTTTCATTATCCTTCAATTACCACTTTTTACACCTTAGGTACGAACCCATTTATTGCGACGCATTAACCTCCATCTGTTATCATAACATCATTAATAAATGGTAGAGACTTACCAAACATGGGTACCCTAGTTAGAACCTCTTTTCATTTGGTGCCCATGATGATATTTTCCTTAGGATCGGGAGTCTATTAGAATTTGACACATGACTTTACAATGAGCCTCATTTCTCATTCATGTACACACGGCCTTATCACCTGCAGACTCCCAAAACATGAGTCTTAGTTAAGCTCTTTTCTGACTCGCTATAAAAAATGGAAAAGATCGCCGAGTGAACTTGTCTTCTTCACACTCATAAACTGGATTTGAAAAGACGTCTATTTGGCACAATTTTACCCCTTTTTCACACCAAGTAGACTAAAAGATATAAAAAAGGACATTTTTTGGCGTTAAATTGTGATTGCATCTCATGCCCTTGCTTGTAGTATTGAGGCTTTATCTGGTTCGTGCTTTGCATTATAAACCATGGACCAAGCAATTTTCATCCTCAACCAAGTAGAGCCTTGCCTATATCCTTTGCAATTTGACACCCTATACCCTGGAGGGAACATAACCCCGAGTTTCCATCTCTCGTATGCATTTCCTTGCATTGAGCATAGGTACGTTCCACTGCTGGAACTAGTTTTGCTTACTTGCGACACTTGTTCCCTCCTCTGTATCATAGCATTAAATTGTTATGAAGAAAAAAAAAAGGCGTGCGGGAAGGGAGTACTATATTGTAATTGGCAGCATTCGTGTCACCTTTGAACAGAGAAATTTTTTATTGAGTCCTTGCGTCATCATAATTTTGGGTTTAGCATGGCCTTAGGAAGCTGATCCCGTTACAAAATTTTCTCTACTGACTGGTTAATCTTCCAGCCACTATAGAGAACATTATGGATGCCTTTTGCATCTAATTGTCAAATCATTAAGTCTATGCTTCCAGAGTCCACGGTATGTCTCATGCTCTTGTTCGAAGGAAGTCTATCAACCTATGTCGGCCACTCCTAAGAAATCTTAACTTCACATTTCGGCCATACGCTCAGTTTGTCTCAGAATCACATGATACTTTGGTCTTATGATGCACCCTGGCCCTAATTTCATCATTGATAAGTCACCTTGAACCCAACAATAGAAATTTCATCATGGGTTGTTGACTGGGTGGCTTCCCTTGTGTTCAACGACAATACATCTATTCACACTTTGGGATTAATTTAGTGTTTTGGATGCCATTATCCTTATTGGTGGTTTCCTCGCCATTAGCCTTATTGGTGGTTTCCCCGCCTTTGTCAGCAGTTTTCATCATTGGCTTCTATTCAGAGGGTCTTTTTCGTGTACCACTTGCATTTGGCACACACGAAAGATGCACAAGGTCGTTGGTTCGTGAACATGTTCTTCATCCAATCTCCACCAAATCATGAAGCTCTTGCTTTGCTCCTCGTGCTGAATGATGAGAGATGCCTTAATTCTCTCCTTTCAGCATGTCTCTTTCCATCGACTTCAGCTGATGTATTTTGGATACGAGACTTAGAGTTTTATGAGTACCTTGAGGTTTCCATTCATTAGTGTCAGTCTCTCTTGCCATTGGCAAATAGGAATACATCAATGTATCTTGATCAATGGATCTCTCAAATGTTTGACACCAGCTCCTTCATTCACATTTGTAGATATGTACTCGGTGCCTTGATACCTACTTTCATCATTGGTAGGCTGTCTCATGTTTGTTAACAATATACCTCAATGACCAGTAATCAAATGATCTCTCATCGTGTTCGACCTCAACTCATTTATTCACATGATGTAGACTTGCACCATTGAAGGATTGTATTGAAGACTTGAAGACATCACTTTGTAGACACACCTTTCCTGAGTTCTTGCTTCCATTTAATCGGACCAATACCTATTTTACTTCAGTGATCATGGGAGATTATATTGTAATCCATGGAATACAGATATCTTCAGATTGATTTTGAGACTGGTTTCACTGATCCTTGTTCATGACTATGACAACTATTGGCATGTAACCACATTTATATTTGCCTACTCATGGCCATGAACAATTGTTGGTATATTTTCCACATGGATCTGCATTGTATTCTTGGTAGCCATGTATGCAAAGTCAGTACATAGTGTAATGAACAATTGAGTTTGTCCAGCTGGTTCTCTACCACTCCACTTCTGGGTTAATTATAATGTATTTTAGCCATCACAGATACTCTTCTAATCTCACACATTAGGGGGCATCTGTTATAGCAAGATTTGCCTCACCATTGCTATCTTGCATAGAGGGCCTTTTTTCCATTTTCCTATGCAGACTTATCAACCCCTTTTTTGATAAATCCAGAGCCAAAACATATATTTTTCCACATATACACTCCCTAACTGCTTTTAAAGATGTGTATATGCTTGATGCTCCACTACATCTAGCGTATATCATGATTTGTGCCAGAAAATACAAAATGTTTTCAGGTTTACATGTCATGACAAAAGATCTCTGATCTTTGGCATTCCATGTATTGGAAAAGTTCTGACTCGGCCCTTCAGTTGCATTCTGGAGGCTATAAGAGCACACTTTCTAGCTATGGAAAAAGAGAGAGAAATCATTCAACTTTGAGAGAAAAGTTGCTCTGGATAAATTACTTCATATTGAGTTTTCATCCCTTTACCCCTCAAGTCTGAATACACTGTTCAACTCCCAAGCTCTTCCCTTATTGTCAAGAGAATATCTTTATCTCTTTGCTATGATCTTGCCTTTGGTGGAGGATTGAAGTGGTGGAGACCCAGTTGGAAGGAACTTGGTTTCTTGGTTTTGAACCGTGCCGACACGGAAGTCTGTAATGTTGATACTTCTGTTGATCAATTATTAATAGAAATACTCCTTTCCCATCCAATCAATATCTTGTGAATATAGTATTATTATCCATGGGCATGTTTGTAATTTTTATTAATGGATTGTGCTATCTGATGTGCTAACTCATTTTATATATTGTCGCTATATACTTTCATCGCTTGTTTGTTGAGAACTGCTTGCAGGTGTAAGGCTTTGGGTCAAAGTGCTCAACGGTGGAATGACATCAAATGATTGGATCAAGGTAGGCTTCTTCCTCGTATTGCACATTAGTTTATATAGAACATGTTGGAATTGATTTGATTTCTGCAGTCATACCTATCTATTGTGGTTTACCCTTGGCCATAGAGAGTTTTTCCCTTGTAACAATATCCTTTACATACCAATCTAGATTTGTTCCTTGTAACCTGTTCATATTCATTCAATTTATTCCTGAAGACCCGCTTTGTGTCGATCACATTCTTATTCTTTGGTCTTGGAACCAGTTCCCAAGTGTCATTTTTCTCTATCTGATCCAATTCTTCATCCATGGCCTTTTGCTAAAATTCATCCTTGTTGGCTTCTTCAAAATAGTTTGGTTTAATTGTAGATGAGAGTGTTAGGTGTGTTTGTTCTGGTGAATGGATTCTTCTTCTAGTCTCAACTCCTGCATCTTTGTTTCCAATAATCTATTTTGAAGGATGATTCTTCTGTACTCATCTACTAGGTGTCTTTGGAGGCACTTGCTGAACTTCCTCTTCTACTTCATTTGGATTCTCTTCATCTTCCTTTTCTACTTCTTTTTCATCTTTTGTTTCTTCTTCTAAGGGTTGTTTCATTGATTCATCTTCTTCTTCATTTGATTATGGTCTGTCTGTTTCATCAATTTTCACGTTGATGCTTTCCACAACTTTGTTCAATCTTAGATTGTAACACTTTTATGCTTTCCTTGTACTTGAGTAATCAAAAAGTATTCCTTTGTCCACGCGAGAGTCAAACTTTCCCATTCCTCCATATTCTCTTTTGATATAGAATTTTCTTCCAAAAACTTTGAAGTGCTTTACATTTGTTGGTCTTCCTTTCCATAGTTTGTAAGGAGTTTTGTTAGTGTTGTTTCTGAGCATTGCTCTATTTTGAATGTGAATTGATGTATGCATTTCCTGTGTCCAAAAAATATCTATCAATTTTGAATCCATTAGAATTGTTTGAGCCATTTACTGTACTGTCCTATTATTTCTTTTAATAACTCCATTCTATTGAGGTGTCCTAACAATGGAGAATTGCCTTTTTATTTCATGATTACTGCAGCAATCCATAAATTCATTTGAGGTGAATTCTCCTCCATTATCAGATCTCAAGCATTTGATTCTTGAATCCATCTCATTTTCAACCATTTCCTTGTAGATCTTGAAGTTTTCAAAAGATTCTGACTTATTCTTGAGAAAGCAAACTGTAGTCATTCTTGTATAATCATCAACTAATAGCATAAAGTATCTCTCACCTTTTAATCCCTTTGTTGTATTCAGTCCAACTATATCAGTATGCACAATTTCCAGTGGTCTTGTCGTTGAATATTCCTTTGATTTGAACCTGGTCTTTGTTTTCTTTCCTTGTTGACAATACTTGCATAAAGTGTTGGTTGGTTTCATGATCTAGGGCATTTCTCATAGTACTTCTCTTTTGCTAACTTTGAAAAGGTTATCAAAATGCATGTGACCCATTCTTTTGTGCCATATCTAAATTTCATCTTCCTTTCCTAGAAAACACTTTTCATTTCCAATTTCACTTAACACATATATGTTTCTTGAAGTTCTTGCAGTTGTAGCAACCAATTTTCCTAAACCTTCTTTTCTTATCTCACACTTTTGTGAATCGAAAGTAACTTTATGACCTTGGTCACACATTTGACTCACACTTATAAGATTATGTTTCATATCTTCTACTAGTAGAACATTTTCTTCCTTTTCATTCTTGTTCCCAATTAGGACTGTGCCTTTTCCAATGATTTTGGATGAATCATCATTTTTGAAGGAGACTGATCCATCTCTTTCCTTTCGTAATGTAAGAAACTTGTCTCTATCATGCATCATGTGTTTTGAACACCCACTGTCAACATACCAACCACGCTTATGCTTATATTGTAGAGTGATTGTGCATTCTTCATTGATATATTGATCTTGCTTTCTTATCTATGTCGTTTACTGAGGTTCCTGTCTGTGACTGTTATTATTCTATTGAGGTTCTTTAGGAGGGACTGTCATTCTGCAATATTTGGACTGTTACGTGTCCACAATTTTTACATTTGTAACATTCCACTTTAGTGCTCAAAGATTCAAACCTATTGTAACTTATTCTTTGTGTTTCACTAGGTATTCTTGAATAACCCCTTTGTGTATGACTCTCAAAGTTGTTATCTTTGCAATTCACATCTTTATGTCCAAAATTATTACATGCATAACATAAACCAAAAAATATAGTTTGATACCTAGGAGTTGAGGATCTTCTGAAGGGAGGTGCTCTTATGAATCCTTATTCTTCTTGAAGCCTATATCTTGGTTGTTGATTCTGAAATCTGACTCTTCTCAGTGGAGGAGTCTCCCTGTAATCTTCCTTGTATATCCTTTTATCCCCTTTGATTTTTTCTGCATAGCTTTTTGGATATGTTTCTTGCTCTGTTGTTTTGGAGCTTGATCCCTTTTATGTCTAAGTGTATCCAAGTGAGGTCTTGTGAAGATGAGATTTTTTACTGCTGATAATGTCATCCAAAAATTTTGAGCTATTCTTCATAATTTTCTTTTGAATATCCTTTCTTAGTGTGACAATCTCTGCTTCCACGTTTCCAATGATCCTATCCTTTTCTTCTAGCTTTTCTTTGAGTGTGTCTTCAATTCTTTTATATTCTTCTCTTTGAACCTTCAATTTTGTGATCATTTATTCTAGTTCTCGAGTGTCCTTTTTCTTGTCTAGTTCTGCTTATAGTTTCTTGTTCTTCTTCTTTTCTCTTCTGATAACTTCTTTGCCACACATTAATTCTTCTCGATAGTCAATTTCCACCTCTTCAATTTCTTCTTTGACTTCTTCATATTCTTCTTCAGCTTCTTCATATTCTTCTTCGGAGTCTTCTTTGTCATATTCTTTTACTACCATGAATATAACTCTTCATGTCTCCTTGTCACTGACTTCATCTTCATCTGATGATGAGTTGTATTCTTTGGTGCATAATATTTTATTGAAAACTTTCTTTGTAGTTCTTTTGCCTTTATATGTGTGTTTTCCTTTTGAGTAAACTTCATCATTTGTCTTTTTCTTATGAGGGCATTTGTTAGAAAAATGACCAATACCATCACAATTAAAACAAATTAAAGAAATCTTAACTCTATACCTACCGTTGGTTCCCTTGTTCAATCTTTTGATGAAGTCGGCCACTTATTCATCATCTTATGAGACGTCACTGCTATTGCTATATTCTTCTTCTTGTTGTTTCTTTTGCTTTGATCTTTTGGATGCTTTGAAGGTTGCTTCTTTTACATCTGGATTTTCCTGTTCAGTTCTCATTTCATATGTTGTGAAGATTCCATGCAGTTCATCCATACTTATTGAGTTTAGATATGATATTTATTCTAGTGTTGATATATTAGGGTTGAATCTCATAGGAAAAGATCTTAGAACCTTTTGAACAATTAAAGATTCTTGGATTTCTTCTCCTAATCCTATGATTGAATTCACCGTTTCATCGACTCGTAAGAGGTAGGCTACAATATTTTAATCTTCCTTCATTTTTAGTTGTTCGAACTGACCTCTGTAAGTTTTAAGCTTTGCTTCTTTGACCTTTGTATCTCCTTCATAAACATTTTTAAGCTTGTCCCAAATTTCTTTAGTGGATTTACAATTTGCAACTTTGGTGAATACCATATCACTGAGACCATTCAAAAGTGAATTTTTGGCTTTGGAATTATTCTCACTGAGTTTCATTGCTTTGTCATTTGTTGGTGGAACTATTGGTGTTGTGTATCCATCTACAATTGATTGCCAAACTTGAAATCCCTGTGCCTGTATATATTTCTTCATCCTTATGCTCCAAAAAACATACTTTTGTCCATCAAACCGTGGTATTCCATTTTTATACAAGTTGGTACTCTCCACGATCTACCTTTGAGTGGTTAAACTGATTTCTGAAGGAAACCGCTCTGATACCAATTGTTGGATTACTGAAAGGAGGGGTGAATCAGTAATAGCGTAATTATAATCCTTTTTCTTCAAATAATCCAAGTGTTATATCAATGTAGAATTATTATTCAATAATGAGAAATAAGAAATGAACAATCACACACATACATAGTACACCAATGTTTTACATGGAAACCCAAATCGGGAGAAAATCACAGAATGATTTTTCTTATATGTCTTGAAGAATTACATTCATTGGAAGAACCAACTTCCTTTTTTTTCCAGCTGCAAATGGAAGGAGGCTCCAATCCCCTTGTTTCTCAGGCTACAACTTGAGGGAAGCTCCAACTCCCCATTTTTCTAGCTATAACCAGAAGGAGGCTACAACCCCCTATGTTCTACAGCTACAACCGAAAGGTGGCTACAACCACCCGTCCTTCCCCGTACAACCTCCTTGAATTATAAGTAGAATGATGGAACCACTATCAAACTATCACTATGAGATATACCGATGTAAACCTTGTTGAATTTTGGCTTATTCTAGAGAGAGTCCTTGTAGAGCGTGCCCGACATGGAATATTTGTTGAATCGATCTAAAATTGTTACACAACATACTACATACTTTACTCTAACCAAAAAATTTGGTCTTACTGAATTTGGTTCTGTTATGAAGAAGTTATGACGTTTTTACCCGAAACACCTTAGAAAACATCATCAAAAGAATTTATCCTTCCTTGAATTCCAACCTTCTTTTCTTCACCTTCCTTCAGAAATTCAACTAAGATATTCTTTGGTTACCTCATACACCTATAGGTATTCAATATTCTCAAGTGTATCTTAAATGAGAGAGCCTTTCCTCTTATTTATACTCTCCAAGTATCTTTCTTAAAAACATCTTCTAGGTCACTTTGCCCACTTTCCTTATTTTAGGGTTAACCCACTTCTAATTTCTCCATTAAATTTATTATATAAATAATTTATTTTGTATTCACTTTGAATTATAGTACACTCATCACTTCACTTTATTATTTACCTTCTAAAATATATTAAACCACTTTGACTAATTTGACCTTTTGGGGCTTCTAGATGACATAAGAAGGTCCTCCAACTTCGTAAGGCCATAACTCTCAAACCGTGAGGATTTATGTGACTTTCTTCATACCACCAGAAATGGAATGAAAAGAAATATCCATATAAGATAGTTTCACTAACAAATTGACTGACCTTCATCTCATTATTCCACAAATAAGCATGGGTTCTCTAACCATACTTCTAGGATAACTCAATCCGCAAAGCATCTTCCCATGAGGGCTTTCACCATAAGGGGACCACTTTGGAGTTCATCCATTTCTACTTATTATAAACCATGACAAGACAATAATGAGTCATATTTACATCAAATGAACTTGGGTCCATTACCCAAACCTTTGTGCTACCAGGCTTTCTTCAAGGGTTGATATCAATGACAACCAACCTTAATCAACATAAATCACTAACATACACACAATGCATTTTACGAATAAAACAATATCAACATCAACATGATATGAAAATGCATAATATATATGAATGATAACACAACACACACACACACATCTCAAGTCAAATATAAATGTAAAATATACATTGTAGCAATCAAATATATACATGTCAACAACTATTGTAAGATAAGTATGCCAACAGAGCTAGATGAGTCAATACCTCTGCCACCAGAGGAAGAGGCATCAATACCTCTATTGCTAGAGCCAGAGAAATAAATACCTTTGCTACTATATCTAGATGCATCAATACCTATTCCACTTGTTAGCGACATTTCTTGTTCTAGGCACAAGAGTATTCGGGTCTGCAAGTTGCACGAGGAGCGCCCAAGCGTAATGAACAGAAGAAGTCCTTTTCGGACTTAAAATCAAGCGAGTGGACAAAATTATAGTGTCAACGATCTGGATCCATCCATATGAGCATATCAACGGGTGGCGGGAAATTGCAGATAGAAAGGTGCACCGAAGATAACTCAATGGATGGCACACATATTGTATGCAGGGAAGAGTAGAAGCCATCCATCCGAGGGACGTGTGGTGTGAGATCCAGTAGCGTCAGTTTTTTGGCAGTCGCAAGTTCAGGGGGTGAAGGTTTTATGTCGTTGTATATTTCGAAACCCCGAACCCCGAAGCACTGATGGCGCCCAAAGTCGAGCCCACAGTATCAAGGGGCAGTCTCGACCATCCATTCATAGGAGACACCTGGCGCGTGATTATGCTCCTCACCGTTTCTCCCATCGTGATTTCAAGAAGTAAGGATCAACCCCTTCCTATTTCGCGAACGCCGAAAGCTCCTTTGAGACTAAATGCAAGGTCATAGCCTGTGGTCACCTGGGAAATAAAAGAGCTGCGCAAAGGGGGCCAAAGGCATCGGGTCCATTCACCGAAAGGTGCATCACGTTCTCTGGGTGTCATTTGATCCGATCTCAAGCCTGGTTTTCGCTTGAAGTAAATGAAGGTAAGGAAGAGTGGTTGAAACCTCTCTTCATGCATTAAGTGAAAGATATGGAGGTTTCAACAGATAGTCTGCCCGATACAGTCCTGTACATTGATTTTCTCCAAAAGGTCATGGCCGGTCCTCATCTGACTAGAAAAAAGTCTGAACGCGCCATGTTGGCCTTTAATGTTACTGCTAGCTCCCGTGCAGGAGCCATGCGCAGTTAAGGCGGCGTCTGACGAAAGTTATCGGTCTAAATTTAGCCGAGGGGACACCAAGTCTTGGGTGCATGATCGGCCAGAGTCTCCATGCGCAGTCTATCAGAAGACATGCAGACACAATGTTTTTAATGCAGCGTCTTGTTTTTGCTGTTGTTGTTGTTTTSGAGTATATCTAGGTGTTTTCGCCATTTTTGGAATTATCAATGGTAGAGTAGAGCTCCCTACTATAAAGTTTTAACAGATATTCTAGTTTGCTGGTTATGCATTTGTATATGAGATATCTTGTTTTATGACAGACAGTTTTTCTTACTCCATCTAATTTTCGTCTCATGCTAAGAGAGTTCGTGATTGACTGATTCGCGCGAATTATTGCAGTTATGTTATGATAAAAGATTTATTGTTGCATTATTGCATTCTATGGCTTTTGCGTTTGAATGTAAGATGATATTGCGTTTGGACGTCTTCTTCCACAGCCTGTTAGAAACCCGATGTTAATAACAAACCTCTGCTTTCCTCTTATATAAGTCTTCTGCCTGTTCACYCTTTACTATAGCTCACTGTCTGAAGTTTATATAAGACCTCACTCACCTATGCATGCCTGGCCTAGTTTTGGAGTTGGAATGATATTGTTTTGAGTTGGATTCCATTTGGTCATCCCATCTATAAACCATCGTGACATAAAACTGATGGGCATCAGGCTCTGCTCTTGCTAGCAATCCAAAAGTGACTTTCGTCGCCAACATTTCTGGCGCCGTTGTCGGGGACGAAGTTGAAGATTTTCCCTGGGCAGAACGACATTGAGCCTCTGATTCTGAAGGTGCATTAGACATCAGAGCCCTTAAATATTGCTACTGTGCACCTGGCGACTCCACTGTGGCGACTCCAGGGTTTCCACATCACTGTTTCATTTTTGGCTACTGTTAGCACACCTGAAAGCTGACCCTAAGGAGATTTCTCGAGAAGGTTTCAACAACTACTTTCTCAGCCTGAGAAGCTTCTTGGGGTAACAACAAAGTTAGGATCTAGCCTTTGATGGTGAACAAAGACCAGACACATTCGAAGCTACACATATTTCACCTGGCAACTCCATGATTCGAGGATCGATTTGCGACTCCACTGGTTCGGATGGAGAATATCTTGGCTCGCAGGTTTTCTCCTTTCAATTTTTCTGCTATTCCTGGTTTTCCTAATGTTGTCCCCTCTCTGGATGAATGGGGTGATTATTTGCCTAGATTTGGACAATGTGAAGGGGACAACCCTGCTCAGCACCTCAGCGAGTTTCATGAATTTATGCGTCAGTGGGAGATACATCATGAGGATGTATTACTGAAGATGTTCATGTTCTCGTTAGCAAGGGATGCGCGTAAATGGTATCATTCTTTACCCCCTGCTAGCATTTCTTCACTCAGTGAATTCCATGCAGTCTTCATTGCCTATTGTTAGGATATTTATCCCTCTAAGTTGATTTTTCATAGCTGTTGTGAGGGATACTACAACAAATGTATACAAGATAGAGCTATCTCTTATGTAGGCTATGAGGATGATCCTGATGACCTGGATCAGAATGCAGTCATTTCTCCTCCCCATTCATCTGTTTCGGGTGAAGTTATGGAGTTGGTAAAATCTATCACTGCCAGACTTGACAGGTGGGAAGCTGAGCGATGTACAGAGGATTTTGGTATCTCTGCAATGGATGACTATGAATATATCGAGGAGGAAGAATATGCTTCGGGCGAAGTTATGGAACTGATAAAATCTATCACTGCCAGACTTGAAAGGTGGGAAGCTGAACAATGTGCTGAGGATTTCCCATCCTTTGAAGCAGAGGCCCTTAGCAACTCTACTGAGGGTGATTATGAAAAAAGCTTTCCCACGG
Organism: Picea engelmannii; assembly: GCA_009831015.1. Lineage (NCBI taxonomy): Eukaryota > Viridiplantae > Streptophyta > Pinopsida > Pinales > Pinaceae > Picea > Picea engelmannii. Next base: position 589,969 of record ML780045.1, read on the forward strand.
GTCCTGTTTATGGTCATTATGAATCTGACCCATGGGAGAGCCAAGAAGAAGAAATCCTCCCAGATATGATTATGTCTGATGAAGGCTATGATGATGGGGGCTGTAAGGATAGAAGACTAGGAGAAGAATATGCTTTGAGTGAACTGATAGAACAGGCGAAATCTCTCAATGCCCAACATGCAAGGTTGGAATCTGAAGGCAACAGAGAGAGTTTTCCAGTCTTCAAGGCAGATGATTTGAGCAGCTCTTTTGAAGAGATTATTGAAGATTTCTGGGATGCGTCAACATCTGCCCCCGATGAGCTTACTGTCTCAGATCAAAGCGATGAAGAGGTATTTATGGAAGAGGATTGTTCTCTTTTCCTTCACGAGATCTCCCATGATGTGTTTACATTTGGGGTCGAAACGAAGGAGTGGGGGATAGTTCCACTTCTGCAAGTTGGAGAAGTTCTGTCCCCCCCCCGACTTTGATGATTATCTGGAAAAGGAGCTGCAGAACCCCACATCACCTTTTTCTAATCAGAGCAGCCAACCCACTTATGACAATTACGGATCAGAGTCTAAGCTCGATATGCTGGATTTCCAAGAGCAGGTCGCAGAACCTTGTCCTCTGCTCACTAAGGAAAATTATCACAAGGAAATCAACCATCTCATTCCTTCAGGAGACGCTGAACAGTACGAGGAAGAGCAGGATTTACCCAGGGGGCCTGTTTATGATGAATACGAATCTGACCTAGGGGGGAGCCAAGAAGAGGAAAAAGAACCAGAGGAGCAGTCTGCCCTTTGTTCAGAGCCAGTCAGTGAGAAACCACCACCTGAGATCAGCGAGCCTACTTCAGTTATTCACCCACCTGTGCTTATCAGAGATATTCGGTCGTGTGTGAACAATTGTGTAGCAAAAGAGGCTGTATGTCGCCAATTTCCTGGAATTGGCCACTCATTCAATGACCCTGTCAGCAAATACATGGAGTGGCATTTCCCTTATGCTTTGGAGCCACCATATCCCATCTCAACTTCAACTTGTAAGGAGAAGTTGAAGAGTGTAATCATTCTGCTGTCACGGTTACATTAACTTTTTGTGATCACTGACAGAAGGAAAGAGATTCCCTTCAGGAAGTTACTTGATTGGCTATGGTGGAAGTCTGCTTTCACCTAGCCCCATGTAAAGTGTTATATTAGTTTAGGATTGTATATAAATAAGCTCCTTTGAGCATGTATTTTTATTTTGTTGCTTTTATTTTTTGGCCTGTATTTTCAGCAACGCGATGTTTTGAGCATGACTCCATAGCCCAACAGCAAGGCACTAAAGCTGTGGAATGATTTCTTAGAGCATCACAGGGATGACTCTATCCCCCATGGAGCCTAATGTTAGTGACATTTCTTTTCCTAGGCACAAGAGTATTCGGGTCTGCAAGTTGCACGAGGAGCATCCAAGCGCAGCGAACAGAAGAAGTCCTTTTCAAACTTAAAATCAAGCAAGCGAGAAAAATTATAGTGTCAATGATCTAGATCCATCCATATGAGCATAACAATGGGTGGCGGGAAATCACGGATAGAAAGGTGCATCGAAGATAACGGAATGGATGGCGCCCATATTGTATGCAGGGAAGAGTAGCAGCCATCCATCGGAGGGATGCGTGGTGCGAGATCCAGTCGCGTCGGTTTTTTGGAAGTCCCGAGTTCAGGGGGTGAAGGTTTTATGT
>ML780045.1:598898-617217 GCA_009831015.1 Picea engelmannii
TTTTTTTTTTTTTTTTTTTTTTATCAGGAAGCCATACCTTTCAGCGCGGAGATCAAATTGAGGCATGGGAATAATCATCGGAAATTTAATTTAGAGGAGAATAATATTGAATTATTAGAATTTTGAGAAGTGTGATAGGATTCTTCATGAATGGAGAAGAAGAAGAACCTATAACATTAATTGACAAAAAAATAATAATATGCCTAATTCTAACAAAAATGGTTGCTTGCACATTTTGTAGAATCAGGAGTATAAGCATATTATCTCAAGATCAATATTGTAGATTAGAGACATGGAGGATCCAGAGGGAGCCTATAGTGATGAGAGAGAATTCAAAGATGAACACATTAGTGTGGGTAATGCAGAGACAAAATATAATGGACACAAGAGCAAAGTGAAGATAGCAGAATGGGTAGAAACTATGAGAAGTTCAATAATGGAGGTGTAGAGTTATAAATATAGCAATTGGAATATAATAAGAGCCGAGGAGGAGTATAATCAAATAAATCGTCAGTTGATGGAAAGACTAAACCAGTTGCAGAGGCAAGTGAAGAATGGATCAGGCTCAAGACATGAGGAAGAAGGTATAAATCATGCAAGGAGAGATGACTATAGAAAATCCAATCACTCAAGAAGTGATATTAGAAATCATAGACATCATTCACCTCCTCGCTCACTAGGAAGTTTTATACATCCAAAGAATCAAGGAGCAATCCAAGAATTCCCCTTGTTAGTCATCAAAGAAGAAGATATGAGATGGAAAGTTTGCAAGGATATTTTAGGAAGCTTAAGACACCATCATTTAATGGTGAAAGAGAAAATGGATATGATGTTGAGGCATGGTTTCTTGGAATAAGAAAGCATTTTTAGCTACACAATTACTCATCTAACATAGAAGCCAAGATTGGCACATACCATTTGGAAGGAAAAGTTGTTATGTCATGGGATTAGTTGAAGCAAGTTGAGCACATTGATGAGAGTAGGATTACTTGGAATAAGTTCAAGAAATATTTTCAGCATGAGTATGTTTTGGAGCGCTATTATGACAAGAATATGAAAGAGTTTTTTGAACTCAGGTTGGGGAGCATGACCATGGGACAACATGAAAATAAGTTCTTGGGATTTATAAAGTATGTGGGGTTTATCAAAGATGAGAAGGTGAAGATACACATGTTTCTGAGTTGACTACCATATTTATATAAAGATAAATTCCATATGATGAACCTAGAAATTTGGCAGAGACCATTAGAAAAGATAAGTACCTGTATGATCAAGGAGAGGGCATATAATATTTACAGAAATATTGCAAGGATATAAAAAAAGGAGAAATATGATCAGAGAAGAAAGGGATTCAAACCTCCTTTTAATAGAAACATTCCTAGCACATATCAACAAGATCAACCTACTAAGAGTGAATACAAGAAGGAAGAATCCTTGGGAAAAAGGGGAACACCACCAATAAAATGTTGGGGATGTAAGGAAGATCACATGTACAAGGATTTCCCTCACAAAGAAGACAAAATGAGGACACTACAAAACATCCAAGAAGCTACTACAATGGAAGACATGGGAAAAAATATTCCAACGATATATGTAGCCCTGGATTGAGGTGGAAGGTAAGATCGTAGATCATCCTATTGATATTTAAATTGATTTAAGAGAAAGCCATAGTTACATTGATCCTAAAATAGTGGATATATTTGATTTGAATAAATGTAAGATTGAAAATCATGGTTGGTTCAACTAGCCACTGGAACCAAAATAAGGATCAATGAAATTGTTAGATATTTTCCAATAAATATAAATGGATTAAATACCAATGTTGATCTGAATATCATACCATTAGGATTTTATGATGTCCTAATTGGAATGGATTGGCTGGAAAGGCATCATGTTGTCCTAGATTTCCACAATAAGACATTTACATGTCTTGATGAAGAAGGGAAGCAAAACAATGTGAAAGGAATACCAAGACCCATTTCTATCAGGGAGATTTCAACCTTGAAAATGAAGAGATGCTTTAGGAAATCATGTCAATTGTATGAAGCTCATGTGGAGGAGCCAGAAAATACCAATGGGCCAGATCTTGAATATTTTTTATTATTGCAAGAGTTTGAATATGTATTTAAGAAAATATCAATATTTCGACTAAAGAGGAATATATTTCTCTATTGATTTAGTACTAGGAGTTGCCCCAATGGAAAATAATCCTTACAGAATGAGTACACCAGAATTAAAATATTTACAAATGCAACTAGAAGAATTATTGAAGAAAGGGTACATATGCCCAAGTGTTTCACCTTGGGAAGTACCATTACTCTTTTTGAAAAAAAAGGACAGAACATTGAGGTCATCTATTGACTTTAGACAACTGAATAAATCCATTGTGAAGAACAAATACCCTCTACCTAGAATTGATGACCTCTTTGACCAACTAAGAGGGGAAAATATATTCTCAAAGATAGACTTGAGATTGGGATATCACTAGGTGAGAATTAGGGAAGAAGACATTAGTGAGACAAATTTTAGAGACATGTATAGGCATTATGAATTTGTGGTGGTGCCATTTGGATTGACCAATGAAGCAACTGTATTTATGTGCTTGATGAATGACATATTCATAAATTACTTGGATACTTTTTTCATTGTGTTCTTGGATGATATACTTATTTATTCCAAGTATGAGGAAGAGCATGAGTGGCGCAAACCCCCTTCCCTCCAAAGGGTTGCTCGACCTCTCGGTCTTGGATCGTTCAAATCGTCAAACCGATTGGTTTGTTGGGATCCTGTTGGAACCGATTCAACTTGACACAGGTCCCATGTTCTCTCGACGTCGATTTTGTGACGCATGTAGACCCTCTCTTTAGCATCTTCAATTATTAACACCTCGCTACTAGCTCCCCCGCTAGAATTCCTCCTTGATGTGACCATGCATTGTGACCATGGGAAATCTCCCTTTGTGATCACACGCTTCATAACTTTTGCGAGTTGTTCACTCCCCTTCCCCAACTTCCGTATCGGTGAATTCTTTGGGACCAAATCTATGGTCCAAATTTTCCTGGCGATCAATGGTTGTGATCAAACCATGAGTTTGGAATTCGTGAGTATTCTTTGATCCCAACTCTACTTCTCCCGACTATGAATCAACGATGTGTTGATTCAACTCCACATGTCCTCCTCAATGGATGGCTAAGATTCCTCCGACTCTCAGATCTTTGGGATTTCTTCTCAACTTTTCTTTGAAGGGTTCCTCCTCTGAAATACACGACTCTCTTCCACGTGCCCTTCTAGATCCAACGGTCTGGATTTAAATAGCTCTCCGCGACCTCACGAATATCCCTATTTTCCCTTAGCAAACCTTCTGAAGTTCTCTCTCCCTAACCTCTCAATATTTTTCCACCTATCTTCACCACGACGATGGATGATCCTGTTGTCTTCGGGACCTTGACAAGTCCTCAACTCCCTTGCACACTTAGCACAATTTCACCTTCTTTCGAGACTTAAGTTGTTCTCTAAAATCCTTCTGCACTCCTTGCAGAAATCTACGTAGACTTCCTTTTGTGATTTTGCTCGGCTTGAAAACTTTCCAAGTTCATGTTCCTTTGTGAACTTCTTCGTGCCCTCCTGGAAAATTCTCTCTCTTCCTCCTGAGCTTTGTAAGATGGACTTACAATTTTTGGGTTCACTCCTTGCGTTCAGATAAGCTTCTCGATGACTTCTCCCTCTACCTTACAGAAAGGTTTAAGGAATCTCCTTTCCTTTGTCGATGTACTCCTTGCAAAGCCTTCCTTCACCAAAATTTTCAGCAATCTTGGGACTCTCCAACACTTCCAATCATGTTTCTTCTATTCACACTCACACTAACTCGATGCCCTCCTTGTAGAGTGTTTCAAAGTGTTCAGTAACTCTGAGTTGTGCTTCCTCCCACATAGTCTTTCCTTCCAAGGTACTTAACCACCTTGAAATTTCTCCCCGAGCCTGTGAATTACTCTGGTGTGCCCTCTTGGAAGCTTCTCTTTTGACTCCACTGAATTCAGACATGCACTCCTTGCGCCGGCTTACCGATTTTCCACCCTCTGTCGCGCACTCCTTGCACTTATCCTAGAGAACCAGACTTAACTCGACACACTCATAGATATAAAACTATATCTCTATCTCTGTAGACAATTTATAACATCCATCTACAATTCAAATGCATGTAAATGACATTCAAAACGCAACATCCATTACATACAAATTTTAAACAGGAAAAACTGTCATTTTCTATTAATGGTGGAATCCCTAATTACAATGGAGGAGTCTGAGCTACGAATCAGTCTCAGCTCTCTGATTTTTATCTCACTATGACCTGACCTGTCTAACCTACCCAACATGTCCAACCTTCTTCAACCCAACCTTCTTCAACTAAAAATAAAAAACCCTTTTACTTTGCTAACAATACAAATATTTATACAAGAGGGGCTCTATGAGTGTAGTGTACCTTTTTTGCTTACCAAGGCTTTTAATGCACTATGTAACAATCTGTACACACTTTTCACATAACACATACAGTCCAGTATATACTCCACATGCATTTAAACAAGTAAACACATTCTACACAGAGTATTCATATGAATTACTGCTATATTCAACAAGCATTTAGCCTTATCATTTAATTCATATACACAGCAGAAAACATGATACATAAACAACTCAGTCATGCAAAACATGATCAAAGCATAATTCAGATACTTATCTTTTAACAGCTCTAGAAATCACCAACCAAGTGCAGGCCTTCCACGAACCTCCCAGCCTTAGACCACACTGTTCATCAGCTCAACAGTGGGTCACCCCCGAGCTGGGACCGAGATCCACCCCAAGGCAAGGAATCCTAGGCTAGGATGAGGTTACAGGGAAGACAACATAGAAATATCTGGAAGGATTCTTCCCAAAGATGCCATCTTACGCCCACTACTACCAGACCCTCATTCCCCACATGCCTGTTCCGCTCGGGAGTATACACCTTCACACGCACAGTCCATCGGTGCTAAACTCCCCCTCAAGGTCTCGGAAACATGCCGAATCAGGAAGTCTCAGAGCCCGTAGCTGGTGCTGGACACTCTCTGGAAGAAAACACTTCCCAACAAACTCTTTCACCTGGAAAGAGTTTCTCGCAGGCCTGACAACCTGCCTCTTCCAACATCAACCACCTCCCTCACCTCGAGAGAAGTCATACATAAGCTCAACATAGGCTTACTCTGGCCAGTATGCCACGCGTAGACAAGCATTGTGTGCCACAACAAACACAGGGAAAACAGACACAGGCTTCCCAAGAACTGGTTCAGCAGCCACATGATATTCTCACGGTCAAGATTTCTGAACAGGGTTCCACGCACAAGCTTGCTCAACTTTTCCTGAACAAACAAGGATTCTTCCACTCGAGTCCAACACAGGGTTCCTATTCAGGAAATGTGCTCCCGGGTTTTATTAGAACCAGTCACAGACTCCACAGTTCTGGACAGGGGTGTACATGGATTCTTCAGGACAAACACAGACTTTCTTTTCTGTATCAAAATTACCTGAGGGTCTCTTGCAGACTGGCCCTTACGGCTCTGGCTTCGGGCAGTTGGGTCGACTGGAGGAGAAGCCCTTTTCACGGCTCGTCCCAGCCTTTTAGTGCATGCACCAAGGTTGACACTTGTCACCCATGGGACTACATGCGTTCACCAGCACACGTTCCTCCCACCACTTGGGAAATCACGTGGCCTTCCAAAAGGACTTAGGATAAAAACATATGATGCACATGTCTTTTGAAATAATATTAAAATATTATTTCCAGGTTTAAGCCCCCCCTAGGCTCAACACTCAGCCCCTTTCCCACCTTCCAGCCCCTAGTTCCTTTCCCACTCTGTGGATGCTCAGTCCCCCTTCACTCATTCATTGTGGTCAGTCTGCACCTGGCGGTGTTTATATTTTATTAAATATTCTGCATACATACAAGTACAACAACATGCTCTTGGCCTTCAACACTTAGGCTCCCTGGCCTAACAAAAACATAAGCCTACATCTTATAGGAACTTGTCTCACCAACCTATAACACATATGTATAATTCGTTTCATACATCAGGTTTATAAAGGGCTCGGCCTTGGGGACATTACAATGAGATTCCCTCGCAAGATAAATTAGTGGTGTCAAATCACCATTAAAAAAACCTATCTAATGGATAGATTACAATGATGGAAATATGATCCATGATAGACTCTGATGGTTGTCTTTTTTTCACATCCACAACATCTATGCTAGCCTCTTCTCGGTCACTTGGTAGGAATATCTCAACTCCTCCAATGATCAAAACATCCATCTGATCCTTCTACTTCATTGTGATCAAAGTTTCTAACTTTTCATCATATTCATTCACGTGGATTACAATTCCACATGAATCTCCTCCTAAGTGAGGTATTTCTTTTCCCTCCTCTTCATCTCTCAACATCCCCTGACACAAACTCTCAACTAAGCTTGCCTCTTCTCCCTTGCCTGCCTGGAAAATTGGGATGTCTCCCCTACCCACCTGGAAGTTTATAAGATACATTGATCCCTTCTTATTGCCCACCTGGGAATCTATGAGACTCTTTCCAGATTTGTTTCCCTTATGAATGAGAGCTTTAGCTTTCCTCAGCCACCTTTTTAACATATGTTTCTACCTTTTGTTCAACAACTTCTGAATATTCCCCTTAGTTGTTCTCTTAAAAGGCCATTCGTACCTCCAGTGTACTTTTTCCTCTTGCTGCATCTTGAATGCTAGCTCCTCCATACGGGATCTGATCTCACTGAGATCCTTATCCATCTCTTCTTTTCTCATTTGCGAATGGACTCTTCCTTGACCACGCTCATAACTTCCTACGACCATCTTTCTTTCTCTACATCCCATCAGTTTGTTTATCATTTGTTTCACACCTTGCAACAACTTCAACAGAGCATCGCATCCTATCTCCCTAGCCTACAAAAATCAATTTTGCATCAGCTCCTTTGTCTCCTCCTCTCTACCTGAGATCAATTAAGCTCTGATACCACTCTGGTATCAAACTACCTCCTTCCACCTTCTCATCTTTGCCTACAATATGCAAACAAATATAAGCTCCTCGTTCGCCTGAAATCTATAGATGAACTGAACCTTTGATACCATTCTGGCACAAACCCACTTCCCTCCAAAGGGTTTCTTGACCTCCCAGTCTTGGATCATTCGAATCATCGAACCAAATGGTTTTTCGAGCTCCTATTGGAACTGATTCAACTTGACACAGGTCCCCTGTTCTCTCGATGTTAATTCTGTGACGCCCGCGGACCCTCTCTTTAGCATCCTTCAATTCTTAACATCTCGCTACTAGCTCCCCCACTAGAATTCCTCCTTGATGTGACCACAGATTATTACCGTGGGCTAGATCCCTTCACGATCCCAAGCTTCAGAACTTTCACGAGATGTTCACTCCCCTTCCCAGACTTTCATATCGACAAATTCTTTGGGACCAAATCTATGGTCCACGTTTTCCTGGCGATAAACAACTGTGATCAAACCATGAGTTCAGACTTCATGAGTCCTCTTTGGTCCCAGCTCTTCTTCTCCCAACTGTGAATTAGAGATGTGTCAATCCAACTCCATGTGTCCTCCTCGATGGATGACTAATATTACTTCAGCTCTCATCTCTTCAGGATTTCTTCTCGAATTTTCTCCGAAGGGTCCCTACTCCAAAATATACGACTCTCTGCCACGTGCCCTTCCAAATCCAAATATCTGGATTTAAATCTCTCTTCGTGACCTCACGAATATCCATGTTTTCCCTCAGCAAACCTTCTCAAGTTCTCACTCCCGAACCTCTCGATCATTTGCCAGCTGTATTCCCCTTGATAATGGATGATCTTGCTGTCTTTGGGACCTTGAAAAGTCCTCGACTCCTTTGCACACTTATCACAATTTCACCTCCTTTATAGACTTAATTTTTTCTCGAAACTCCTTTTGCACTCCTTGTAAAAATCTGTGCAGACTTCCTTCTGTGATTTTTCTCAGCTTGAAAAATTTCCAAGTTCACGTTCCTTTGTGAACTTATTCGTGCCCTCCTGGAAAATTCTCACTCTTCCTCTTGAGCTTTGTAAGATGAACTTATAGTTTCTGGGCACACTCCTTGCATTCGGATAATCTTCTTGACAACTTCTCCCTCAACCTTACGGAAAGTTTTAAGGAATCTCCTTTCCTTTGTCGACGCACTCTCTACAAAGCCTTCCTTAAATAGAATGTTCAGCAATCCTAGGACTCTCCAACACTTCCAACCGTGTTTCTTCTATTCACACTCACACTAGCTTGATGCCCTCCTGGTAGAGTGTTTTAGAGTGTTCAGTAACTTTGAGTTGTGCTTCCTCCCACACAATCTTTATTTCCAAGGTACCTAACCACCTTGAAATTTCTCCCCGAGTCTATGAATTACTCTGGTGTGACCTCCTGGAAGATTCTCTTATGACTCCACTGATTTCATCCATGCAATCCTTGTGTCGGCCTATAGATTTTCCACCCTCTGTCACGCACTCCTTGCACTTAGCCTAGAGAACCATACTTAACTTGACACACTCACAGATAGAAAATTGTATATCTATCCCTGCAGACGATTTCTAACATGCATCAACATTTCAAATGCATGTAAATGACATTCACAATGCAATATCCATTACACATAAATTGTAAACAGAAAAAATGTCATTTTATATTAATGGTGGAATGCCCAATTACAATGGTGGAGTCCTAGCTACAACTGAATCTCGGCTCTCTAAGTTTTCTCTCCCTATGACCTGACCTGTCTAACCTATCCAACATGTCCAACCTTCTTCAACCAAAAAAAATTTTTTTTTACTTTTCTTACAATACAAAGATTTATACAAGAGGGGCTCTATGAGATTCCCTCACAAGCTAAATTAGTGGTGTCAAATCACCATTCAAAACACCTATTTAATGGAAAAATTACAATGATGGAAATCTGCTCCAAATTGGATGCAAATCCCTTCTTCTGTCATCCTATTAATGGTGACCTTATCTCCATCTTGTGCGAAGTCATATCTCGAATCTTCCAGCTTGTCCTCAATTAATTCATGGATCATGCCTTGGATTCTCGAGGCAATGAGAGGGTGGTGCCTATCCTTCCTTGAATGTGAACCACGCATGTTGATCAGTTGGCATGTGCTGAGGTGGAATGATACTCCTGCATCAATGAGAATCACTTGATATTGGTATTGCAAGTGCTAAGGGAACATAAACTGCATGCCAAGCTAAGAAAGTGCTCTTTTCACCAAGAGAAGATCTATTATTTGGGGCACACTATTTTAGAGGAAGGTATAGTAGTAGATCCATATGATTGAATCCATTAGAGGATGGTCAATACCAAGGAAAGTTTCAAAAGTTAGATATTTTATGGGGTTATCCAGATACTACCAGAGATTTGTAGTAGGATTCTCTAATATTTCTCATCCCATCACTTCTTTACAAAAGAATGGAATTCAATTTGAATGGACAGTAGAATGTGAAGACAAATTTATTTTGTTGAAAGATTTACTTACTGGTGCACCTATATGGAATATTGTTGACCCAAACAAGAATTTTGTGGTATGTACACATGCATATAAATAATAACTTGGTGGATTCCTCACTTAGAATGGACATGTCATTGGTTATGAATCTACAAAGCTTAAATAACATGAGAGGAATTATGTCACACATGATTTGGATTTTGCTACGATAGTTCATGCATTGACTATGTCAAGTCATTATTTAATGGGGAATAAATTCGAATTAAGGACATACCACAATGGTCTGAAATATATTTTTGAGCAACCAACTTTAAATTCCAGGCAGACAAGATGGTTGGAATTCTTAAGTGAGTATGAATTTGACATCAAGCATATCAAAGGAAAAGAAAAAAAAATTGTTGATGCAATCAAAAAAAGATTAGATCTCATGCATGCTACAACTATTTGTTGATTATTTGGGTTGGTTGTCATTGATGTCAATCCTTGAAGAAAGTGCGGTAGTGAATTCTGGTAGCACAAAGGTTTGGGTAATGGACCCAAGTTTGTTTGATGCATAATGGTATGATTTTAAATATATTTGAAGGTAAGAATATTCTAGATGGATATTACATGTCATTCCCTTTCTGGTGGTATGTGGAATGTCACATAACTCCTCACGGTTAGAGAGGTATGGCCATGTGAAGTTGGATAACCCTCATGAGTCATCTAGAAGCCCCAAAAGGTCAAAGTAGTCAAAGTGGTTGCAAAGAATAAATTATTTAAATAATAATGTGAAGTGATGAGTATACTATAAGTCAAAATGGATACAAAAGAAATTATTTAAATAATAAAGTTAACAGAGAAATTACTAAGTGGACAAGTGGTTAGAAGTGGGTTATCCCTAAAGTAAGGAAAGTGGTTTAAGATGGTTAGAAGGTAAAAAATAAAGTGAAGTGACGAGTGTACTATAAGTCAAAGTGGAAAAAAAATAAATTATTTAAATAATAAAGTTAATGGAGAAATTACTAAGTGGACAAGTGGTTAGAAGTGGGTTAGCCCTAAAATAAGGAAAGTGGTTTAAGATGGTTAGAAGGTAATCCCTTGAGGAAGCTACATAAAAGTATAAATAAGAGGCAAGGGTCTCTCAATTAATTACACTTGAGAATATTGAATATCTACAAGTGAATGAGGTAAAAAAAGGATATCTAAGATGAATTTCAAAGGGAAGGTGAAGTAAAGAAGGCCAAAATTCAAGGGAGGATAAACTCTTTTGATGATGCTTTCTAAGGTATCTTATTTATAGGTCATCTCACCATTTTCGTAATAACTTTTTTTCTAGAATGATTCAGACCACGAAATCTGGAGGTCGATGAGGAAACATATCCAAGAAGTTTTGATAACAATTTCGTTTTGTGGGGCGTTGTATTTTTGGAGTTACACTCTATGGAAAATAGGGTTTGTGGCTAGTCGTAAAACTAGTCTAAAACAAGTGTTTTGGGTAAAAATGTCATAAATTCTTCATAACAGATACAAATCTAGCAATACCAAATGTATTGGTTAGAATACAGTCTGTAGTATTCTGTGTACCATTTTCATATCCATACAACATATATTATGTGCGGGGAATGCTCTACAAGTTTGCTCTCTAGAATAAGCTAGAATTCAACAAGGTATGTCGTTTTTGCTATAACTCCTTTTCTGAGAGGTTACAATTAGTGAAACTTGGAGGAATTTCATAAAAGTCATTGAAGAACATTGTGTACTATTTTTATATATTTATTCATTATAGGTACACAGTTATGATTATTTCAAGTTAGGGTTGTTGACTAATCCAAAATTAGTCATGTGAGACTAAAGTAAAGTTTGATGAAAATGATAGTCTCTTGTTGTTAACGTTAAGGAAGGTTTGTAGGTATGTGATCACATACACCAGGTCTATTACAGAGTTACAAATCATATTTGGATGATGAAATTGATGAGGGATTTTGGTTGAGGTACATGTTGGGTACATGGTTAAGACAAGTAGTTGATGAGTTGGAACATACATGAGGTGTATAGTTGATGATGTTGCTACATCTTGATGAGTCATAGTTGATGATTAGTTGATGCATGATTGGTACATACTTGGTACATGGTTGGAGGAACTTGTTAGTAGTATTGTTGACACATGGTTTATGGATGATGTAACATACTTGTCTTGGTATATTATTAGAAGCACATATTGATCTTGGTGATGATTATGAGTTGTTGCGTTATGCATGGTTGATGCATTTGTTTATGGTACAGGTTGAGGTACATGTTGATGTATGATACATGTTGGCACATGTTATTGGTACAGGTTGTTTGGTGCAGGTTGATTGGTACAGGTTTACGACAGTATATCTCACAATGATAGTGTGACAGTGGTTCCATCATTCTACTTATATTTTAGGGCAGTTGGATGGGGAAAAGACAGGTGGTTGTATCCACCTTCCAATTGTATATGGAGAACATAGGGGGTTTTATCCTCCTTCTGGTTTTAGCCATAGAATTGGGGATTTGGAGCTTCCCTCAGGTTGTAGCCTAAAAAACTAGGGGGTTGTATCCTCCTTCAAGTTGCAGCTAGAAAAAAAAGGAAGTCGGTGCTTCCAATGAATGTAATTCTTAAAGACATATACGAAAAATCATTCTGTGGTTTTCTCTCGATTTGGGTTTCTGTTGGCCCTTGACCAAGTTTTGAGGATCCTTGGTCATGTTTGACCTATTTTTGGGAATTCGATAGGTTGTCGAAGGTGGAGCACAAGATGAAGCGGAGATTGCGGAATGCCATCCCCTTTTTAGGGCCTTCTTGGGTTTTGGGCTTATGTAATGGGTATGGGGATGTCGTCCCATGGGTTTACCCATTCTTAGGCCTATTTTGTAATGTATAAATAGAAGTCTAGGCAATGTAAGAAGTAGTGAATAGTGACTAGTTAGTTGCAAGTGTGCTAAGTGCTAAGTGCTAAGTGCTAAGTGGTAATTGTTGTGTGCATACTGTGTGAGGCTTGCAAAGCTAAGTGCAAGTGATTGTAAGAGACTGTGGAAGGATTTGTGCTATAACTCAAAGAAGGAGGATCTAGTGAGGTGTACAGATATCCTGTCCTCTGCGGAGTTGATTTTGAGGCTTTGTGCATGTAAGAAGATTTATCGAAGACAATAAATAAGATGAAGAGTTGGTGGACGTATCCCCAGGGTGGGGGTGAACCACGTATATCCTGTGTTGTGAATGATTTGTAATTTTTGGATGTTCTTTTGTTTATGTGATTCAATGTTTAGTGTGATGTTAGTTGATAGATGAATCTGATATGATAGCTTAGTGCTGAATAATGTGAATGAATTCTAGATCTAATACATATTGGTATTCTTAGTGCTTGAATCTATTGGATCTGTTTGAATGTTGTGTTGATCTGTTGTTAGGGTTTAGTTGCACTGTGAACTAAGGATGAATATTGATGAATTGTAATAACTAAGTTATTTGTTAAGGTGTTACAATCATAGATCTGTGCCCCAGCTAAGGTTGCAGACATCTGAGTCCTACAACCACCCCTGCCTCTACCTCAGGTGAGACTTCATCTGCTTCGCAGGTGTTGCCGAAAGGGTCAGTAGTTAGGGTTTTTTTGGTGCGTTGTTGTAGCATTGAACTCTGGGTTTGCCCCTGTGCCAACAAATGGTTCCATTGTCGGGACCTGAAACTATGATTGCTAGGAACTGAGGAAGAAGAATATTTTTGCAAATATCTGACCTGAAACTGTGATTGTTGGGTACTGAGGAAGAAGAAGCTCTGTGCGAATATTTGACTTGAAACTATGATTTCTAGGAACTGAGGAAGAAGAATCTCTATGAGAAGATCTGACTCGAAACTATGAAGTCTTTGTGCATAGATTTGTTTCTCTGGTGCGCAGTACTCTACTTGGATTTTGAAACTTTGCGCTAAGAAGAGAAGTCTGATATGAAGAAAAGAGGAACCTAGAAAGAATTTTTTGCAGGTTAGCTACAGGAAAGGATGGGGATCATTTAAGAGAAAGAGAGGATTGACTCTTTGTTACAGTTGCAGATGCTAAGGAATGCCTTGGTAGAATACCTAATTGTCTTTGTTGTAAAGCTATGGATCATGAAGTTATGGATTGCCCTAGAATAATTGATAAGGTTGAAAGAATGAATATGAGACAAGAAAACCCTAAGGAAGGTCAAGAAACCGAGACCATGGTAGAACCCTAGAAATAATCAGAGATTGTACTAGTGCAAATGAAAGAAACCCTGAATGATCACAGAAATATCAACTTATCAGAGATCTTCAAAGAAAAAGAGTGCATAGAAGAAAGAATAGGATACTTCGACATTGACTGTGTTATGGATGAAGAAACACAGGTGAATATTATGACATAAATAAATTAGGAAACTTTTGGAAAGCTTGCTATGATTCCTTCATTGGGAGGAATAGGATTATTTAGAGGAAAGTTGATAAACCTATGTGGAAATCTCACCCATATATCTATGAGTGCTCATGGAACTTCGACAGAGGAAGAGTTTGAGGTTGTTAAATTTATTGAGAAAAGTGGCCCATTTGCTATATTACTAGGAAAACCTTGGATTGAAAGGGATCAAGACAGAATAAAAGAAGAAAGAGTCTTAGAGCAGAAGAATCAAGAGTTAAAATATTTCATGACTAGGAGGATCACACACTTGATTGAAGAACATGAGAATAGATCGAAGCTATTTAGAACCAGAAACTTGGATGTCAAAGTTGAAAGAACACAAGAAGACTCACAAAATACTAAAGCACCTACCCTAGATAGAGAAGAAGTATTTCCCTTGAATCCTAGGAAAGAATCTCAATAGCTTGAAGTTACTATGCCAAGAGGAGATAAGAATCATAATGGAAAGAGGAACACTGAGACGAAGTTGACTGGAAAGAAGGATACAAAACTAAGTAAGAAGAAATCAAATATCGAAAATTTACAGAAAGTTCCAGAGGGAACTTCGCAGAAGGAAAATTTTCAAAAATGGAACTTCTTCAGGATAGCAGAACAACGCCACATGGAACTTCGCCATGGCGAAGCAATATAACCATTGGAAATAGTATAACCATTAGACCAATTCCCCGAATGGGTAGAACGACGTTTATGATTAGAAAGCTCACCATCAAACCATTGGGACCACATCATAATGGACATAACTGAATTAATGAAGGCTTCTCGACCATTGGAGAGATCCGTTGCCTAGTTATCTACTTATTCCGTCGAGCCTTTCACCGAGAAAGTTTTTTCCAACCATGATTATCTAAGCCCGCAAATCATTTGATTTTGCACAGTGATCATCGAAGCTATTACCATCCATCCCGTTGCTTTGAGTAGCTACTCTTCAAACACGAGATATTCAACCACGAGCGTGTATGTATTAAGGACTTAGCGTAGTCGAAGAGTCTGTGAAGGAGGTACTCATCGACCTCATGATTGAAAGAGTAATGTCTGAAAGGGTAATTTCTGTGGGTGTACAAGCATCATCGACGAGAGGAGTGCAAGCCTCTCCATCGACCGCTCGTAGATCCGGACCATCCCAAGTCGTCACAGAAAAGAGAACCAAGCAAAGAGATGACCTAGAAAAAGTGAAGCTAATATCGACCATCTTACCCAACTACATCCCACCTCTAGCCGGCACGGTTAGTCATGATAGTGTGCCAAGAGATTTTGATTACACCATGGTTACTACATACCTCCCAAAGGGGATACGCACAGTTAGAGTGCAGCAGGACAATATCGCAATGTTGAAGTTCAGTGACTTAAACCTAGGAGACTGCAAGAACCATAGTATGCTCACCCCATATAAATACTTGACCATGATTAAGGGGAAGAAATTTTAAATAATCCCCCAGCTGTGGATGATGAACCTCGCGTAGTCCACCATGTTGAATGTAATGAAGATCCCACACTTTGGAAGGCACCAGGAGGTTAACTCCTATGTTAATCTCCTACTCTCATGTTTCCATGGATGCTACTTATGGCTAGATCGATGTATCAGAGTCAATCTGACATTGATCCATAGGATCACCGGATTAAGTATGCAACGACCCGACCCACATGAATTCTATCCAGGGAAAGCCACAGATCATGCATTAGCACATAAGATCAAGGATACCTATGGCGATGTTGATAAGGGGACATGAGGCTACAAGGTAGCTTCCATCTAGAATGGAGCAGTGCGCCTAGCATGCCAATTAATTGCAGGAAATCTAGTAAGGAATAACATACCCACGCAGGTCACAGGGTTTGTCGTTGACCTTGCAGGGAAATGCATGGAAGGCCTACATATGACCTGGGTGAAGTACCTCTTTAATCAGTTGGAATTAGACTATCGTGAAGCACATGATTAGAGTTATGAGTTCCACTTTAGTTGTCTCATGATCCTCATCATTTTTATTGCTTGGGAGATGCCATAAGGTGTGACCTTCCCGGACATTGAGACATTTGAGCCACTTTCTACGAAGTTCACCACGCTCTAGTACTTAACCGATATGGGAAAAATGTGGCAGTTGAACACAGTCTTTCAAACTTATTATCTCCAACTGAAGAGGGATATCGAAGATGAACCTTGCATGACACCAAACACCCTACAAAGGTTCCAACCCCTCATGGAGTTTTGCGCAGATTGGAACTTCATCTATATCACTACGCGAACAGGTGATCATAAGGAGGAGCTTTAGTCGTACTACAAGCTCACAGAAGAGGACCTCGAGGAGATAACTAAGGATTGGTCAACATACCTCCTTATCCCTGCTAATCCTACAGCTATGTGTGACCCTGAAATTGACATCTCGGAGGCCACTCACAAATAACATGACACACCTGAATCCAGTAGAAGGAAGAAGACCGGAGAAGTCCAAGACCTAAGTAGCGCATCAGAAAAAACTGCTTCAGTATCACTTGGCCGAGGGGGTGATGATGAAGTAGAAGAGATAAATGGAAAGAAGATGAGAAGAATAAAGGTGAAGTAACATCGCCTAGAGATGAGGCTAATCCCTTTAATAAGAGGAAGGTTTCTCCCCTGAAACCCTCTTCCCAAGAGAAATCCAGAGCCACCTTGACCAAGATGCAGACTGTGCTCACTGTCGATGACTTTGACTTCATCATCCCAGTTGTAAACGATGCCTTGTAGGAAATATTGCAGAAACTTGAAGCCAAGCAGGAGGAAATGTATGACAGAATCAAGGTTGAGCACTGAGGGGTACAGCAGGCCCTTCAGTCTAGTTGCGTAGTGTCCACTGCGCCCCTACCATTAGAAGAACCAAAGTTGGGAGATGAGCCATCCCAACTTCGCTAAATAGTTGATGCGACTGAAGCTCACCTTCATCACGCACAGGAAGAAATAGAACAAGCCACCCAGGCCTTGATACAAGTGCAAGAAGTAGTCATAGAACAAACCTGAGTTGCAGAGTAGGAGAATTTTTCTCTCCAGACAAAGTTTGAAGAGGAGAAAGCATAGATTCAACAAGAAAAAGAACAGTTGCTCGCAGAACAACTCGAAGTGAAAGAAGCAGTCAACAGAGAACTTCTCTCTATGATAGGCTTAGAGCCAAAGGTAGAAGACTGAGTCGAGCATCAAGTAGAGTAGCTCGCATAATATATCCAATAGCTACAGTAAATAATAGCAGACTTAGAGCTCTGCATAGTGCCCGACACGCCGCAGGATGTGAGGGATCAAAGAGATGCAACTACTTGAAGCACAGTTGAGAGAATAAATTCCCTTACCATGGAATGTAAACAACTAAGTGATCATAGTGCCCAAACTTATGAGAGACTTACTGAGAATCCAGAACCGAAGGCACTGGAGTTATAACTCCAGGAGGAAAAGAAGCAAATAGAAACAATATAGGCGCAGTTGAAGCCCCTATCAGTTGTTGAAGGGATGAAGCAATCCCAAGAGCATCACACTGCTCAATAACAGGTCCACACCATTCAGATCATAGTCATGGAAGTGACTCAGAGGCTCCAACCTATACAGAATGAGGCTTGCCAACTATTCTCAGAGATTGAAGGCTGAGGAGTAGAAGTAGAGAAAGTCATCACTACAACTGAACAATGCTTAGAGGGACCTATCAAAGAAGCTGTTATTCAAGAGTTCGTTGAGAAGGTGTCCATGGAACAACAACAAGTCGAAGCATCTCGAGCCAATATCAAGGAATTTGAGGCAGAATTACCCTGATCAAAGCGACTCGGGATGAGCCACAACTAAGTGTTGGGGGCCTATTGGCCCTTGACCAAGTTTTGAGGATCCTTGGTCATGTTTGACCTATTTTTGGGATTTCGACAGGCTGTCGAAGGCAGAGCGCAAGACGAAGCATATATCGCAGGATACCAGCCCCTTTTTAGGGCCTTTTTGGGTTTTGGGATTATGTAATGGGCATGGGGATGTCGGCCCATGGGTTTACCCATGCTTAGGCCTATTTTGTAATGTATAAATAGAAGTCTAGCCGATGTAAGAAGTAGTGAATAGTGACTAGTAGTGACTAGTCAGTTGAAAGTGTGCTAAGTGCTAAGTGGTAATTGTTTTGTGCATACTGTGTGAGGCTTGCAAAGCTAAGTGCAAGTGATTGTAAGAGACTGTAGAAGGCTTTGTACTATAACTCAAGGAAGGAGGATCTAGCGAGGTGCACAGATCTCATGTCCTATGCGGAGTTTACTTTGAGGCTTTGTGCATGTAAGAATATTGATCAAAGACAATAAAGAAGATGAAGAGTTGGTGGACGTATCTCCAGGGTTGGGGTGGACCATGTATATC
>ML780045.1:626634-638666 GCA_009831015.1 Picea engelmannii
GAAATTGATGAGGGATTTTTGTTGAGGTTGGTGCATGGTTGATGCACTTGTTTAAGGTACAGGTTGATTACAGGTTGGTGCATGGTTGATGCACTTGTTTATGGTACAGGTTGATGCATGGTTGATGCATGGTTCAGATTTATGGGTAGAGGTTTACAAAAATATATCTCACAGTGATAGTGTGACAGTGGTTCATCATTCTACTTCTACTTAAGGGTGGCAGGACGGGGCAAGGACAGGTGGTTGTAGCCACCTTCCGGTTGTAGCCGGAGAACATAGGGGGTTGTAGCCTCCTTCTGGTTGTAGCCAGAGAATTGGGGAGTTGGAGCTTCCCTCAGGTTGTAGCCTGAGAAACTAGGGGGTTGCAGCCTCCTTCCAGTTGCAGCTGGAAAACAAAGGAAGTTGGTGCTTCCAATAAATGTAATTCTTCAAGACATATAAGAAAAAGCATTTCGCGGTTTTCTCCCGATTTGGGTTTCCACGTAAAAAACTGGTGTACTGTTCATGTGTGTGATTGTTTATTTATTACTGCTCATTTTGGATAATAATTCTAAATTGATATAACATTTGAAGAAAAAGGACTATAATTACGTTATTACTGATTCACCCCCCCTCTCAGTAATCGAACAGTGTGAATGTTGCGTTGATCTATTGTCAGGGTTTAACTGCGTTGTGAACTAAGATTGAATATTAACGAACTGTAATAACTAAGTGCTCTGTTAAGGTGTTACAATCACAGATCTGTGTCCCAACTAAGGCTGTAGACATCTGAGTCTTGCAACCACCCCTGCCTCTACCTCGGGTGAGACTTCATCTACTTCGTAGGTGTTTCTGAAAGGGCCAGTAGTTAGGGTGTTTTTGGTGCGTTGTTGTAGTGTTGAACCCTGGGCCTGCCCCTGTGCCAACAATTTCCACGTAAAAACACTGGTGTACTATGTATGTGTATGATTTCTCATTTGTTCATTGTTTATTTACTCTGCAACTATTAGATGATAATGCTACATTGATATAACACTTGCATTTTGTGGTTAAAAAGGATTAAATTTCTCTATTATTGATTCACCCCCCCTCTTAGTAATCCAACACTATTAGTATGTATCAAGTAGATTTAAAGAGAACAAAAAATAGATGTTATTGTTACGGACTAACATTACCTTCAGGTCAAATAAAACTTACAACATGAATATGTATAATAGATTTTTAAAGAATATAATATGGGAAAATATGGATTACTTATGCATAAAAATAGAATTTGTGTTCATGATTATGGAGAACTTAGGAATTTGGTGCTAAAAGAAATGCATTATGTTCCATATGCCAGACATCTCGGTCACTAGAAAACAATTGTAGGATTAAGAAGCCAATACTTTTGGCGAGGAATGAAGAGGGATGTTGTTGATTACATTTCCATATGTATGGAATTTCAGAGAGTTAAAGTTGAGCATAGACACCTAGCGGATTTGCTACAACCATTGACAATTCTAGAGAGGAAATGGGAAGTGGTAAGCATTGATTTTATTACTAAGATTCCCAAGAAAACAAGGAAAATTGATTCAATAATGGTATTGGTGGATAAATTGAGAAATGATGCTCATTTTTTTCCTGTGAATATGACTCATACAACATCTAATATTGCATAAATTTATATCAGAGAAATTGCTTGGTTGCATGGGATACGTAAGACAAATGTTTTAGATAGGGATATAAAGTTTACCTCAAAATTTTGGAGGGGATTATTTAAGGGATTTGGTACAAATCTAAACTTTAGCATAACATACCACCCACATCTAGATGGGAAGACAGAGAGAGTCAACCAAGTGATTGAATACATGTTAAGAATGTATGTGGTGGATAAGCCATCTAAGTGGGAATATTATTTGCATTTGGTTGAGTTTTTCTACAATAATGGGTATCAAGGATCATTGAAGATGAGCCCATTTGAAGCTCTATATGGTAGAAAATGCAATACTCCAATGAGTTGGGACAACCAAACAGAAAGAGTAGTACTTGGGCTTGAATTTCTCAAGGACATGGAAGATTAGGTGGTCAAAATTAAGAAGAATTTGAAAGAAACACAAGATAGAAATATGAATTTTGTAGATAAGAATAATAAAACTAGAGAATTTAAAGTTGGAGAGATTTTACTTTTAAAATGAATCCCAATAAGAGCTTATTAAAGTTGGGCAACTGTACCAAGCTGGCAGCCAGATTCTGTGGTCCATTTGAGACATTGGACACAATAGGGATAGTTGCATACATGCTTGCATTGTCTTCTTCCATGAATGTGCATAATGTATTTCATGTATCTTTATAGAAAACATATGTGCATGGTTCTAACCATGTTATTGATTGGAATTTGATCTAGGTGGAGCTAGAAGGAGACTTTCAGGCCAGCTAGTGCGGATATTGGACAAGAAGGTGAAAGTGCTCCAGAATCGAGTCACAAGATTGGTAAAGGTTCAGTGGACCTGCTATGGTCCCGACGATGCTACTTCGGAGCATGAGGATGCATGTAGGATTTTTATAACCCTAAATTGCACCATACATGCATACCTAGCATTTGGCCCTCTTACTTGCTATTTTTGCCAAGCCATCATTGAGCAACTCTTCTTAAAAACACTATTTTTGAATATGTACTTGCCCTACACCATTACTTCCCATGTACAGATGCTTGTTGCACCACTAAAACTCACATACGTATGCTAGTTGCACCATTACAGCCCATGTATACCCACAAATGTTGCAAAAATTAAAAAGTTGCAAGGAATTCATTGAGATTACGGGCTATTGGGTAGTTTCCCAACTAATCCACTTCCTATAGCCCGTCACCCAAACAAATAACCATCCTTTTGCCATATAAATGGAGGTGTTGGGGTCTCATTCCAAGAACAAGCATAAGAACAATGAAACTCTACCTGTTCCACATCCCCTCCTTGCCCGAAGAATTGCAGCCATCTTGTGAGATTTGCATCATAATTTCCCATTTTTTCCTTTTTCCTCCATTATAAGCCTATGCCATTTCCCTAGAAGAAGTGTGAGAGGAGAAGGATACATGGAGGTGTAGTTGGATCTTGGTGAAGAGGAGCCCGGACCAGGTTCGTGGAGCATTCGCTAACCTTCGTTGTAAGTAAACATTGTGATATCAATAAAAGGAATACTTTTTATGTCCCAAAATATGATGTGTCATATATCTATGTTTGATTTATGTTTTATGCTAACATATAACCTATGATTTATATATGAGATGCATGTTTTGTAGTTTCCTATTTATCTATTTTTGAATGCAGAACAACCTTGGGAGGAGGCTTGTAGTTAGCGGAGCTATCGAACACGAGAGGATCGACACCAGACGCAGAGTAAAAGGTAAATTTACCCGATCTTTTCACTTTGTATTTCATGTATGAATTTGGGGTATATTCTGGGTAGTCAAAAGATAGGAGACTTTTAGACGGTTAGATATCCCTACATGTTGAACCCTAGTGTAGTCCATAGGGGGGTTTTCCCACTATAGAAAGGATGAGTACACGTGAATTTTTGAAGACTTTTGAAATTTTGATTTATCTTTGTATATGCACTTAGGAAAATGAAAAAATAAAGGGGATTGGAATGCAATACCCACGTTTTGAGTCCCCATAATTAATAATGTATTTTGTTTTTTGATGAAAGGTCAGAGATCATGTAAAGTTTAATAGGTTGGGGAGCCTAGGAAATGTAATACTTTGAATATTTTTATTAATAAAGTACATCGTTGGTTGCAAGATGGATAAGAAAATATTTATAGGGGGATATGATTCAACAAAAGACGGGGGGGGCGGGGGGGGATAAAGGAGGCTTTATAGTGAGAAGGATAAGGGTCACATGATAATTTTGTGGAGGCCACATTATGCCTTGGAGGTGATTATTTAAACCTGGTTCTTATTTTGCATTGGGGTTGCCCATTCATTTTTTCATCATTTCATTCTTCATTCATTCATTTTGACACTCTTGTTGTGGGTTTGGGGCATGGAAAATGAATTTTTGGGGTAGCGAGCCATAGTTGGTTGTATGTAAGAACTAATAGTGTTTTCCAACAAGGTATTGATGTTTGTGTGCATGGGAAGGTTGATCATTGTGAAAGGACTATCCACAGTTGATAATCCTTGGAGTTTCTAGCATTGAGATTTACTAACCAGTAGCACTGGAGCCATGGAAAGAGGTGGATAGCCTAAGGGACTGTGTGGAAGGAAGGGGGTTCATTTCCTTGGGATGTACATGTTGAAGGGGAAGTAAGCTAGTAAACTGGGATTGTTGTGTGGTTGAGAAAACTATGAGAGTTGATTGTTGACTGGTTTGGGAAACTGAGAGTCAGCCTAGGACCCATCCTTGTGGATTCATAGCCTCAGATCGGGGGTGACCCACTATTGAGAGAGTTAGAACAACATTGGATAAGGTTGTATGGAATGTCTAATGTCTGTAGCCAGTTGGTGAAGTGACTCATAAAGATAACTTCTCTATGTGTTTCTTTGGATTTGTATTATTTCCAGCATATTTAAATTATCTCTGTGATGAGTTATGATATTATTCTTGTTGTTAATTTTTGTGCATGGCATGTTAAATATTTATTTTACAATCACACATGTTTCTTGTTTACTGCATATGCATTATCATGCTTCTTTGTTCATGAAATGGTATTAGAATTTTGAAATCATCCAAGAAGGAAAATTTTATAGGAACCCGAGCAGTGGGGGCGTTTCAAATTGACATTTAAGAAAACATTCGGGTTTTTTGGTAACCGGGTGATCCGAATTTTATGAGAATAATGAAATGAATATAGATTATTATTATTCTTAACACATAATAACATAGATATAGTAAAACTGATTTCTATTCAATAAGGAAATATGTTGAAACTGTAAAATGTAGTGGAAATAAGCTTGTTGGAACGGTGGAGGCTTATCTCTGAGAAGAGATGTGACGACTATGCTCATTCCAAAGAAGATGATTACAATGAGAATATGAGATAATTTTTACAATAAACATGAATTCCAAAACCCTATACATCAGAAACCTAACCCTAGGAGATGAAGCGCCAAAATTCATGTGGGCCCCGTTGGGGTAAGCTAGTACATCAACTTCTCGGAGTCGTAACTTTTTCATACGATCTCCATTTTAGGTGCATGATAGCCCATTGGAAAGTTCTATCTGAGAAATGCACATGTTTCCTTCAAACTCTCACTTTGTCTACATTTTGACTATGTAGATCCCTAAAACCGTTGTTTAGGGCCTCAAAACGGCCCCAGAAGTTGGGGACCCGAAAACTAGGAAAAAACTTCCAAACTAGAAAACTGCCAAAATGAACCAGTTGGAATAGGTGGGAGGCCA
This sequence comes from Picea engelmannii, assembly GCA_009831015.1. NCBI lineage: Eukaryota > Viridiplantae > Streptophyta > Pinopsida > Pinales > Pinaceae > Picea > Picea engelmannii. The sequence continues at coordinate 631,996 of ML780045.1, forward strand.
CTGACATCCATTTAGATCACTGGGTACATTACATGTATGCATGCCTAAATAGGTCTTACAACCTTCTTCCCATTTACATTTGATAAAATCCAACTTCATAAAAAAATAATTATAATTGTATGCCTGAGCACATGATGTTATGAAACATCAATTTGTGTCATTTCCATCGTCCCTCAGACTCCAAATTAAATTACATAGGACAATTACTTATCAAACAAGTACTTATCTTACCATTGTATGTCCGATCAAATGATGCAAGAATAATCTAACTGTGTCTTTACCTACATCCCTCTATGCTCCAAATATAGTGAACCGAGTACAACTTCATCTGTTTCCTTCCATGTGCCTTCCATTACTAAGCCTCTGCAATAAACGCTTGATTATGTTATCTCAAGATCACATATTTGTTGGCACACAATTATCATAATGTGATGGCATACACCACTTTCTACCTCTCACTCATAATCATGCACATCCATTATTGTTTAAAAAATAATAAATGAAAATAATACCACCATGACCGCTTGCTTATGTTATCTCAAGATCACATCTTTGTTGGCACACAATTATCATAATGTGATGGCATACACCACTTTATACCTCTCACTCATAATCATTCACATCCATTATTGCTTAAAAAATAATAAATGAAAATAATACCACCATGATCGCTTGCTTATGTTATCTCAAGCTCACATCTTTGTTCGCACACAATTATCATAATGTGATGGCATACACCAATTTATACCTCTCACTCATAATCATGCACATCCATTATTGTTTGAGAAATAATAAATGAAAATAATACCACCATGAAGTGAACATTGCGCTTCAAAAGAAAAGTGGTTATTCTCCCTCCTTGATATCACTGTCCATGTTGGGATCTATCTTCTCAACATCCAAGCAAGAGCACGTCAGAACTCCATTGCTTCTCTCCTAGCTTAGTACTCGATCATTACAACAATGTACTCAATGTATTAGAGGATATGATAATAGTGTCAATGTCCTCTAGAACAATGACAACTATAGTTGTTGACTTTTGGTGGAAATTGTACTAGCTCCTACTACTGTGCACCTCGAATTTCATCATCCCACTGATGTTCTCCTCCAATGACAACACGTTCTCAAACAAATCTACCCTTGTTAATTTATTTACATTATTTCTAATGTCAGTGCTACAAAATACATCAATAGACTTCATGTGATTGGTGATGTTGAGTATGAAATGTACCTATTACAAATATAAGAGACTCTGTGAAATAGCCATAAGGGATGATTTCTACAAGGTTATTTACAATACAAGTCAAGATTTGTTCTTGACATTCATGAGCCTTAATTAACAAGCTCAGACCCTCAAAACAATAATCTATAGGACAACTATTACAACCATATATATGTCTTCTCCTAAGCATTTTACATTATGTGAATTTATCACCTTCTCTTGTTAGTAAATTAGCAAGGCAATTTTCTTTTCCTAGTTTATATACAATGAGAAAGTCAAATCCCTCTAGCCAAATAATCCATCTTAATAATATACTATTACCTTTCTCTAGGAGCATTGTATTCTAGAGGATGCTCTACATGTGCTTTAAATCTATCCTTATAGTGAAATGGACTAGTTTAAGAATATTTTATTACCATTTTTCACTGCAAGAATTTCTTTATGTCAATACAGATATTTAAACTCYATCTCTTTGAAACAACCAGAAGAATATGAACATACTTGTTCTCTATGAACATGAACTTGTAGCAGGATTGCTACCCATATTTCATTAGAAGTAGTTGTTTCCAAAATAAAGGATAAATCTTCTGTGGCAAAGTAAGAGTAGGAATATTTTGTACCTTTTGTTTAATTCTTTGGAATTATCTAGTCATGTCTTCAATCCAAGGGTCTAGAGTTCCTTTTAATATTTGATGGAGACATATCACATTAGCTTCTTGATTTTTATAAAAAAATCTTACATAATTTAGACATCCAATGAATCTCTGCAACTAAGTTTTGTCAAGAATCTTGGACCATTTGCCAGAACTTGTAGAAAATGAGTCTGTAACTTTGTTGTTCAATAAAAATTATCATACCAATAAATTCCATCTTTGTCTCTCCATTATCCATTTTATTTTCTAATAGTACTAGACCATGATGAAAAATAACTTCCAAAAATTCTTCTAAATGTAGCTTATGCTCCCTAGTGTCAAAATAACATACTAGTATATCATCTATATATACAATCACAAAGTGTAGATGTCCAAAAATGTCCTCTATCCTTTTCTAAAATTATGATGGAGGATTGTTCAAGCCAAATGGTATCACCCTCCATTGATATTCTCCATTAGGCACAACAAAACTAGTTTTGTACCTATCTTTTGGAATTATACCAATTTGCCACAATCCAGTTTTTAAATCATATTTGTTAAAAATATTTCAGTTAGTTATTTTAGCAAATAAAATATCTTTAGAAGGAAAGGGATACCTTATTGGCATAAATGTAGAATTTAGTGGCTTGTAATTGATCACCATACTTGTTTTACCTCTTTTCTATTTAGAATGTTTATTAACATAAAATGTTGCACATGCCCAAGGATTGTGAAATGGATCAATTAACTTTCTTTCAAGCAATTTTGAAATCTCTCTTTTATAGTATTCGGCTTCTAATGGAGACATTTGATTAGAAGAATCTTTTTGAGGAGTTCCCTCATATCCTTCTTTATATGGAATATCTACAAAATATTTTTCACGATTCCAAAAAGCATTTGGAATATCAGAAGTGCAATGCTTCTTTATATTTTATGCAATTGGAATAAGAAATTGATGAACATGAAGCTATGCTTTCTTTCAAACATTCTTGATTTTCAACAATTGCTCAACAAATAATGGGGGTTTCTGTGGTTTTATTAGGACTAGTCTGACCTTTTCGGTGTAATCAAATTTTACTTGCACTTATACTATTTGATCTTCAACCTGCAAATTGAATTTATCTTGGTCAATAGTAAAGCATATAAGTTGATGTATAAAGTCATGACCTAATAGTAGGTCACACCCAAATTCATATGCAAGTAGAGTGCAATGAATAATTTTTTCAAAAATCATAATATGCACATTTTTTTCTCTATTCTTTATACAAATAAACTATGAGTTTATGGCTATAAATATAGTATCATAAGATTCCCAAATGTATTTAGGCAATGAATTTTATCTTCCACAAGATATCATTGAGCCAATGTCTATTTTTGCATCTAGACTGTGTTTCTTATAACCGGGGAATTTAAATGATATTGTGATAACCATACAATCTTTCAAGCCTATCATTCTCAAACATCGTGAATAGGATTCATTAGTATTCATATATGTCTGATAATCAAAGGGAAGTATTTCCCATGCTACTTGTTATTTTCTTACAAGGTATGTGTTTTCTCCTTCTGATATATTATCACATCACCTTCTGCATCCAACAATTCAATAATCTCTTGTTGTTCTTTGCTGATTTCATTTTGAATATCCTGCAACATGGTTTCTTTGTGTAATATGATGGCCTACAAATACTTGATCGTACAAGTTATAGTATGATGAGTGGTTATCCTGAATGGAGACTACTTAGATCTCAGTGGTTTCAACTTGAATTGTTTATGTTTTCTTCAATTGAATTCTTTTAAGGCATGCTCATATGTAGTGACTAGTACAGATAACACCACATTCTTCAAGTGTGAGTCACAAAGTAGTTGTTGGAGCTAGGGATTCTCATTTGAGAGATATGTCTAGTGACAAAAATGGTAAGGAGAAGTACAAGATTGTTCTTACTGTAAGGAATGTAACTGAGCAAGAATGACTACTTCTGGAGGATCTTGTTGGGGCATTTTTATAGATAAAAATTATACTTCAAAAATTAGATCAGGAGTTGAATGGTCAGAGGTTAATGAGGTTAAATATGCACAACAAGAACTAGAGTGCATGGAAGAAAATGAACTAGCATAAGTGAGTTGTAACAAATATGGATTAAAAGATGGGTTAGAAATCAGATCCCAATTAGTAGGGTTAAGCTGAGTAGAAAAGACTTAGGATGTCTTCTTAAAATTCTTGGATTTATACTTATGAGGACAATTAGAATCCAAATGAACTTTTTTCTTACAAATAAAAAATGGGATGATTTTCTAGTAGTTGACCTATGATTAACATAAAAATTTATTTTCTTGTGAGTAGAATAAAATTTTGTGGGTTTCTTTGGGAACTTTCTACTAGATTTAGTACAAGTGCAGTAACTATTTTTTTTCTGATATTTATATTTAGACTTGTAACCAAATAAAATGTTCTAGGAAATTGGTTATGATGCTTACCGGGAAATCCTTGATGTTTCTTCAACATCCTTGATGATTTTCTATGTATGCACTTCTATTGGATAGATTTGACTATAATGTCATGGAGAGATGCAAGAGATTGAATTTTTATTAGTAGATTGTGATTTTGTATATAATACTGCATAAGGTATGGATTGGATCTAGGCATGTCTGCAAGATAATGTTGTAGATATTATACATTAGAAGAATCAATTGTTTCGTATATCAATTTTTTCATATTACACTTAAATCATTCCAATAAATTTAAATCATACAACCTTCGAGATATAAAAAGTGCATAATAATGATTAGTATCCATTGGACCTTGTCCATAGAATTCATAGCCAATTGCTTCAGTTAAATATTGAAGGGGTTGATTAGATTGGGTGATCCTATCTCTCTTGTAGGGCTCATTCCATACCACCAATGTTTAAATATAATTTGAAAACCATGAATAATTCTAATGTCAACTCTTGCAATGAAACCCTTTCTTTATGTATATACTTTTCGAGTTTATCCCAACAATCCCAACAAGCAAGCAAACCACCGATTTGTTGAGGACTCAAACAATCTATATTACTTATGGGACCATTACTAGAATAAGAAATAGTGTTAGAACTAGAACCATGAGTATAAGGCATCTGAACATTCTTTTCTTGCTTATCTTGCTTCAACTCATACCATATCTGAAAAGACTGATTATTTGTAGCTATACATGAAAGAGCATAATCACCATTCAAACCAACTTCTCTTTCAATCTTGAATCTTAATTCTTCATCATAAAATTCATTAGGACCTCTTTCCTTCTTTCCCATCTTGACATATTTGACATTTTCTTCCTCTTTTTTTTTCCCAGTCACTCCTCGTTTTGTAGTCTCCTTGATCGACCCTCATATACATTCCTTGTTATATACATTCAACTCAATGGATTTGTTATGTGAAATCTGGTATCAGAGCTTAGGTTACTCTTCGACATCTGGATTAAAGTTGAAGCATCAATTACGTACCATGATAGTAAGAGGTGACTTAAAGCTGAGAGAAAGGTGTTGAATACCAAGTAAGTCTCGCTAGTTTGAGTCCCTTGTTCACTAGAAGGTGCCTATCTTTAATTCTGATTGAGTAAGAAAAAAATGGATTCCATGCTAGGTTCTTCAAGAAAATCATTCTCTTCTTCTTGTTCTCTATCATTGCAATCAAATATGAATATGAATGTGATTTCTCAAAAAATACTCTTATAGTTAGAGAATTTGAAACTAATCCTAACTCGAAGTTTCCCAAAATCCCTGTAAACAAGGTTTATGATATTTCCACATTGAGTTTTAAAGCCTTGACTCGCATCAAATACACTTCTACTAATGTTGCACTCATTCTCATTGAAGAAGCTCTACAGATCCCCTTGATTACTCCTGAAAATATTGCATGGGGTTTGAAAACAAGTTTTTGTATGTTCATATTGTCCCGATCTAGTTTGGTATCAATACTTTAGTTCCCCTAGGATTACCTATTTCTTCTCTCTATTATACTCTTGACTCACCCCATCACAAATTTTCAAATGCCCTTGTTGGTGGTTTTTCTGCTCCACTCCATAATGGTTCTTTTTGGAATTTTGTAATTCCCTATTTTTCAGTCTTATTGATTGACCCTCATTTACATTCCCTACTACAGACATGCATTAAAATCAATGGATTTGATATGTCAAACCATAGTCATATTTCCCAACTTCTCACGACAATTTTTTTAAGATTTCACACATCCATAATGCATCTACTCCACCCATATATACTTCATCATGCTAGAATATAATCATGGTAGTAGGACCAGGGAATACCACTCCCATTGTTGTTGATTTCACTTAGTTGACCATTTTTAATGAGTGACACAACAAATACATATCCCTTGTTGATATATACTTTGAACTTTTCAAGCCTCAAAGAATATTTCCTAAAACATCCAAAGGAAGACAATATCTTAGCATCACACTAGTGAAGGATGATGATCCTCATCAACATATAGGATCACATCAATAGTGTGTATATTGTAAGGAAATGCAACAAGTACAAGATGGAAAGAAAAATAAATTGTTGTTTAGGTCCATGTCATAGAACTTTGCTACTACTATCCAACCAAGTACTTCAGGTAGAACAAAAACATGTTGGAAAACATACAGAATGTACATTATGTATAGAATTTTTGAATAGCTTAGAAAATGCTATTGAGGATATTCCATTCAGTAAAATGATATGACTAACATTGCCAAGAGAAAAATCAAAGTCATTAGAAATAAAGCTATCAAATAGATCTCTTCCTCCTTCTAAATTCACTCCCACCTTTAAACATGGTAC
>ML780045.1:639172-662149 GCA_009831015.1 Picea engelmannii
TCTAACACTAGTTCTTATTCCAACAATAGTCCCATAAGTAATATAGATTGTAGTAATATATTCAACATATCAATGATTTGCTTGCTTATTGGGATGGTTGGGCTATCGTCCAAAAGTATGTACATAAATAAAAGGTTTCATGGAAAGAGTTGGCATTCATAATTATTTGGGGTTTTCAAAGTATTCTTAAACATTGGTGGTATGGAATGATCCATACAATGTATATTTTAACCTTGTATAATATTTTACTACAAACATATTTTCAATAAAAGAACAAAAAATATACAATGGCAAATACACACATTATACAGAGATTTTTCCCCTGGAAACCCAAACCGAGAAAACCAACATATTCTATATTCATCCACACCATACATTGTTTACAATACAATATACATATAGGATCTAGTGGCATCTAAAACCCTAATACAATGACCTATATTAGTCAACAACCCCAATTCTTTAACCGCAAATAGAAAACCATCGACAAAAAGCCATGTGTCGAAAAACCGTCCAAAAATGGACATGAAAATCAAGGCAAAAAAGGTGACATGTTTCCCGAGGATTTTTTTGGTAGGGGGGTGCGTTTCCCCCCTGCAACTACCAAAGGAGGGGCCTAGCGCCCCCCCCTCCCCACCCCACCCTGCGCACCTGATGCAACATATCATACACTAGAGCTAGTTGTGTAAAGTATATAAAACATGCCCAAGAATATCCCACTTGTTGTTTTCTTTGCATACAGGGGGTTACAGGGTTACATAGTCAAAAATTCAGGGAAGGAATGCCCATAGATCCTCTACATCAAGATAACTTCTCAGTGTTCATAGATTTTGTTAATGAATCTGCAACATTCTTCAAAGTGTCCACCTTCATCAACAACACTTTCTTTTCTTCAACCATGTCTCTCGCAAAGTGATATTGAACATCAATATGCTTTGTCTTTGAATGACAAGTCGGGTTCTTCACCAAAATGATTTCACTCTTACTGTCACAATATATCCTTATAGATTGTTGTACCAACCCAATACAAGAACACAATATTTGTAACCATACTGCTTCCTTGATTGCATGAGTGGTTGTCATGTATTCAACTTATGTAGCTGAAAGTGCCACTACAGACTATATTTTTCTCATCCAACTGATTGCTCCTCCAAACAGGTTAAACACATACCCACTTGTAGATCTCCTATGATCCAGATCGCCACCCCATTCTGCTTCCACAAAGCCATGTATGTCCAACACTCTATCCAATACTGGTCTTCCTTGGTAGCATAATCTGTAGCTAGCAGTGCCACACAAATACATAAAAAACCCTCTTTATTGTTGTCCAATGCTCCTTCCCTTGTTTTGACATATACCTGCTCAAAACTCCCACTCCATATGCAATGTTTGGTCTAGTACAGACCATTTCATACATAAAACTACCAACTTCACTCGCATATGGAACATGAGACATGTCCTCCTCCTCTTCACGTGTCTTGGGACACTAATCTGCAAATAACTTTACACCAATAGGAATAGGGACCCTGACCAATTTACATTCCAACATAGTAAACCTCTGTAATATTGTCTCCACATATTTTCTCTGATTTAACCAGAGTTTCCTATTTTTCTGATCTCTTTTAATTTCCATGCCCAAAATGAAATTTCCAGCACCAATATCCTTCATGTCAAATTTAGAGGACAACTAAGTTTTCACATCCTGGATAATCTCCTTGTTGTTTCCTATTAGCAACATGTCATCCACATACAAGAGAAAATAAATCAAATAATCACCAATTAATTTAAAATACACACAGTGATCCTCTTTTCTTCTTGTGAAGCCAATTCCCAACATATAAGTATAAAATTTTTGATACCACATCCTTGGTGATTTTTTTAAACCATACACGGACTTTTTCATCTTTCATACCATCTCCTTCTTTCCCTTCACAACAAATCCTTCTGGTTGCTTCATATATATTTCTTCTTCCAGATCCCCATGTAGGAATGTTGTATTCACATCCATATGTTCTACTTCAAAATCAAATGCAACAACAACAGATAACAGAAATCTAATAGAAGTTAACTTGGCAACAGGAGAAAAAATCTCAGCCAAATCAATTCCCTCAACCTGGGAATAACCCTTTGCTACTAATCGAGCTTTGTATTTCTCCACTTTTCCTTATGCATTCAACTTCTTTTTAAATACCCATTTGTTTCCAATGGGATTTCTTCCAGCCGGAAACTCCACTAGATCCCAAACCTCATTCTTATCCAAGGATGCCATTTCTTCATCCATGGCCTTTTTCTAGAGTTTTCCATTCTCTAAATCGATTGCCTCCCTGATAGTTCTAGAATCATCACCAGTAATAGACAAAGCAAAATTTGAATGAAAATCAGGTGGAGTATATCTTTTCGGTTGTTTTCTTTCCCGAACTGATCTCCTCAATATTGGAGTATGAGGATATTCTTCTTCTGATTCATGTTCTTCAGTAGAGTCTGATTCATCATCCTTTAAATCAAACTTTATTTTCTCTGGTTCTTCCTTACTTGGTAGGAAATTATATTTGACAACATATTTTATTCTATAAATACTACATCTTAGCTATACACAACCTTCTTATTTTCTAGGTTCCAAATCTTATAACCTTTAAGACCATCTTGACACCCAATAAAGATACACTTTTCATCCTTCTTATCCAGCTTACTCTTGTTTTCATTTGGAACATGAACATAGGCCTCACAACCAAATACCTTGAGATGTGTGAGAGAAAGTTTCTTACTAGTCCATACCTCTTGTGGAGTCTTGTCATCCAGTGCTAACAAGAGTGATCTGTTGACCAGGTAACATGCAGTACCCACTTACTATGCCCAAAATTATTGCCCTAACCCGACACCACTCATCATACACCTTGCTTTTTCCATTAGTGTATTGTTCATCCTTTCTGCAACTCCATTCTTCTTAGGTGTATATGGAATAGTCATCTACCTTGATATACCACACTTCTTACATAATTCTTAAAATTCATTCCTCCAAAATTCTCCACCATTATCTGTTCTCGACACCTTAATTATTTTCTCTGTTTGATTCTCAACAAGAGCCTTAAAATATTTAAACCTGTCAAAGACTTCAGATTTCTTCTTGAGAAAAGTATTCCTCGAGAAGTCATCTATAAATGAGATGTTTTACACAGATTTTCCCAATGATGGAACGAACACAGGTCCAAACATATCACTGTGAACTAGCTATAAAATTCATTCTGCCCTCATTGCACCAAAAGAAAATATTACAAGATAATGCTTCCCATATACACAATGTTCATAGAAATCAAAATCCAAAGATCATTTAGGCATACCTTCAACCATACCTTTACCGTGTAGTAGTTGAAGACCCTTTTCTCCGATATTCTCTAGTCTTTAATGCCACATCATAACCTTTTCTCCAGAGACTGTAAGAGTTATTTCTTCTTCAACTCCAATATCATGAACAATGGAACTAATACACCCATCACTAATAGTTCTTCCTTGCAGCTTATATAGAGTTCCAAACTGAACTCCCTTCAGCAACACCATTGCTCCTCGAACCATCATGTAGGTTTCCTTTTCAAATATTGTTTTTACCCCTGCATCGTCCATTTTTCTTACATAAATAAAAATTTTGGCCAATCCTAGGATGTAAATAACACCAAGTAGTGTTATAATCCTTCCATTTATGAGCCTCAACTTAAATTTTCCTCGTCCTATGATTCTGGTTGTCGAGTCATCACCTAGGAAAACATTACCTCCATCATACCTTTCATATTCACAGAACCACTCCCTATGGGGAATCATATGAAAGGATGCACCTGAATAAACCAACCATGCCTCATGATCTACATTTGTACTTGAATAATCCAAGTACACATCCCCTCCTTCTTACTTGGAGGTATTTTCTTCTATAAAAGGAGCTTTTTCAGATCTCTTCTTTTACTCAACTTTGGATCTACACTGCTTCTTGTGGTGCCCTTATTTTCCACATCTCCAACATACCTTTACAAAGTTTCCGGGAGATTTATATCTACCCTTATACTTAGATCTCCCACTTGAGGACTTAGATCTATTTCTTTCCTTGGAGCATACTCTTGCAAATAATGCATCTGTTCTCTGTCCTTCCATGTTCTTCCGTCTCATCTCCTCCAACAACAAGGATGGAACCACTTCATCAAACTTCAATAAAATTTTATTACTACCTATGGCCACAACCAGACTATCCCACGAGTCTGGTAAAGAGCACAGTAAACTGATACACTTATCTTCATCTAAAATTTTAATCTCAACATATACTAACTGACTTGCCATAGTATTGAATGCATTCAAATGCTCTGCCACCGAGTCTCCATCTCTCATCCTCAAGTTATACAACTTATTTATCATGAATAGTTTATTTATTAGGGACTTAGACTGATACAAATTCCCCAACTTATCCCATAAATCCTTGGTTGTAGCTTCCTCTGACACATTTAGTAATATTGAATCTAAGAGACACAGTCATATTGTGCTCTTCGCCTTTCAATCCAACATTTTCTAGTCATCTGTTGAAGTTTTTGTAGGTGCAGTACCTGGATCCACCGCAATCCACTGATCTCTTTCCACCAACAGATCTTCCATCTTAATCTTCCATAGCTCAAAACTTTGCCCATTAAACTTCTCGATCTCCATTTTCAAACTGCTTGCCATTTCTCTTCACCCGAAAAATCAATATCACAGATCTCTCATTGTAACAAGGTTTATCACTGTCCTGAGCCAAGCCCCTGACCACAAAGGCATCCCCCTTAAGCCAATAATTTCTCTGATACCAAATATATATTTTAACCTTATACAATATTTTACTGCAAATAGATTTTCAATAAAAGAACAAAAAAGATACAATGGAAAATACACACATTACACAAAGATTTTTCTACTGGAAACCCAAACCGGGAAAACCAACATATTTTATATTCATCCACACCATACATTATTTACAATACAATATACATATGGGAACTAGTGGCATCCAAAACCCTAATCAAATGACCCGGATTAGTCAACGACCCTAATTCCTTAACCGAAAATAGAAAACCATCAGTAAAAAACCATTTTCCGAAAAATTTCCCAACAATGGACATGAAAATCGAGGCAAAAAAGGAAACACGTTTCCCAAGGAAAAAAAATCGGGGGTGTTTCCCCTAACCCCCCCACACGCTCGACACAACGTAGCTTTCACTCCAGCTAGTCATGCAAAGAATATAACACATACCCAACAAACAAATAGAGATAAGATCACCAAAGTTGATGAACCCCTTCAAACTTTAATTGAAGAAACTGGCCATGAATTCTATGGACAAACTCCAATGGATACTAAGCATTATTATGCACTTTTTTATGTATCATAGGTTGTGTGATTTAATTTTATTAGAAAAATTTAAGTGTGAGATGCATAGATTGTTATGCAAACATAGTTGATTCTTCTAATGTAACGTATCTATAACATTATCTTGTAGCCATGCTTGGATCCATTCTAGACATTGCCTAGTCTTATGTGCAAAATCACAATATAATAATAGAAATTCAATATCTTGCATCTATCCACACTACTACATATGGGGTCAAAATTCAACAAAAACTTTCAACGATAAGGATAAATTCATTCATATCATCACAAATTATGACAATATATTAAAATTTTATTCTTTTTTTTTTTCTGGGTGCCCCGATGAACGTCGGACTTCCGATGCACATCTAGATTCATTGATCTTTCAACGAACGTTCATTGATATATTGACAAATGTATAGGATTCCACCTAGTCTTTTGAAAATGGTTTAATAGTCACTGACTTCACTAACTTGGTCAGTTTTGACATAGTCAACGTTCATCAGAAGATCGATGGAGGTTAGTGTTTTTTACTATTTTGTTGTAGGTGCGATGGTTATAAAATATTTGTATGCTCATTGTTCATTGCATGATTTATTAGTAATTTTTCTATGTGTTACTTGCCTCAAATCCAATTCTTGATCTGCATAGCTTGGATTTTCTACTTTGAAGGTTGCAAATTTTTAATATTACTTTGTCATTTTAAATACCCTTATTGGATCCCTAACCCTTAGACCCTCTTTCATTTGGGGACACAAAATTTTCCCTAGGAAATAGGTATGAACATGTCTACTCAATTCCATTTAATTACTATACAACTTATCTTGGTCTGGTTCTCTTTTATTGTTTGATTTTATTACTTGCTTACAATCAAATTTTGGAACTTATGTGGTAAAAATGTATTGTTTTGATTTGTTGATTAATTGTTGATAATTTTTATAAACCTTTAATGAATCTATGATGAAAATGGATTAATTATCTAGTACATATGGGGTCAATATAATTCGATGACATTTATGTCGTAAGAATATATTCATATATTAATGTACTTATATTTTTTCTAAGTATTTTTTTGTAAATATAAGAAATCCCAATGCCAACACCTGAAGAGAGTCAAAGGACAATTTCTATGTTAAGGGTTGCATTGGAGGCACATGTTGGTATTGATGGGAAATTTTATTGCCCTTTCAATGAATTCATGGGCTTGAAAAGAAGAAGACCTATACGACAAAAAATTGAAAGACATTGTTTTATGCATGGGAATTATGAAGGGGGAAATACATTTTATCCCATGGTAAGTTAATCATTATATATGTCTTTGTATTAATTGTATTTATAAAATTTTCTTTTTTTTAATATTTTTTATATACACTAATGTTATTGATTATTTGTAATTGTAAAGATAAATCCTCCTAGGTGTCTGTCATAGAATAAATATATGCCAATTAGTAGTAGAAATACTAGTGTACAAGATGTGGAAGATGGTATGGATATTGAAGATCAATTCAATCCTATGGAAGAAGATGACACCAATAATATTGTTGAGCCGAATGATGGGACAAATAGATTGATCCAGGACATCTTTGCTCCTATCGATGAGGAAAACGATGATGATGTTTATGAAATACCTCTTCTTGAGAAGACAGGAAAACCCCTTTATGAAGGCTTAAGAACAAATATTCTCTCTTCTATAATGTTGTTGGTGAACTTGAAGGTATTGAATGGTTTTTGCACACAGATCCTAAGGTATGTAATATAATTCATCATATATTATATGTAAAGGTCGACTTTATTTTTCTCTATTTTTAGTGTCAATTAATGTGTAAATTAAGGATGCAATATGTTTTATTACTATTATTTACATTAACTAGTTATTTGTTATGTTGTAGATTGTTAGGTGAATTTTTCTTACCATCGTCAAATAATTTACCTCACACATATCGAGAGATGTGTGCCATTATGAAAGATATTGGAATGGAGTATCAGGCTATTGATGCATGTCTGAATGATCATAGTATATATTATGGACAATATGCATCAGAAATGAAATTCCCGCAATGTCAAATCAGTAGATATCAAACTGATCAAGTAACAAAAAAGGTGCCTCACAAGGTTCTTCGTCATATTCCAATAATTCCACATTTGCAGTGATTTTTCAGGTGTCGAAGCATTGCACAGTTTATGGATTACCATGCATGGCACATAACTGAAGATGGTGTTCTTTGAATGCCCGCAGATGGTTCTGGATTTAGGAACATCAAAGAAAGATGGCCAATTTTTAAAGAAGAACCTCGTAATGTTAGGTTTTCATTGGTCAATGACGGTGTCAATCCATTTGGTGAGATTAGGTCTATGTACCCATTGTGGCCTATTTTTTTTATAAACAATAACCTTCCTCCTTGGATGTTGACACAAGCGCACCCCCAACCCTCAGGTCAAGGTCCACTGCAGGATCTTTCTTAAACTGTCTCCTAAGTCTGATTGACTCTTTGTCTTTCCCTTGGGAAATACCCTTCACACACAACAGTGTATCCACAGGTCCTTGTTGTTGTACTCATGTGATCAAACACGGAGCATCAACCCCAATCTCCTAACTCGAAATAGGATCACGCCCTTCACAACTTCCGGGCTTCGGGTTTTGCGGTTTTGCAACTTCGGTTGTCGAGAATCCCACCTTTACAACTTCCAAAACCTGTATTTCTGAAACTCCAATACACTCGGCAAAGGTTGAAGTTTCAATGGGCTCCTCGCTATACCGAGAATTAAGATCTCGCGACTTCGCGGATCTAGATGAAAAGTTCTCAACTCTCTAACCTCTGAACCCCCGAATGGTCAACAAGTTTGACTTCACTATTGACAAGGTCATGCCACTTGTCCACTTGACCAATTCCTTCCTCTGATGTAGGCTCCTGCCACTTATCACTCTTTCGGGATTTCAGGACTTCTCTCCAAAAACACTGCCTCCTTTGTATCCCGACACCCGAAGTGCCAAGATCCTGAACTCCTCGTTACTCCTTATCGCAACTCGTGACTTTGGGATTCTTGGGACAAAAGTATTGACCTCCTATCCTCCGAACTGTCGAGGTGTCGAATTTTGACGCGTTATAAATGAGAGTCTCACAATGGAACTTCTCGCACTGTTGGGACTTCGCCTTTCGCAATCTCACGAATCTCAATGCAAGGGTTTTGACCCTTCAACTCGCGAATCCATGAAATGAGAGTTCACGAGTGATCCAATAGCCCTTGTAGGCTTGGATCCTATGGATCTATTTCCCCTAAACTTAAAATTTAAAATAGGCTTACAGTAACTCCCCTGCTCCTCTACAAGATTTGACGGCTCTCGGGACTTCGGGAATTCTCCACAGAGAATTTTGACCGTCCAATTCCTCCTTGAAAACTCCTGTGAAATGAACAAGGTATTCCTTCATGGAACTTGTCCACCTGCAAAACAACTTTTCTACGCCTCCTTCCAACACTTCAAGGCACTATCCCTCTTGAGCTTTTCTTCGACAACTTCAAAGACTCTATCCCTCCTGAACTTGTTTGAAAAATCCTCAAGTCCTCTGGGGATGATTCCTGCACGCACTCCTTATGGAACTTCTTCAAATACACTTTAGTATTTGAACCTCTTCGACTCTGTGCACTCCCTGCAACAACAATATTTCAAAAATTCCCTCAGGTTGTAAACTCTGAGACTCTACTCGGCCTGCGCACACCTTGCACAGCTCCTGTGCTTAGCTTGCACTTCTGCGAGAATGAGAACAATGTTGTCCCTCCTGAGATTTCAGAGATAAAACTATGAACCCTTGTCAACGCACTCCTTGCAGACAAACTCCACTGCACTCCTTGTAGGAAAACTCTTGCTCAGACAGAAAAACAATTGAAACTCATTCCTTACTCTCCCTCTCTTCAGATTTCAGACATTCAACAAGAAATCATACATACATAGCATAAACAGCAAATGCATAACAGAAAGAGTAAAACAACCCTAAGCATAGCATTCAACATGCATACACAGAGAACATCACAACACCATAAGTCTGAATCAAAGCTTCATGTATTAATTCAGGACTTCTATACATGGGTGTTTTCAACACAGATCTTTGCTCTCTCTTACAATAGCTGAATGTTATGTTACAATGATACAATGAGGGTGTCTATAGTCGGTTTTCCCTCTAGCTCCTAAAACTGTCTAATCTGGGATTCAAAGCTACCTACTTACATTTACTTAGCATAAATTCCTTTACCTACTATAGATGTGAGTGAATCACTCATGATCTTTTTACAATCTACAAGTGTGCCTCCACTTAATTACTTCATTAATATCTGCACATTTAATTCAAAATATTTCAAAACACTTTTGACAACGTGCTGAAATGCGCTGGCGCTTGTCCCAGCTGTCTTCCGCCTCCATACATGCTTGCTACCCGCGATGCTCTTGCATCATACTCCCTCGCTTGAAAATTTTCATGGGCTCCTATCCATGAGCTCTTGCACGGTCTGTCCATGCTTCTAAATCTTTGTTTCTTTTTCCCAGCTGGCATCTTCAACTAGATGTCCTTTCCACTTGACTAAATATTCAAAATATTCTTTTCTTCTGGTCCTCTTGCTAAATCTTTTGTCCAGTATGCTTTCCATTTGCGGTTTCTCTACAAATGGCATCTGTTTAATCCACTAAACCTCTGGTTGTTCATTACCTTCTCATGCTTCTTCATCTTTATAAGGGTACAAATCTGAGATGTTGAATATCAGAGAAATTCCAATCCCATCGGGTAATTCAATCTCATATGCATTTGCCCCAAATTTCTTCATGACTCAGCATGGTCCAATCTTCTTCATTTTCAGTTTGTTATACGTCCCCCTTGGGAACCTTTCCTTTCTCAAGTGTGCAAGAACCAAATCACCAACTTCGAACTGAAGTTCTCTCTTGTGTTGATCTTCTCTGCGCTTATACTCTTGGCTCGAATTTTGTAGTCGTTCTTTCACCCAACTGTGAAGTTCTTTCATTGCCTCTGCAAAATCTTTTGCACTAGCACTTCTAGTCACACTCTGTTTTGAATCTCTCAATTCAAAAACTCCTCTTGGATGCATGTCGTAAACAATTTGGAATGGACTTTGTCCTATGCTCCTATTAAGTGAATCATTATATGCAAATTCCGCTTGTGGCAGAATGTTGTCCCACTGACTGTGATATTCAGTCATTAAACTCCTCATCAGATTTCCTAGACTTCTGTTCACAACTTCTGTCTGTCCATCCATCTGAGGATGATAAGATGAACTGAACGACAAGTTCATTCCCATATTTTTCTATAAGGTTCTCCAGAAGTGTCCCATGTACTTGGTGTCTCGATCCGAAACTATGCTTCTTGGTAAGCCGTGAAGTTGAATGACTTCTTTGAAAAATAGATTCGCAATGTGAGTTGCATCACTGGTTTTCTGACATGGTATAAAATGTGCCATCTTAAAAAATCTGTCCACCACTACAAAGATTGAGTTGAACCCTCTTTGTGTTCTTGGCAGCCCCAATATAAAGTCCATGCTTACTACATCCCACGACCTGTCAGGTATGGGTAACAGTTGATATAGGCCCGCATTCTGCCTCTTTCCTTTTGAATGCTGGCAAATTCTACATCTGTCCATGAATCTTTTGACGTCTGCTCTCATTCCTGGCCAAAAATATGACCCATTTAACTTTGAGAATGTCTTGTCATGACTGAAATGTCCAGCCAATCCTCCACTATGTTTCTCCTTCAACAAATTCTCCCTCATGGAGCATTTTGGAATACAAAGTTGATTACCCTTAAACAATAATCCTTCTTGGATCATGTATTATTTCCATTGACTTCTATCCCTGAGAATTGGATTATCAGTTGCTTCATATGCCTCCTTGAAGTCTGAATCATCTTGATACATCTCCTTGAGATCATCAAAACCCAATGTTTTGACTCTGAACTCCTGCAATAGAAAAAATTTCCTGCTCAAAGCATCAACAACTTTGTTAGCAGTTCCCGAAATATGCTTAGTTACAAAAGTAAAGTTCTACATGTATTCTACCCATCTAACATGTCTTTGATTCAATTTCTCCTGTTGAGTCACAAATTGCAAAGCATGATTGTCACTGTATAAGACAAACTCCTTAGGAATTAAATAGTGTCTCCATTTCTTCAATGCCTGGATAATAACATAGAACTCCTTGTCATACGTGGAGTATTTTATTTTGGCTTCATTCAGCTTCTCGCTGAAGTATGCTATCGGCCTGTCTTCTTGGCTCAAGACTTCCCCTATTGCAAATCCACTTGCATCACATTTTACTTGAAATGTCTTTTTGAAATCGGGCAACACCAGAATTGGTTGTTCCGTAATTTTTTTTTCCAGCAAATTAAAACTTTTCTCAGCTTCTTATGTCCAATGAAAAGACTTGTGTCTCTTCTTCACTGTGTCCATCATTAGTGCACTAATTCCACTGAAATTCCTAATGAACTTCCTGTAGAAACTAGCCAATCCGTGAAAACTTCGAACCTCAAATATACTCTTCGGTGATGGCCAATTCTTAATTACCTCCACCTTATCCGGATCCATCCTCAATTTATCTACAGAAATAACAAACCCCAAATAAATTAGCTCTGTCTTCATGAATGAGGATTTCTTCATGTTTATCAGCAGCTTCTCTTGCTGTAACCTCTTCATCACTATAGCCAAATGCTTCAAGTGTTCAACTTCAGTCGTGCTGAAAATCAATATATCGTCAAGATATACGATAACAAACTTCCCTATGAAATCCTTCAGGACTTCATTCATCAATCTCATGAAAGTGCTCGGTGCATTTGTTAAGCCAAATGGCATAACAAGCCATTCATATAGCCCTTCATTGGTCTTGAATGTTGTCTTCCATTCGTCTCCTTCTCTCATACGAATTTGGTGATATCCTCTTTTCAAATCAATCTTTGAAAAGAGTCTTGCTCCACTCAAGAAATCCATCAAATCATCCATCCTTGGCAATGGAAATCTGTATCTGATAGTAATCTTGTTGATTTCTCTCGATTCAGTACACATCCTCTAGCCTCCGTCTTTCTTCGGACTAAGCACTGTCGGAACAACACACGGACTCAAGCTTTCCCTTACCAATCCTTTGTCCATTAAGTCTTGGACCTGCCTTTTGACCTCTTCATTCTCCTGTGGCGTCAATCTATACGTTGCTTTATTGGGTAAGCTGGCTCCAAGTATGAGGTCAATATGGTGACTTATACTTTTGATCGGTGGCAACGAACGAGATAGTTTGTCCACGACTATATCAACAAATTCTTCCAGCAACTTCTAGATTTCTTCTGGTAAATCATCTACCCTCATGTTGGTTAAGACAATTCTAGGCTTTCTAACCACAATGAATTGTAGTTCCTCCTTCTTCTTAATCTCTGTAAGAAGTTCCTTCCCACTCATGAGAAGTATAGTGTTTCTTACTCCAGGTTTTTCTTCCTTGTCCTTAATTGGCAACAACATGTGAGTTCTCCCAATTTTTTCTAGGGTGTATGTGTTCTTCCTTCCATCACGAATCACATTCCTGTCATATTTCCACGGTCTACTCAGCAATAGATGACAAACGTCCATGGGAATGACATCACACAGTATTTCATCCTTATATCCCCCTATTTTAAATTCAACTAAACATCGTTTAGTGACATTTACCTAATGTCCTTTTTGTAACCATGAAACTCTATATGGGCTTGGATGTTCACTTGTTTCCAGCTCCATCTTTTCTACCATCTCCGTAGAAATGAGATTGTATGTGCTGCCACTGTCCACAATGAATTTGCATACCCTATCTTTGGTCTTGCAAGCAGTCCTAAAAAGTCTATTCCTATGGACTGGTCCCTCTGTCTCCTTCTTTTGCGTTAAGAGAAATTTTTGCATCATCAATGATCTTCCACCTTCAGCATCCTATGCCTCAACATTCCTTCTTTGTGCTTCTGAAATGTGAGTTTCACCACCTTCTTTATTCTTATCTGGACATTCATAAGACTTGTGCCCATTCTTTCCGCATGTGAATCATTTCACCACTCCACCTCTTCCTCTTCCTCTACCTCTAGCACAAGGAAAAGTGTTTTTATCAGCATATTGTCCCCTCTGCAAACTTCCACCTCTCTTATTCTGAGTCTGGGGTTTCTTCCAATCTTCCTTTGGTTTCTGGTTTCTGTCCTGGGAAACTGGTTTGCCTATGGCTTGACTTCTACCTCTCTCTCTTTGACCTTTCTTTCGGCTCAACTTATCTTCATCTTTCGGTGCCATTTGATAAGCATCTTCCACCGTTCGGATGGTCATCATGCTCATCTCATATTGAATGTCATATCGTAGACCATTCATGTACCTAGCAACTTTTTCATCATCGCTTTCCCAATGACCTGCTCTGATGTTTAACTTGTAGAATTCTTCAGTGTACTCCTTCATTGACATCATTTTCTGTCTCAAATTTTGCATTCTTCGAAATAGAGAAATTTGATCATCTTTGGGTATGAATTTCGCCTTCATCTTCGCGACCATTCTATCCCAACTCTTGATCTTTTTCTTGCCTTTGCAGCGTTTGTCAGCTTGTATTTCATCCCACCACAATGTTTCATGTCCTTTAAGTCTTGTGACAACATGTTTGACCTTTTTGTCTTCCTCGACATCTTCATAGTCAAAATATGTGTCTAGAGCTCTAATCCAGTCTAGAAGCTCCTCAACATCTAGGTTTCCCTCATATACTAGAATGTCCATTTTTTCCCTAGCACCCATTCTTGCAACAACCCTAATCAGGCGTTCATTTGTTGCATCTTCTGCTGCAACTTATTCTCCTTCATGTCTAGCTTCATCTTCACTTTCAGATTCACTGACATCTCCAACACCGGCTGTGCACCTCTGTTCTATTTCCATGTCCTCGAGTCTGGCGTGTAGGTCACGCATCTCTCTTTCTATGGCTGGATCTGGCATCTGCCTACCCCTTCTTCTTAGCATTTCCCTCTCCTCTGGCGGATCGGGTGTTTGTCTGTCTCTTCTTCTCGGTGACATGGATGAGATTCTTTCTCACTTTCCCTGTCTAAAGTATACAAATAGAGTCAAGCTATGATACCATTTGACGTAAGCGCATCCCCAATCCTCGGGTCAAGGTCCGATGCAGGATATTTCTTAAACTGTCTCCTGAGTCTGATTGACTCTTTGGATTTCCCTCAGGAAATACCCTTCACACACAACAATGTATCCATAGGTCCTTGTTGTTGTACTCACACGATCAAACGTGGAGCATCAACCCCAATCTCCCGACCCAAAATAGGATCACGCCCTTCGCAACTTCTGGGCTTTGGGTTTTGCAGTTTCATGACTTTGGTTGTCAAGACTCCCACCTCTACAACTTCTGAAACCTGAATTGTTGAAACTCCAATACACTTAGAAAAGGTTGACTTTTCAACAGGCTCCTCGCTATACCGAGAATTCAGATCTCGCGACTTCGCGGATCTAGATGCAAATTTATCAACTCTCTAACCTTCGAACCCTCGAATGGTCAACAAGGTTGACTTCGCTATTGACAAGGTCATGCCACCTATCCACTTGACCACTTCCTTCCTCTCACATAGGCTCCTGTCGCTTATCACTCTTTCGGGCTTTCAGGACTTCACTCCCAAAACGTTGCCTCCTTTGTATCTCGACACCCGAAGTGACGAGATCTCGAACTCCTCGTTACTCCCTATTGCAAATCACGACTTTAGGATTCTCGGGAAAAAAGTCTCGAATTCGAACGTGTTATAAATGAGGGTCCCACAATGGAACTTCTCGCCCTGTCGGGACTTCGCCTTTAGTGATCTCGTGAATCTCGATGCAAGGGTTTCGACCCTTCAACTTTCGAATCAACGAAATGAGAGTTCGTGAGTGATCCAATGGCCCTTGTAGGCTTGGATCCTATGGCTCTATTTCCCTTGAACTTAAACTTGAAAATAGGCTTACCGTAATTCCCCTACTCCTCTGCAAGATCTAACGGCTCTCGAGACTTCAAGAATTCTCCACAGAGAATTTCGACCGTCCAATTCCTCCTTGACAACTCCTGTGAAATGAGCAAGGTATTCCTTCACGGAACTTGTCCACCTGCAAAACAACTTTTCTACGCCTCCTTCCAACACTTCAAGGCACTAGCCCTCTTGAGCTTTTCTTCGACAACTTCAAAGACTCTATCCCTCCTGAACTTGTTTGAAAAATCCTCAAGTCCTCTGGGGATGATTCCTGCATGCACTCCTTGAGGCACTTCTTCAAATACGCTTTATTATTTGAACCTCTTCGACTCTGTGCACTCCCTGCAACAACAGTCTTTCAACAATTCCCTCAGGTTGTAAACTCTGAGACTCTACTCGGCTTGCGCACACCTTGCACGACTCATGTGCTTAACTTGCACTTCCGCGAGAATGAGAACAATGTTATCCCTCTTGAGCTTTCAGAGATAAAACTCTGAACCCTTGTTAATGCACTCCTTGCGAAAAAATCCACTGCACTCCTTGCAGGAAAACTCTTGCTCAGACAGAAAAACAATTGAAACTCATTCCTTACTCTCCCTCTCCTCAGATTTCAGACATTCAACAAGAAATCATACATACATAGCATAAACAACAAATTCATAATAGAAAGAGTAAAACAAGCCTAAGCATAGCATTCAACATGCATACACAGAGAACATCACAACACCATAAGTCTGAATCGAAGCTTCATGTATTAATTTAGGACTTCTGTACATGGGTGTTTTCAACACAGATCTCTGCTCTCTCTTACAATAGCTGAATGTTATGTTACTATGATACAATGAGGGTGTCTATAGTTGGTTTTCCCTCCAGCTCCTAAAACTATCTAATCTGGAATTCAAAGCTACCTACTTACATTTACTAAGCATAAATGCCTCTACCTACTATAGATGTGAGAGAATCGCTCATGATCTGTTTACAATCTACAAGTGCGCCTCCACTTAATTACTTCATTAATATCCACACATTTAATTCAAAATATTTCAAAACACTTTTGACAACGTGTTGAAATGCACTGACACTTGTCCCAGCTGTCCTCTGCCTTCGTACGTGCTTTCTACCCGCGATGCTCCTGCATCAGATGTGAATAAAGAGAGAGCAAAGAATTTTGGAAATAGTCTTCCATGGTTATTTATAGAGTAGAAAAGCAATGTTGTAAAAGAGGTCATCTGTAAAATTAAATTTCCCACGGGATTTTCTTCAAACATTAAGAATATCTTAATGAATAAAGGTGAATCTAGTGGGGTGAAAACTCATGACTAGCATACCTTCATTAGGGTAATTATTTTGGACGTAGATTTCTATGTTGGTAAATATATGACTTTTTATTATTATAATATGGTTTTCTTTTCCTAAAATTAATGATCCCTTTGTTGTTATAGTATGTTCTACCTCTATCTCTCCTTGAGAGATTTCAAAACAATGTAAAACAAGTTATATATGATCTTGGAAAATACATGAGGTAAATATTAATAATTTATATGAAAAATCATTGTTCCTCAACTTGTCGACATTTGTTTTAATTTCAATGTATATACATTGTTGTTGAAACCTATGATCTGATTTTTTATATCATATGTAGGTGGTTTTTCTCTAAAGAAATCCATAAAGAAGATATAAAATATTGGAGGAGGGAAACTCCTTGGCTAATGTGTGAAATGAAAAAGTATCTACCTCTGACATTTTTCAATCCACAATAACACTACCTCATACACCAAGTTGAGGAGATTTAAATGTGTGGACTTGTAAGCATAAGGTCAATGTGGATCGTGGAGAGGAACTTGAAGTTATTGAAGGATTTTGTTAGACAAAGAGAATGTCTTGAGGGATTTGTGGTGGAGGGATATATGGTATATCAATCATTGGTGTATATTAGTCAGTATCTTCCTAAATTAGAAACAAAAATAATAAAGGTGCCTCAAATTTGGGATCTCAATTCCATTAAATTTTTTGAAGGGGAGGTCTTGGTCGGGAAAGGTAGAATGAGGAAAGTGAAAGGTAATTAGATGGTAGATATCTATAATACTTTGTAATAATATTGATTTATTTCTATATCGTACTTATTTAAGTTTTATTTAGCTTCCATGATCAATTATTACTTAATATTGATTCTAATTAGTAATTTTGATTATTTTTTCATACAGTTGGTTGAGAGTGGGATGCACTACATTTATACATCACAAAAAATCTTGATTGGATGAAGGTATGGATAGATCGATGTAATATACAATGTAATCATAGGTTATCATGGGAAGGGGTGGCTACTTTGCTTAAAGAAGCTCATTGTAATCAATATACCAATCTTACTCAGAGGGAAATTGATTTAGCATATGGTTTAAAAGATAAACAAGAAAGCATATTATTCACCCACATCATGTTTTGTTTTTTGTCTAATATATTAATCTATGTGGTGTGTTTTTTTATATTTTTTTCCTAAGTCTAAATATGTTTATTCATTAACAAATATGCATTTTTTTATGTGTGGAGCATATTGAAATTGAAACGCCACAAGGCTATGTGGTGCAATGGCCGTAAATTTCGCATCAAAAAGTTGGATGACAAGAAGAAAACCTCTGATTCTAGGATAACTATAGTTTTCAAGTCACTAATGTTTCCTCTAGAAGTGACAAGCATACACCAATATATGAAAATAGATAATATAGTTATTTGAATAATATAATCAAGTGTGAATTTAATTCCTTCAGTTTATTTATGTTCGAGGTCAAATGGCACAGGTTACAGATGAATGAACATGATCCCAAAAGAATTGTTATTGAACATGCCAATGGATTTACCATGGTTAATACAAGGACATTTGAGTCGGGTACATAAACTTATGCTCTTCCAAGACAATATGAGCAGGTCTTTTATTCAGAGTTTCCAGGTAAAGCAGGTTGGTCGTACATTTTTAGATATGTTCCAAGAGGAATAATGTACCAAAATAACATGATATTGAAGAATAATAAGAAGATGCAAAGGAGCATGAGGTAGATGTAATGTTAGATGAAGAAGTCAAAGAAGTTGAGCCATATGTAGATGGAAATGTTTATCTCAATGATGATATTGACGATGGTATTATCGAAAATGACATTGATGATGATGTTGATATGGCCAATCCTTTCATGTTCAATTCTTAACCAGATGATACAGATGTAGAATTGGATGAAGAAGAAGAAGATGAATGATATCGCAAAAATGTTGAAATGTAGGAGGTATGTGCTTATATATTTTATATGATTTATTCTCTTTAAATAATTTATTTATATGGGTTAATCATCATCATCATTGTCTTCATCATCATTGTTGCAGTCATCATCATCATCATCATCATTTTCATCATCATCCTCATTGTCATTTTCATCATCAAATTCATATCGTCATCATCATCATCGTTGTCATAATTTTCCCAATCGTCATCCTCATCGTTGTTGTCACCACTGGTAATCAACATTGTTGACATCCTACTACTCATCATCATTGTGATATTCATTGTCATTTCATTCATCATTGTTGTCATTGTCATCGTCATCATCTTCATTGTCACCATCGTCATTGTTTTCATCATAATTAACATTGTCATTGTCGTGGTCATCATAATCAACAGTGTCGGTGTCCTACTCCTCATCATCATTTCCATCATCATTTTCATCAATATTGTCATTGTCATTGCATTTTTCATCATCATCATCATCATTGTCATTGTCGTCATTGTCATGATCATGATCATGATCATCGTCATCATTTTCCACATAATTGTTTTCAACACCAGTATTCAACAGTGTCAACGTCATACTTCTCATCATCAACGTGGTCGTCATTGCCATCAAAGTCATCATCATTTCCATTGTCATCGTCATCGTCGTCATCACCAACATTGTCATTTTTTCAGCATAATTAACATTATCATTGTTGCGGTCATCACAATAAACATTTTCAGCATCCTACTCCTCATCATCATCGTCATCATCATCAATGTGAAGGAAAAATTAGGTCCAAGACAGTTTTTTATCATGAGGTGAGTTCTATGTCCACTTTTTGTTCTCTATGGTGGCATGAATTTCACCATCATATCCTAACTAAGGGTTCTCTTTTGACTGAATATGCCCATTCATTGAACACGGGTGAGTACTTTGACTTTATTTCTACCCTCATTACACTGAGGAAGAGGTTATGATTTTCACTATATATGCCCTTCGATATTTTGTACTAGTATTTGTAAATATTCTTTTGTAAATATAAGATGTATTTTTCAACCAAAAATATTAATAGTGAAATCACCTAAAGAAATGGAAATGTTATCCCTGTGAAGAGAGGTGATCATATTTTTGTCCATGTTGTGATGAACAAGAACAAACAACAACACATGTATTAATAACTATAAAATTATCAAATAATCACTACGAAAATAAACACTATTATAATATATAATAAATATATGGGGGATTCCATTGGATAAAATTTCATAGTCTTAGACATGAAAGGTGTGAGAATGGATTAAAAATTATAGGAATGGTTGATCAATGTGAAAGGTAGGATCACTGCTTCTTTGGTAATCCATATGTAATAGCTTAAGTGCCAAATAGAAAGAGAACTTTCACAATCACTATTGTGTATGTTTACTAATGAATTACATGAGAAAATCTAAGTACTTGATTATAAGGTAGAATGAACATCTAGTAGTGTATATATTTGTGTATGAGTATATACTTGAACAACCATATACACTTTAACATATGTGTTTTCAACTATAGGTATGGTGGCATAATATAAATCCATGTAAATATTCCCACCTAAGTTAGCTACATGTTTCCTATATGACAACATACCCCATCCATGTGAGAGATCAATAACCACTACCTCCATTAGAAGAGTGATATTTGGATAAGTGACAAGTTTGAGATAGAGATATTTGATCAACCCATACACATTGATCTCCCTTGAGTCCATGGTGCTCATATTCATATAAGGTATTGTGGTTTGAAGACCCAATTGATTCATGACCTTTAAATACATCACATTGATTGATTCCCTTAAGTTTATCACACAATTATGAAGCAACATGTCATTCACCATTAAAGTGATATAAAATGGGGAGAGAGTTCCATTAAATCTTCCTTGATTCATGCCTTGAGACATTATTGTATAATCCTCGTTTTTTTAGTTGATGGCTAGAATTTACTCAACTTTTCCTTTTGCACTAAAATCTTCATCAATTTAGTGAGAGGCACAAATATTTTTATTCTTGACAAACCACTAGGAAAATCCAAATTTTACACAATAACACTTTATATACCTTCATGTGGTTGTTCTAGTGTTGGATATGGCAACCTATGAACAACTTTGTTTGTTGGGTTAGGATCTCTATTGGTAGCATAGATTGGGGCAATTTATTTTCATTTTTCACCCTCCATGAATCCAAACTTATGCAAGACCCGATTACTAATATCTTGATTCCTTCAAGTATAATTTTTCCATACCATAATCCTTGAATTCTTGTGGGGAAGGTCCTTCACCCAATAATGATTGTACCCTATAAACACTTATAATTTCTTTTTTAATTCCATCCAAACCATATTTAAAGAAACATAAGGATTTCCTTTTAAAGTGAATATGCAACCCCCATTGTTAGAAAAAATCAATCATCTAGATCATTAACATTTTTAGACATACCTTCCTTTGTAGATTTTTGCATACCCATATTTTGAATTGCATGCATGTGTCTTTGGCATGGAAACTATGACAATATATGCACCACATATATTCTTCTTCCTCCACCATATTAGTAGGATTCATAGGTATGGTAGGTCTTAGTTCTTCCATTCTTATATTTTTGTCAAAGCTGAAGTTTCTTCTTGGATGAAATTAATGTTTTTCACTCTCCATTTGAACCAACTAGTTTTATAATCCCATGATAGATATTTGGAGTTTCTCCACACCTTTTATCAATTTTGTCATGGCATCTGAGTTTGGATTAGAAAAATTTATTGCCACAATATGTTTTTCAACCCTAGAACTTGATTCCCTCGACAAACCAGACAAATCAGTTGCTCATGAAGCTGAGATGTTCTTTTTTAACTTTACTTCCATGCTTTGATCTTATTTTAAATCCTTTGGATTTTTATCTCTTCATATTAAATCAAAATATCCATCAAATGCATATACATAATGGATAAGAATGGTTTCTCTTGGAGGCCTGGTGTCTTTGTGAATATTTTGAACTTACCAAATCTCAAATTGAATTCTTTGGTTGATTCATTATCCTTTATTTTCACCTCATTCAAAGTGGCCAATAGGAATCTATTGTCCTTCTTTTCTTCCCATTTCTCAAAGAATACTCTTTGGCATTCTTCCCACATGTCGACGCTTTCATCATCTAGACCCATACATGAATCAAGTACATCATAATTTGATGACAAGATAAACAACTTCAAAACAACAACAACATAGTGAACTTTCAATATGTTGAGCACACTAATGAATGCCTTCATGTGGGATTTCATTGTGATTACATTATTTTCATGGAATAAAGGAATCATTTTTATGGCTTTATCTAGTAAATCATGATGAGATCCAACAATAAAGGAAATATCTGATGGATTATAAATATAATTCAACTAAGGGTACCTATTGTAATATATTTCCTTGTATTATTAGAAAATAATATCTTATAAATTTAATAGAATCAAATGTTTGAGTACCTAAGAACTGTGGTATATGGGTTAAATTGTTCATCAACATTATTCTGTAATATCTCCAAGGTTCGACCAGTATTTTAATGAGATTTTGTGAGGAACTTCTTGTGGATTATATTCATGCATATCAAACTTCCTTCAAGTGAAGTTGCTAGATGATACTTATAATTAATCTTTCTCTTATCACCAATTACCTTGAAGCATAGTCTTCAAGTTTTTTCAGAAATATATTTTATTCCTATAAATGGTGTCAATTTGTTACATCCCAAACCTACACTTCAAATGTCATAAAGTCCCTTAAAAAATTGAAACCCTCGGGGAATTTATGAGTATTTCCCAATGTCACCACAATAATGCTTCCTCTCACTTTAGGTTGGTCCTTTTCCAACACAAGGGGGGGGGACCCTAGAAAATATTACTTTTTGATATTTCTTTGAGATAATACAGGTGAAAGAATAAACCGAATGAAATGAGGCATAGTCAATCTATTAATAACATGAACCAACTAGCAACATGGATTTCCTTTTTTGTGCATAAATTAGAAGGAGGACCCTTCCAAATGTGCACCTCACAAGTACCATTACAAATAATCTAGTAGATAATGTGCAAATATGAACAAGAAATTAAGATAGTATCATCCCTTCAATATGAAAACATGGCCAATTTTTTTTATATTTTTTGAACAATGATAAGAACAAGTAATAAGGAGGGCTACACCCCAACCTTATCTCTTCTCATTGGAGAAAAATTACCCCATCTTCAAATATTATTACATTAGTTTTGTCAAAGTAACTTCAACCATCAATTCACCCATGAAAAAACAAATAAAAGATGATAAACCTCAACTTCAAATGTCCTTGACTTCTACGCTCTAAAT
>ML780045.1:712928-729146 GCA_009831015.1 Picea engelmannii
AACACCTCTCTTATGTTTCTGTGGTTTTCCCCACACTCAATCTTCTTAGTTTTTCAACCAATCTTCCATTCCATTTTGATGTGATTTCCTGGTTTTCTGTACGCAATTTTTAGGGTTTCCTGAGGTGTTGTGTGATCCTCATGTTCCCTTCTCATTTCACTATGTCGAAATTATGTTGTGAGAAGTGGGATTTACCAGAATGCAACTTTCTACTCATTGTTCTTCTTTTGATGGCTTCAAGGATAATAGAGGAGGTAGGGTTGATCATGAGCAACAGTTTTGGATTTAAAATTCTCAAAACATATCATTGGATTTACATATGCAACTTGAAGACAATGCTCAGTTTTACAATGGAACCTGATGATTTGACATAGCTTAATCCATGCGCGTGGAAGGATAACTTCTCATAGAAATTATCCATTCTTGGGAGATTTCTGACTTACTTGGTTTATGTGAAGCTCCAAATTTGAATACTTACTTAACAAAGATATTAGAATACAATAATGGGCTTTGGAATGGTGTGGTCCTTCTATGGAAGATATTAAGGTTGGGCTCGTGAGGTGTTGTTCTTAAATCATTTTTAGTTGAACCTTTGTCAGTCCGCGAGTAAAAAAAACCTCGAATGGGTTTGTTCGATGATGGAAACGTTGTTGTTTTATTTCTCTACAAACACTATATCATAGGTGGGACAAAGCCTAATTCTCCTACCAATAGTATTCTAAACAATGTGTTTCCATTGTGTGTCCATTCTCATTGTTTTCTTAATTCAACATCCACAAATTTGAATGCCCACTCTCATTATCCTCTGCAACATTATTGGGCATCACCGAACGATCGTTCTGGTTGCAAACTACTATATATATATATATATATATATATATATAGCATTGTTGAAAGGTGATTCCTAGTGCACATAGTGCTAATTCAAAGTGACGTTACTATGATTTGAAAAGTGAGAGAAAAATAGACGATAAAAATAACTCTCGCTCTCTTTATTACATCAAAACATTGTTGATACATTGGTGGATAAGTATGCACAAGAATGACTTCCCATCCTTTGTATTTGTGGAAACATTGGGAAATAAAACCCCGTAAACCACTACCCTGATCATCTCTATTTGGGTACCATTTAAAATCCTCTTGCCTACATTCACCATTTATTTCCCAACTCAAATGCATCTTTAGAAAGATCATGGGGTTATCTGAAAAAACATGTGCTCTGATGGCCCATGTTCTCAGATCATGGATTTATCTAAAAAAACTGTGCTCATAATCAAAGGAGAACTAGATTCAAAATCATCTGCGACATTTCAACTCTAGGTATACTTTCAAATAGTTTTGTTTTGTAAGTTTTCTTGTGTTTTCCTTGTAAGCGGGTGCATTTTCGGTAGAAGATGAAACCCTCCATTTGTTGCTTGCATTTTTTAGTTTTATTGTAAAGTCAGGGTGGAGTTGCAAGAAACCCTGTGAGGTATTAGCTATGGCTCGAGTTGAGGAACTGTTAGAGTTATTGATTAATCTAATCCTCTCTTCTGTGGAAAATACAATCACCATTGGAAAAAACACTTTGCAATCTGTTGTAACCTTCTTGCATGTTATGTGAGTCAAAGTATCACGAATACAACCTCATACTTGACTCCTTCGCGATGCACTTGAGCGAAATAATCTTCGACAACATTCTAAACTAGCCCTTGTTTAGAACCATATTTTCAAAGATGATGAAGATGATGATACCGATTCAAACCAACAACCAACATAGGAGCAACTAAGAGAGCCAACTCCAAATTCAAGTACATATCAACTTCCTCTTTCTAGGCCAATCATTAGACCTTGGGAAGAAATTAGGCACAAAAATCACAGAACTAGTATCGGATATGAAAATGATGTCACCTTTCATAATATGGATTACACCAAATCATTCCAGTTCTAGAGTGTCAGAATGCTACAAGAAATTTCACATTCACCTACTCTAGTTCAAGAGAATATTTTGATATGCCAACATTGTCAGCGAGTTGGCCACATGGAAGATCAGTGATTCGATCTTCATCCTTGTGAGCATTGTGGAAATCAAAATCATCATTCAAACAAATGTTCTAACAGGAAGAAAAATGCAAGAGTAAATAACTACTATGGGTGGATGACTTCTTGTCGATGGTCATCAATAGCCAAGAAGATATCTCAGTCATGCCATAGAATTTTCACTCGAGTGTTGACAAATCTTGTAGTGGAGAAATATTGTTCTTCTCACCTGGTCCCTGACAAGGGGGAACAACATCAACAATTGACATCCAAGATTCAAGTTTTGAAATCCTATTAATCGAGTAGAAACAAGAGAGGATGATTGGTTTGTGGTTTTCCTTAAACCACCACTTAGTAGTAGAATTACAACTTATGCTAGAAAATGGTTTGTGGTTTCCCTTAAACCTCCACTTGGTAGAATACTTTCAACTTCTTCTACATCAAATTTTATGGTCATCTTTAAACTAGCATCGAGAGCACTTCCAATTAGCAGAAGACATCATCTTTTAGCTTCTAGCTAACTTAGGAAATGTTTTGGGAACCATTGAACCTAGAGTAGGGTTCCAGAGTTTGTGGTCATCCTTAAACCACCAGATTGGTTTGTGGTCTTCCTTAAACCACCACCTCTATTTAGTAGAAGACATCAACTTCTTTTATCCATTTAGTTTGTGGTCATCCCAAAACCACCAGATTCATAGAGCACATTCAGCCATCAGTAGTTGCACACTTCCATATTTCAACTGCCCACTTTCAAACATCATCTCTCACCTTGGAATCACATACACCCCTTTGGATTAAGGGGGGGATTTTGGAAACATAATCCTTTTGGGTTACTTACTTGACACAATATGAATAGTCAAGTAATAGGAAAAGTCATTGGGAGTCCAAGAGACCTTGGAAGTTGAATCTTACAGTCACATCAATGTATATAAACATGCATCATATCAATTAACGAATGTACTGCATGCTTATCTATTTTTCATGTGTCCAAAAAATACAAAGGTCTTTTAGAATTTGAAACTTGGGTCCCTCCTCTAAAATATTGCTCAGAAAGGTTACTCTCGTGCAATAAAAGAGATTCTTTAGATAACTAATAAACAATTACATTTAACTCTCTATAAACATGAGAAAATGATAGTTCTTCTTCAAATATTTCCTTTACCTCAAAACCTGGTTCATGAGTGGTTCTAGCACCATATTATCTAATCTACACTTATTGTTTGCCTAGTCCACCATCAACTTAGAGTCTCCAAAGGCTTGCAATTTCTTTAAATATTTTTATGTTTTTGTCTTCAGATGGAGCCACATTGCATATAGTTCAACTCTGTATTGTACCTTTCTCATCAACTACTTTAGTTGAAAACAATGTGATTGCTTAAGAAGAAGAATAACACCATCCCCATGCAAACATAGAACTCCCTATCAAGCTCCATCAAAGAAATTCCAAGCCTTTCCATAATCAACAGAGTGTTCCTTTAGAATTCTCGCAAACTTTTTTTTCATGGATATCCAACTTCCTTCACAATCACCCAACTATATGTCTTGAAAGATCTTTTTGTTCCTAGATTACCATATACCCCGTACCACATAGAATGGTAATGCCATGTTTTCTTTTTTTAACTTTTAAAACTTTTAAATTAATGCAATGCACACACAGATTCTTAACACAAAAAAAAAATGCAATAACACATATACAGAGAGATTTACCCTAGAAACCCAACTGGGAAAACCAACAGCCTCTTTTAGAGTCGCACCTATAATTCTATTCATTATCCAACTTCATTGTTTACAATAAAATATATAGGATCCTGCAACATCCAAAAAACCCCTAATCCATTGACCCATGTTAGATTATAACCTTAATTCCTTAACCAAAATTAGAAAACCATGGGTTGAAATACCATGCGCCACTAAACCACCAAAGGCGAGAAACTTCCCCCGCCAAAGGCAAAATACCACCCAAAAATTTTCTGAACAAACCCCCAAATAATTTTTTTAGGGGGAYCCACAGTCGTGCAAAGAATATAACACATACCCAACACTTTTTTTCAAATTTGTTTAATATCCAAGAATAAAAGTAATCCACAARTCACCTTTAATCGCACTTATTCTTTCCACTTRAGATCTAAAGAATTTTGTTTCAAAATGTTCTASTAAATATGCAAGAARYAAACAAATGGTYTATAGATTCCCCACTATTTTCGCACATAATGCTTCTCCTAGGATCCTGCATATTTCTCTTTTGGTATTTACCCCAAGTTAAAATTTTGTTTYTTAAAGCTAACCAGAGAAAAAWTTTAGATTATAAGGGATTTCTAGCTTTCAGACTATTTTCCACCACCAAATTTCTTCCCCCTCCTATCTTTTTTCCATCTTTATTGAATATCCCAACTTTGCAATGTATTACCCAATCCCCTGATTTCTAGACAACTTTATTAATCCTTCTTGATTTGATAAATTTATTGCACTAGATAAAGAATTCATAAAATGTTTCCATTCCTCATCTTTCACCCTCTGTAGATTCATATCCACTGTTGATTTCCATCACCGAGACTAAACATTCCTTCCATCATTAGAAGCTACACCCCCGAGTGAATAAATCCCATGAGATGGAGATATATTATTAAGGCTTTAAATAGTACATGATTACCTTTAAAACCAAACTAGAGATATTTCCCTACTGTCACTTTGTTCCCTCTTCCAATCTTCTAGGATGGCCACTTTCCAGTTAGTGGAAAGGACATTATCGAAGTTTTCCTAACTATAGAGCCTCCTTATGAGTATTTCCTTTCCTGTCTAAATCAATTTTGTGTGAAAATTATTTTCAAACATTCATATTTCATTACCTTTCCCCATAGACCTTTATCATAGACTAAAATGTGTATATTCTATAAACTCCATCCTCCATCTTCCTTTAAAATTTCCACTTTTGTCCATTTATTAAAGGTACTCCTTCCTTCTCCCTCTCTCATGTCCATAGGAAACTAAAGCACTTTTTTTCTAATTTTGTAAGTATACCTTTAGGAATATGAGAAATAGACATCTAATGCATATGGATACTCTCCAGAACAACCTTGACCAAAACTAATCTACCTCTCCTTAATAACCATCTATTACACCAAATTGAGATTATATATTCCATTTTATGGTATATCCAGATCCAATCATCACATTTATAAACATTAGACTTTAAATTAAAGCCAAAATATTTATTCATTGATCTAAATCTAGGAGATTCACTGGAAGAAAATTTAACATTTGGACTTGTTAGCACTGAGAATCGCCCTCAGACTACTAGAGGATAAACCCAGTACCCATCAAAAGTAAAATGTATTTAAATGGTTTGAGGAGGTGGATCAGAAAGAATTTAAGAAAGGAAAAGATAACAGAGGTTACTACATATCAGTCCAAGACCGTTGGGCAATGGAGTCATAAGTAGTTTGCTAATGAAGGCATTTAAACTACCTATCAGACAAAAGGATTTATGTGGTTATGAGAAGAAACAAGACATAAAGTGTCTGAGTGATAAACGATGAAACATGGGAAATATGACAATAGATCCTCCACTGCCTCAGGAATCCATAGATCAAAGATGCTACCTCCAGACGAGAAGAAAAACAGACATTGTTTGAGTGATGAACCATGAAAGATGGGTAAGATGACAACAGATCCTCTACTTCCTCAGGAATCCATAGATTAGAGAGACTACATCCAGAAAAGAAAAACATAACAACATGTAAACTAAGAAGACAGTCTGATAAAAACAACTCAAAGGAATCTTCAATAACATAATATTTACAATACAAGCCCTCGGGCTTACAAACTAAAAAATACAGAGCCCTGCTCCTAAAACTCTCTCGGCTCTCTAGCCTTTGAAAGCACCCCCTCCAAAAAATATTAAAATGATCTATTTATAATCAGATCAGTCCACAACTACCAGGAGTATGATATGGCCATCCCAATCAAATATTTTGTCTATGCATCCTTCTATCAAACTGTGTGTGTTTTCTCCTGTCAGACGCAAGCTCAGATCAGTATGGGTCTGCAAGAAGAAACTGCCCATCGTGGTACCTCAGGCTGACAGCTCTATCCCCTCGGCCATAGCTTCCATGCCTTCTATTTATGGACTAAGCTGAGGTTTCGGCTACCAATCCTTGTTCATTAACTTAATCCTCCTCAAGATCAGAGCATAATCAGATGATTAGTGGGAGACCACGTGCCACTCATGGATTGGGCGCTAAATAAGTAGGTGGATTTGAGGCCGCAAAGTCAATCCTTGTTCATTGACTGAACCCTCCTCGGGATCGGGATGTGATTTTTCTATTAGAGGGCGGCCACATGCTGTTGTTTGATACGACCCTATAAGAGCACGAAATTTTGGGGCCATCGAAAGAAGTTTGGTCCCACACCTCTTTCGGGCCCGAAATGCACCGCTTTCTACCACATAGCCTCCCCACAGTACCGTGGTTTAGATTTCAGAGTGCCATTCGGATTTTAACTCCCTTTCAATTTGTGACACCGAAATGACTAGTGGTCATCAATCCGATCACAATCTGTGATCTGGGTGCGCCGGTTATTTTAGTGCCCCCGCCAAAGTTTTATCTATCTGTCAATTGTGGAAACCTTCCAATTGTTTCTAGAGATGATACCAAATCAAAATGCACAGTGGATTTTTGTTTTTGCAAACTACACTCATCTGCTTTCCTGCACCCATGGTTGTCAACTGTGACCCTGCGAAACTTTATGTGATAACATTTGGCTCCAAAGGGGATGGCATGCTCCCTGTGAGCTGCCAAGAACGCACAGTTCCATTTCCTTATCCTTTGGGTTGTGGATTCGAGTTCAAATACATCCTGTTGAGGACCACACGTTGATATGTACACTATTTTACTTACAAAAAGAAAACAAACACATGTGCTCCAGAAGGAGCTTGTTTATGTACAATCCTAGACTAAGTGATTTTTTACAATGTGCTAGGTGAAAGAAAAATTCCACCATATCTACCCAGACTATTTGGTAATACAATTCCTCCTTTCACTGCAAATTATCCACAAAAGGTAAGGGAAGTATGACAGCAGAATGAAAATATGTTTTGGAACACTGAAAGTATCCCCAAATGATGATAAGATGAATAATTTTACAGGCTCCAATGTTCTTGGAAAACTCAACTCCATATATAACCCCACAGGGTCATAAAATTTATAATAAGGCATGCTAAATTGGCAAGAAATTACCTCCTTTACTTCATTATTTCTCACCTGTTGTTTGGTGTTCTCAACATGTACAGGTGGGTAAAGGATTTTTGCAGGTTGGCTAATCCCAAGTGATATTTGCTCATTTACAAGTGTTGGACGTGACATGAGTTTCACATTTAGCTCTTCCTTTTCTCCTTCATGTCCCTCCAAAGGATCATATTCATAATCGTCATACACATGAACCATGCTACAAGGTTCCAAACAGGCCATGAAAAAAATCTCCTCTTCATCATCTTCACTAGGATATTCATAAAAAATTGGTTGTTTTTGGTCATCATTTGAAACAACTTACTCATCATAAGAAGGGCTGCCAAAAACATATGCTTCAAGGATATAAATATCCTCTGCATTTTCTTCATAAGAGCAACAAACAACATTTGCCTTCAATTCTGAAAAGCTCGAAAAAAACAGAGAGAAATATTCCCTAGATCTTTTAACTAGCTTATCATTTATCTCAACTTCGTAGTTAGGAGAAATATCTACTGCAGAATACACTTGCTCTTCATCATCAAAATATTCAAAAGAGATATGTTAATCTTCATGAACATTTAAAACAATAGACACATCTGATATGATGCCAGATGTTTATGTGTTATTGTTAACATATTGAATATCATTCAACACCTCTTGATCTTCAAGGTAAATGTTTTCTTCTTTAGTGAATGCTTCATCATAAATCTAGCTTTCATGAATAGAAAAATATTTATGGAGCAAATAAAACTCATTACAACATCCCTCAAAAATACATTCAGCTAGAAAATATTCTTCACAAAAGGAATTGAAAGTTGCATTGATCCGGATTATTTTCGGCACGAAATGAGAGCGGAGATATAATAAAGAAATGCACAGAGATATCACAGATATCCAATAATATAACATAAATGTATCATATATGCAACCATAAACACAGATATACAGTAATACATGATTTCTATTAATGAAATAAATGTACAGAGACTGTAAAAATACAGAGTGAAAGACTCGCTAGAATGGTGCAGCTTATCTCTAAGAAGAGATGTGATGACTACTCGCATTCACAATAAGATGATTACAATGAGGCTCTGAAGGGATTTTTACAATAAACAGGAATGCCTAAAACTCTATACATCCAAAAACCTAACCCTAGGAGATGAAGCACCAAAAGTCATGTGGGCCTCGTTTGGGTAAGTTAGTACATCAACTTCCCGAGGTCATAACTTTTGCATACGATCTTCGTTTTAGGTGTATGATAGCCCGTTGGAAAGGTATCATCGAGGAGATTTATTTTGGGGGATAAATCATTCCCTTGACTATAATTGAGAAGCTTTATCTTTAAAAACCTTCATTCATGCCCTCAAAATAGCCCCGAAAGTTAAAACTGCTAAAAATAGTAAATTGCCAAAATTGCCAGAAAACTATTTTGAGCCAGTTGGAAAAGGTGGGTGGACACCAATATCCACCTAGATCAATCCTCACTCCTTAGGAAGAAATGGTCTCCATTGCGTTGAGTGCCCGAGGGAGAGGAAAAAGTGTTTGTTGAATCTGAATCTTGGTGAGTTGCTTGCCTTGTTGGAGACGTTGCGCTGCTCAGTTTGTGGAAGTCTGTCATGAACCTATTGAGGTTGAGGTTGTTAAACAAGTCGAGCTACATGAGAGGACAGTGTGCAAAAGGAATATTTGCACTTGACTACAACCTTGTTGACCTGCTTCTATTGGATAGAACGTGCTTGGGGTGAGGTTGTAGTTGTTGCAGTGTCCTTATGTTCCCCTTTTGAAAAGATTGTGAAGAAGCTAAATTTTTCAGTATGAGATACTACCTTGCGACACTTTTTAGGTGGAACAATAGTTGGAACTACCTCTGGTATTCTATATATATGACCCCCCAAAGTAACAATGACACTATGGGGTCGAGACTCATAAACAACATGGTGTCTCCACATATATGGTTGGCCCAAGAGGACATCACAGACATCTAGTGGGGTAAAATCACATAATAACTCATCCGTGAATGGTTGTATGCCATATGAAAATATTCACTGGTGTCTGACATGGAGATCTCGTCCTTGGCGAAGCCACCTGATGTTGTATGGTTGCAGGTGTGGTGTTGTCGAAAATCCCAACTGTTTGATGACCTCTGTTGAGATGAGGTTCTTCTGGCTTCCACTATCAATAATAAAATGCAATAGGGTCCCCTTCATCCACGTCTGTGAATGAAAAAGGTGCTCCCCCTCTTTAGGATCTGTTGGTTCTTCTGGTTGAATTGTTGCGATCACGACAACAACAGTGGGGTTTGCGTCAATGATCTGTCCTTTATCAGTATTTTCATAATCAGATTTTGAATGAGGGTTCGGCTCCTTGTCTTTGATATCAGCCACCAATGACTGTTTTGAGCAACATTCATTGGTGTTGTGCCAGGGGATTTTGTGGAAATCACACCATTTTCTGGTGTCCTTCTTTATCTTCCCGTGACCCTTCTTTTCATGTGGCGTGGAATGGTTTTTGGGAGACTGTTTGTT
This sequence comes from Picea engelmannii, assembly GCA_009831015.1. Lineage (NCBI taxonomy): Eukaryota > Viridiplantae > Streptophyta > Pinopsida > Pinales > Pinaceae > Picea > Picea engelmannii. Next base: position 722,698 of record ML780045.1, read on the forward strand.
AGGGCCGTCTTTGTCATACTTTGGTTGTTGCAGATTTACAGAACCAAACTCCCATTTGTTTTGGTGCTTAAATTTATGCTCGATTTTAACAGCATATCGATAAGCAGCACCGACTAATGAGATGTCTAGAAAATCCATTTTAGTTTGGATGTATTTGTGTAGAGCCCCATGGTATTTCAAAACCAAATGTTGTTCGAAGTATTTGATACCCATCTTGATGCGCAATGTATGGAAGGTATTGGTAAACTCCAAAACTTCTTGGCCCCTATCTTTCCGCAGTGTGGTCCATCTCATGTACTGGTCCTCATAGTTTCTAACAGGGTAATATTGTTCCTTTACCGCATCGACAAAAAAATCCCAAGTGGGCTCGGCCCCATATATTCCAGAATCCTCTGTGGAACTTTGGTCCTAGTAAGTTTCCCACCAATGTTTGACATGGGGGAGAGATTTAAGGAGTGCGAAGGTGATCTTTTCTCTACCAGAAAAATTGTGAATAGAGAAATAACCTTCTAGAATATTTAACCATTTGTCTAGGGCTTCTGCATCGACTTGTCCTTCAAATACAGGAATATTAAAATTAACTTGTACCTTGAAAGGCGAGGTGACTCAAAAGTGGTTTCTTGATGAATATGCACCTACTGCTATCGGTAGGCATTGAAGGATGTGGGAAAAATTCTCCATCATTTCATCCCTCTGTCGCGTGAGAGCTTGCTCAAGAAACAGATTGATAGAATCGTCTGATCCATCATTTTTTATTTTCTTCTACCATTGAGGGTTTCTTGGGTGTGTGAGAGATATTTTCTTCAAGAGAGACAATATTGAGACCCAAATTTCTATAATCATACCTCATCGAGGACATGCACTGAAAAAAATGATCAAGAGCAGCTAGCTCTGATACCACTGATCAAGATTATTTTCGGCACGAAATGAGAGCGAAGATATAATAAAGAAATGCACAAAGATATTGGGGATATCCAATAATATAACATAAATGTATCAAATATGAAACCATAAACATAGATATATAGTAATACACGATTTCTATTAATGAAAGAAATGTACAGAGACTGTAAAAATACAGAGTGAAATACTTGCTAGAATGGTGGCAGCTTATCTCTAAGAAGAGATGTGACGACTACTTGCATTCGCAAGAAGATGATTACAATGAGGATATGAAGGAATTTTTACAATAAATAGGAATGCCTAAAACCTTATACATCCAAAAACCTAACCCTAGGAGATGAAGTGTCAAAATTCATGTGGGCCTTGTTTGAGTAAGTTAGTACATCAACTTCCCGGGGTCGTAACTTTTGCATACGATCTTCGTTTTAGGTGTATGATAGCCTGTTGGAAAGGTATCATTGAGGATATTCATTTTTGGGGATCAATAACGCCTTAAACTATCATTGAGAATCTCTATCTAGAAAAACCTTCATTTAGGCCCTCAAAATAGCCTCGGAAGTTAAAACTGCTAAAAATAGTAAATTGCCAAAATTGCCAGAAAATTGTTTTGAGCCAATTGGAAAAGGTGGGTGGCCACTGATATCCACCTGGATCATGCATGAAATCCTATAAAATAGTTTATACTTGCAACTGGAAGAGATCTACACCAATCACGAGCAATCCCCTCTAATGAATACCTGGAAATATTTATCTGAACATCTTCATGCACAATATGAAGTTGATGAATAAAATCATGAAAATACAACAAGTGCTCAGTTGATACCTCCCACTCTTCTCCTAAAAATTTAGGAAGGTTACTTTCCCATTCATCTCTACTAGGCATTGGATTAGGGAAACCAACTATCTTTGAAAAATCACAGAAATCATACCTCTGAGCTAAAATCTTATCCATTTCAAACTAGTGGAGTCACCAATAGATTTCGAAACAATGGAGTTGCCATGGTTAAAGATAATTAGTCATAATAATGTGTCCAACTTCAGTTCACCATCTAAAACTAGATCTATTCATTATCGTTCTCCCAGGGAAGATATCTTCACTTTCGTCCTCGACAATGGCGCCATTAATTTTAGCACTGAGAATCACCCTCAAACTGCTATAGGATAAGCCTAGTACCCATGAGAAGTAAAACATATTTAAATGGTTTGAGGAGGTGGGTCAACAAGACTTTAAGAAAGGAAAAGATAACAAAGGTTACTACAGATCAGTCCAAGACCATTGGGCAATGGAGTCATAAGTAGTCTGCTAATGAAGGCATTTAAACTTCCTATCAGACCAAAATATTTATGTGGTGATGAGAAGAAAGAAGACAGAAAGTGTTTGAGTGATAAACGATGAAACATGGGCAATATGACAAAAAATCCTCCACCGCCTCAAGAATCCATAGATCAAAGATGCTACCTCCAGACGAGAAGAAAAATAGAAATTGTCGGAGTGATAAACCATGAAAGATGGGAAAGATGATAGTAGATCATCTACCACGTCAGGAATCCATAGATCAGAGAGATTACATCAAGACAAGAAAAATATAAAATCATGTAAACTAAGAAGACAGTCTGATAAAAACAACTCAAAGAAATCTTCAATAACATAATATTGACAATCCAAGCCCTCGAGCTTACAAACTAAAAAATGCAGAGCCCTGCTCTTAAAAATCTCTCAACTCTCCAGCCTCTGAAAACATCCCCTCCACAAAATCTTAAACTGGTCTATTTATAATCAGATCAATCCACAACTACCATGAGTATGATCCGACCATCCCATTCAAATATTTTTTCTGATCATCCTTCTATCAGACTGTGTGTGTTTTCTCCTGTCAAACGCAAGCTCAAGTCAATATGGGTCTGGAAGAAGAAAACGTCCATCATGGTACCTTGGGATAACAATCATGTCCCCTCGGCCATAGCTTCCACGCATTCTATTTATGGACTGAGATGAGCTTTCAACTACCAGTCCTTGTTCATTAATTGAATCCTCAAGATCGAAGCGCAGCTGGAAGAATAGAGGGAGACCACATGCCACTCATGGATTGGGTGTTGAATAAGAAAGTGGATTTGAGGCCGCAAATTCAATCCCTTTTCATTGGTTGAACCCTCCTCGGGATCAAGATATGATTTGTCTATTAGAGGGTGTCCACGTGCTACTGTTTGATACGACCCTGTAAGAGCACGTGATTTCGGGGTCGTCGAAAGAGGTTTGGTACCACACCACTTTCAGGTTCGAAATGCACCGCTTTCTGCCACGTAGCCTCCCCACAATATCATGGTTTTGATTCCAGCCCACCCTTTGGATTTTAACGCTCGTGCAGTTTGTGGCGCTGAAATGACTGGTGGTCGTCGATCCAATTGCAATCTGTGATCTGGGCGTGCGAGCTATTTTAGCACCCCCGCCAAAGTTTTATCCGTCTGCCAATTTTGGAAAACTTCCAACTGTTTCTAGATATGATACCAAATCAAAATTCATAGTGGATTTTTGTTGTTTCAAATTACACTTGCTTGCTTTCCTGCACCTATGGCTGTCAACTGTGACACTAGGCAACTTTATGTGATAACTAGACTTTTTCTTCTTCAACCAATGCACTGAAAAACATTGTAGAATTCCTTAGATTGATTTCCATACATATAACCTTACAATAGATATCCATGATATCCTTTATGCTTCTGATCTCGCTTAAGGAGCCTTGTATAAAAATCATTATGTCATCAACAAAGAGAAGATGATAAATAACCTTATAATTAGGAATTTTTATCCCTTTCACAATCCACTAATAAAAATAAAAATGGTTATAAAGGACATCCTTGTCTAACTCTTCTAGATGCATTGGAACATATAGAGGGAGAACCATTAATTATCATTGCAAAAGACATTGATGAAAGGCACCCATAATCCATTCTACTATCTACAAGTTCATACCCAATTGGAGTAATAGTAATTTGAGATATAGCTAATTCACTTTGTCACATGCCTTTGCAAGGTACAACTTCATCACAACAACATGTAGATTTTGGTTTTGATTGTTTTCAAACTTTCTTGAGTTGATCCCACAAGATCATGTATTTATCTATTAAATAGGAAAGCAAAATATTGTTTAGAAATTATACCTAATAGTATTCCTTTAAGTCTATTTGCAATGATTTTTGAAATTAATTTATAGACTATATTACACAACGATATGGGCCTATAATCATCAAGAGAAGAAGGATCTTGTCCCTTAGGGATAAGAGCTATGAAAGTGGAATTGAGAGCCCCTATCATCTTCACTGAAACCCTAAACTCCTCAACCATTCTTAAGACATCATCCACCACTAAATCTAAAAAGCCTAAATAGACTTATATTTTCCATCTATTGGGCCCAATGCTTTCTCACTTATGCTTCCAACTTTTCATTCATTTTATCATTGATGAGCCTTGGAAATAAACTAATGATTTTCAGAATTTCACCAATATTGGCTATCTCAAGATATCTATATAAATTTTTAAAGTGTTTCTTGCCCACCTCAACTATATCTTTGAAATACTTAACCCTAGAACCATATGGATCACTAATATCCCATATAGTATTCACATTTCTCCTATGACTTGCATACTTATGCAATAATTAGTATTCCTATCACCTTCATATAGCCAAATAGCTCTACTTTTAAGCCTCCATTCTACTTCCTCCTTGTCAGGTAGAGTTTTCTTTTACCTTCAAGCTCTTTGAGAGTACACATTTCCTCTTTCAAAAAAATCCAACCTCATTATTCTAAAAAGGAAATATAATTTCTTCTTCCACTTCTTTAGGCACTTTTTTGTTTTTTTGAGCATTTATTGAATCCCAATCAACCCCCTTTACTCTTCTCAAATTATCCATGAACTTCTCCATAGATAAAGATTCATTATTGTTTTCAAACTCTTTCCAAATCCTATAAGTTCTTTGAAATCCCCCTCAAATAACCATGAATGGTTAAACTTAAAAGGAGTAGGAGGCTCAAATATTCATTTTCATTTTTTAGCAAAATGGGTAAACGATCTAATGAACCTCCCTGTCCACCCAATATTTTAACTTATCTCTATTTGCCATCAATTGTTTGGCTACAAAAAGTATATACAACCTTTTTGAAATAACAACTTTGGCTCTTCTTCCATTTCTCCAGGTAGGGACTACTTTGGCAGGTTTTACATCAATCAAATTTTGAGCTTTATGGAAATGACAAATGAAATCAACTACAGGATCCTTTCTTGCTACCTCTCCCCAAATATCTCTTTGATTAAGGGTTAAATTAATATCCCTTCCAATTATGATATTTCCACCACCAAGGATACTAGAGTCTCCAAGACCTTCCCAAAAAGGCTTCGACCCCCATAAGGGCCATACAAATTGACTATTTTGTATACCTTCCCTATTTATTTTTATTTTACTTCATTCTCAATACTTTCATGCAAAGCATTAGGAGAGATTTCAAATAGGTTAGAATTCCATCCTAAAACTTCCCTCCTGAGAGCCCTTCAACATCCATTGAAAAAAATTTCCATTCTTTTAGAAAGGCAAATAAAAAAATCCACATCCTTAGACCCAACACACATAGTTTCTTAAAGAAGCAAGGCATTGGGTTTGTAAACCACACACACTCTTTTTAGGGATTTTTTCTTTTGGGCACCCTTGACCCCTCTATCATTTAGAGAGAAAGAGAGAGAGAGAGAGAGAGAGAGAGAGAGAGAGAGAGAGAGAGAGAGAGAGAAATCATTGGCGATCATCTTTTGAGGTAATCCATGCTCTAAGGGCCCCACAAATAGTAAGTTGATTTCCCTTCCTTAACTCTTTTTTAGCTTGATATTTGGCCTTAGAAATGTGATATTTCCTCCCTACAAAAACATGAATTCTTGATCTAAAACTAAACCCTCTTCTAGAACCCCACATTCTTCAGCAAACTCCCTATTTTATATTAAATGATAAGAATACTTGAGGGTAGGTTTTTGAGCATTTTTACATTTCGATGAGGATTTGGATTTAGACTAAGGATCCTCTTCAACTTATAGGCCAACAAAAAACTTCCTAAAAGCTTTCCCATAACCACCCAAATTTGACTAAATCTCGATAATTTGGTTAGCTAAATCTCACAAAGGGATTACATGGTTATTTTTATTATCTAAATTCTTAGACTTATAGATGAAATAGGATTGAAAGAAAAAACCTATGACCTCTTATACTCTCCTCACTTTTACAGATAGAGTCCAAACACCTAACAACACGAGGTAATTCATTATGAACTGTCTAGAAGCATAATGGAGAGATGTAAGAGGGTGTGCCTTGAACCACCAAATAGGGAAATGTATTACAAGAATCGTCTTCAAAGCCATGAGAATTTATTTTACTCTTTGAATGGGTCTTAATAGCATCCAAAACCAGAGATGTAGTAGAGATTAAATTTTTAGAATCTTCTAGCTCATTCTCTTCAATTTGAACTTTTTTTCTTCAAATTTGAAGTGAGCATTTCCATCTTAACCC
>ML780045.1:752697-768291 GCA_009831015.1 Picea engelmannii
TATCTTACATTGTCCCACCTAAATAGCACCGCAAGGTAGTATCTCATACTACAAAATTTAGCTCTTCACAATCTCTTCAAAAGGTGAACAGAAGGACACTACAACCACTACAGCCTCGGCCCAAGCACCTTCTATCCAACAGAAGCAAATCAACAAGATTGCAGCAAAGCACAAATATTCCTTCTGCACACATTAATGTTATGTATCTCAACTGGTTGAACAGAATCAACCCCTCCAGCAACAGGTTCCTTACAGCCTTCGATAAACTAAGAAACACAACTTCTCTAGCAAGGCAAGCAACTAACCAAGGTTCAGGTTCAACAAACGTTTCCTCATCTCCCTTGGGAACTCAATGCAATGGAGACCATTTCTTCCTAAGGAGGGAGGATTGATCCAGGTGGATATCGGTGGCCACCCACCTATTTTATTGGCTCGAAAAATAATTTTCCACCTTGCCAATTTTTCAGGTTCCAAACTTCCGAGGCCGTTTTGAGGCCCCAAACGAAGTTTTTTGGGGGATTTGGGGCCCATTCCACTATGAAAATATTTATCTTGGGCCAGTTTAAAATCGTTCTTCTCTCTTATACCTTTCCAATGGTGTATCGAGCGCCCCAAACAGAGATCGTATGCAAAAGTTACACCCTCGAAAAGTTGACGTATCAACTACCCCCATCAGGGCCCTTAAACATTTTGGATTTTCATCTTTCGGGGTTATGATTTTGGATTTTCCTTATGTTTAAAAGACCATTGGAGCCTCATTGTAACAATCATATTCTTTTGAATGCGATTATCCATCACATCTCTTCTCAGAGATAAGCTGCCACCATTCTAGCGAGTCTTTCACTCAGTATTTTTACAGTTATGTACATTTCGTACATTAATAGAAATTGTGTATTATTGTATCATTGTGTTTATATATCTGATATATTTCTGTTTTATTGTTGGATATATGATACATATCTATACATTTCTTTATTGTATCTCCACTCTCATTTCGAGCCGAAAATAATCTGGATCAGTGGTATCAGAGCAGGCTGCTCTTGATTGTTTTTCAGTGCATGTCCCCGACGAGGTCCGAGTATAGAAAGTTGGGTCATGGGCTTGTCTCTCTTGAGTAAAATTGATATCGCATGGCCAAGAAACCCTCCATGGAAGAAGAAAAGAAAAATGATGAAGCACAAGATTCTATTAATCTGTTGCTTGAGCAACCTCTCACACGATAGAGGGACGAAATGATGGAAAATTTTTCTCACATTCTTCAATGCATGTCGATAAAAACAGACACGTCTTCATCAAGAGGCCACTTTGGAGGCACTTCACCTGTCAAGGTACAAGTTAATTTTGATATTCCTATATTTGAAGGACAGATAGATGTAGATGCCCTAGAAAAATGGTTAAGTCTGCTAGAAGGTTATTTCTTTGTTCACATTTTTTCTGACAGGGAAAATATCACCTTCGCACTCCTTAAGGCTCTCCCCCATGTCAAACATTAGTGGGAAACTTAATAAGAGAAAATTTCCACAGAGGAGTCTGGAATATATGGGGTCGAGCCCACTTGGAATTTTTTTGTAGATACGGTCAAGGAACAGTATTACCCTATTGGCAACTATGATGACCAGTACATGAGATGGACCACATTGCGGCAAGAGAGGGTCCAAGTAGTGTCAGAGTTCACCAATACCTTCCATACCTTGTGCACCAAGTTGTGTATCAAAGCCTCCACGTGACATATGGTTCTAAAATATTGTTGGGCTCTACACAGATACATCCAAACTGAAATGGATTTTCTGTACATCTCATCACTGTGTGTTTCTTATCTATATGTTGTTAAAATTGAGCATAAATTTAAGCACCATAACAAGCGGGAGTTTAGGTCTGCAAATCCACAACAACCAAAGTATGTTCAAGATGGCCCTAACAAATAGCCTTCAGAAAACCAATCCAAGCCATAAGAAAAGAAGGGTAACAAAAATACAAAGAAAGACACCAAAAAATGGTGTGATTTCCACAAAATTCCCTAGCACAACACCGATGAGTGTCGCTCAAAAAATTCATTGGTGTTTGAGATCAAATATAAGGAGTCGAACCTTGATTCAAAAAATACTGGTAGAAGACAAATAATCAACGCAGACCCCATTATTATTGTCATGACCGCAACAATTCAATCAGAAGAACCAAAAGATCCTAAAGAGGGGGAGAACCTTTATCATTCATAGATGTGGGTGAAGGGAACCCCACTGCATTTTATTGTTCATGGTGAAAGCCAAAAGAACCTCATATCAACAGAGGTCATCAAACAGTTAGTATTTTTTACAACACCACAACCGCAACCATACAACATCGGGTGGCTTCGCCAGGGATGAGATATTCATGTCAGCCAACAGTGTCAATTGTCATATGACATCCAACCCTTCAAGGATGAGGTATTATGTGATGTTGCCACGTTGGATGTTTTTTATGTTCTCTTGGGCCAACCATATATGTGGAAGCGTCATACTATCTATGAGTCTCGACCTTGTAGTGTCATTGTTACTCTGGGGGTTCATCTCTACAGGATACCAAATGTAGTTCCAACTATTGTCCCACCTAAACAGTGCGGCAAGGTAGTATCACATACTACAAAATTTAGCTTCTTCACAATCTATTCAAAAGGTGAATAAAAGGACACTACAACCACTACAACCTCAACCCAAGCACCTTCTATCCAACAGAAGCAGGTCGAAAAGACTGCAGCAAAGAGAAAAGATTATTTATGCACATAGTAATTTCATGTAGCTCGACTAGTTGAACAGACTCAACCCCGCCAACAACAGGTTTGTGACAACCTTCAACAACCTAAACTACACAACTTCTCCAGCAAGGAAAGCAACTCACCAAGGTTTAGGTTCAACAAACGCTTCCTTCTCTCCCCTGGGAACTCAAAGAAATGGAGATCATTGCTTCCTAAGGAGGGAGGATTGATCCAGGTGGATATCGGTGGCCACCCACCTATTCCACTGGCTTGAAAAACAATTTTTCACCTTGGCAGTTTTTCGACAATTTTTCAGGTTCCAAACTTTCGGGGCCATTTTGAGGCCCTAAATGACATTTTTTTTTGGATTTGGGGCCCAAGCGGTTGTTAAATGTACTATATTGTGCCACTTTAAAAATTTTCTTCTCATTTAAACCTTTCCAATGGTGTATCAAGCACCCCAAATGAAGATTGTATGCAAAAGTTATGCCCCCAAGAAGTTGATGTATCAACTACCCCCATCGAGGCCCTCAAACCTTTTGGCTTTTCATCTTCCAGGGTTAGGGTTTTGGATTTTACTTATGTTTAAAAGGCCTTTGGAGCCTCATTGTAATGATCATCTTCTTGTGAATGCGAGTAGCAGTCACATATCTTCTCAGAGATAAGCTGCCACCATTCTAGCGAGTCTTTCACTCAGTATTTTTACAGTTCTGTACATTTCACACATTAATAGAAATTGTGTATTACTGTATCTATGTGTTTATATCTAAGAGATATTTATGTTATATTGTTGTATATATGATATATCTTTGTACATTTCTTTATTATATCTCCACTATCATTTAGTGTCGAAAATAATATGGATCAGTGGTATCAGAGAAGGCTGCTCTTGATCATTTTTCAGTGCATGTCCCCGACAAGGTCTGAGTATAGAAAGTTGGGTCTCGAGCTTGTCTCTCTTGAGGAAAATCACTCTCACATTCCCAAGAAACCATCCATGGTGGAAGAAAATAAAAATGATGGAGCAAAAGATTCTATTAATTTGTTGCTTGAGCAAGATCTCACGTGACAGAGGGACAAAATGATGGATATTTTTTCTCACATTCTTCAATGCCTGCCGATAAAAACTGGCGCGTCTTCACCAAGCGACCACTTTGGAGGCACCTAACCTTTCAATGTACAATTTAATTTTGATATTCTCGTATTTGAAGGACAAATAAATGTAGATTACCTAGAAAAATGGTTAAATCTGCTAGAAGGCTATTTCTCTGTTCACAATTTTTTCGACAGGGAAAGGATCACCTTCACACTCCTTAAGGCTCCCCCCATGTCAAAAATTGGTGGGAAAATTACTGGGAAAAAAGTTACACAGAGGAGTCTGGAATATATAGGGCTAAGCCCACTTGATATTTTTTTGTGGACATGGTCAAGGAACAATATTACCATGTTGGCAACTATGACGACCAATACATGAGATAGACCACACTGCGGCAAGAGAGGAGAAAAGAAGTTCATGAGTTCATAAATACCTTTCATACCTTGCATACCAAGATGGGTATCAAATACTCTGAGCGACATATGGTTCTAAAATATCGTGGGGCTCTACACAGACACATCCAAACTAAAATGGATTTTATGTACATCTCATCACTGGGTGTTGCTTATCAATATGCTATTAAAATTGAGCATAAATTTAAGCACCAGAAAAAGTGAGAGTTAGAGTCTTCAAAATTGCAACAACCAAAGTATGGTCAAGACGGCCCTAACAACCAGTATTCAGAAAACCAGTCCAAGCCACAAGAAAAGAAGGGTAACAGAAAGACAAAGAAGGACACTGGAAAATGATGTGATTTCCACAAAATCCCCTGGCACAACACCGATGAATGTCGCTCAAAAAATTCATTGGTGGTTGAGATCAAAGATAAGTAGCCAAACCCTGATTTAGAATCTGATTCATAAAATATTGGTAGAAGACAGATCATTGATGTAGACCCCACTATTATTGTCGCAACCGCAACAATTCAATCCGAAGAACCAATATATCCTAAAGAGGGGGAGCACCTTTTTCATTCACAGATGTAGGTGAAGGGGACCCCACTTCATTTTATTGTTGATAGCGAAAGCCAGAAGAATATCATCTCAGTAGAGGTCATCAAATAGTTGGGATTGTCGAAAACACCACACCCGCAACCATACAACATAGGGTGACTTCGCCAAGTACAAGATCTTTGTGTCATCCAATAGTGTTTCTTTTCATACGGCATCCATCCCTTCAAGGATGAGGTATTATGTGATGATTCCATGTTTGATGTCTGTGATGTTCTCTTGGGCCAGCCATATATGTGGAAGCGCCATGTTATCTATGAGTCTCGACCCCATAGTGTCATTATTACTCTGGGGGGTCATCTCTATAGGATACCAGAGGTAGTTCCAACTATCGTCCCACCTTAACAATGCTGCAAGGTAGTATCTCATACTACAAAATTTAGCTTCTTCACAATTTGTTCAAAAGGTGAAAAGAAGGACACTGCAACCACTACAGCCTCGGCCCAAGCACCTTCTATCCAATAGAAACAAGTTGACAAGATTGCAACAAAGTGAAAATATTCCATTTTCACACATTCATCTCATGTAGCTTGAATGGTTAAACAGACTCAACCCCGCCAACAACAGGTTTGTGACATCCTTCAACAAACTAAGAAACACAACTTCTCTAGCAAGGCAAGCAACTCACCAAGGTTCATGTTCAATAAACGCTTCATCCTCTCCCTTGAGAACTCAATGCAATGGATACCATTTCTTCCTAAGGAGGGAGGATTTATCTAGGTGGATATCGGTGGCCACCCACCTATTCCAATGGCTCGAAAAACATTTTTCCACCTTGGTAGTTTTTCGACAGTTTTTTGGGTTCCAAACTTCTGGGGCCATTTTGAGGCCCTAAACGACGCATTTTGGGGATTTGGGGCCCAAGAAACTATTACAAGAATAATCATGAGCCAATAAAAAATATTTCTTCTCGGTTAGACCTTTCCAACGGTGTATTGAGTGCCCCAAATAGAGATCGTATGCAAAAGTTACGCCCCCGGGAAATTGACATATCAACTATCCCCATCGGGGCCCTCAAACCTTTTAGCTTTTCATCTTATGGGGTTAGGGTTTTGGATTTTCCTTATGTTTAAAAGTCCTTTGGAGCCTCATTGTAATGATCATCTTCTTGTGAATTCAAGTAGCAGTCACATCTCTTCCCAGAGATAAGATGACACCATTCTAGTGAGTCTTTCACTCTGTATTTTTACAGTTCTTTACATTTCCCACATTAATAGAACTTGTGTATTAATGTATCTCTGTGTTTATATCTATGATATATTTCTGTTATATTGTTGGATATATGATACATCTCTGTACATTTATTTATTATATCTTCGCTCTCATTTCGTGCCAACTTCTATTTCTGTTAATAGAAGTTGAGTTCCACTGTATTTATGTTATTGTTCTTTGTATATCTGTGTTAATGTTATAGATATGTGTTTCATTTCGTTCTGCTCATAAATCTATATCAGTGGTATCAGAGCGGTTTACTCTTCATTTGTTTATTTTTTCATGTCCCCGACGAGGTCAGGGTATAAGCAGTTGGGACTCGAACTAGTTGAGCCTTTGCAAGATCGGCCTCATCAAACCCGACGACCACCCATGGGGGAAGAAAAAAGAGATGATGGGGAAGGAGATCCCTTTAAATTGTTGCTTGAGGAAGCCCTCTCRCGACAAAGGAACGAGATGATGGATAACTTTGCACAAATCCTTCGATGAATGCAGATAGGCGACACATATACCTCAAGCAGAGGCGCCACCCCCTTCAAGGTACATATCAATTTTGATATTCCTATATTTGAAGGTCAAATAGATACAGATGTTGTAGACAAATGGTTAAACCTTCTAGAAGGGTATTTTTATATCCACAACTTTTCCAATAGAGAAAAGATTACATTTGCACTCCTCAAGGTTGTCCCCCATGTCAAAGATTGGTGGGAGACTTTCTATGAGCAAAAGGAAACATAGGGATCTACATTATTTGTAGTTGCACCCACTTGGGGTTCCTTATTGGATGTTATTAAGGAACAATACTACCCTGTTGGAAGTTATGACGACGTATATACAAGATGGACTACATTGTGACAGGAAAGGGACCAAATAGTGCTATAGTTCACCAATATCTTCCTTACCCTACGCACCAAGTTGGGTATCAAAGACTCTGAGTGACATCTGGTGCTCAAGTACCGCGATGGTATGCATAGATACATCTATACATAAATGGAGTTTCTGGAAAAAAATTCCTTGGGCATAGCCTATCGATATGCTTTCAAAATCAAGCATAATTTTAAATAGAAAACGCGACAGTTTGGGTTTGCAAACCCCTCACAGTAGAAGCAGGGAAAAGGTGGCCCCAACCCATAGAAAAAAGGGCAGAGAAAGGATGGACAGTCTTAGGACAACCAGTCCAAACCGAAAACAAAGAAGGACAATGGGAAGACAAAGAAAGACGCTGGGAAATGGTGCGAGTTCCATAAGAGCCCCTAACATAACACTGGTGAATACCGTTGAAAGCAGTCATTGGTGGCTGAGGTGAAAGCCTATGAATCAAATGTAGGCTCCAACTTCAAGTCAGAACCAGAAAAATGGAGATGGATCATTGATGCGGAACCCCATGCCACCGTTGCTACCATGACCAAGGTCCAACCCGATGAACTTGATGAACTAGAGGAAGGTGAGCACCTCTTTCATTCACATATGTGAGTGAAGGGTACTCCACTGCACTTCATCATTGATAGTGGTAGCCATAAGAACCTCATCTCAGTAGAGGTCATCGAGCACTTGGATTTGTTGACAACACCACACATGTAGTCGTACACCATTGGATGGCTTCACCAAGGGAGCGATCTCAGCATAAGCCAACGATGTCATCTGAACTACAACAGCAATCCCTTCAAATACAAGGTATTGTGTGATGTCACCCCCTTGAAATTTGTGATGTTATTTTGGGTCAAACTTATTTATGGAAACGTCAAGTTGTATATGAGTCTAGGCCTCGTAGTGTTATTATTACTTTGGACAGGAAATTATACAGGATACCCAAGGTAGTCCCATCTACATCCATTTCCTTGATTTCTGCCAAGCAATGCAAGAAGGTTATCTCTCAGACCAGGAAGTTTTTCTTCTTTGTGATTCACGCTTAAAGTGAGCGAAAGGTTGCAACCACATCCATGGCCTCTGGGACAAGTCTCTCCATGTAGTAGAAGCAAGTGGATAAGGTCGTGGAAGAATACAAAGACATCTTCTTCTCACCCACTAGGGTACCTCTCCACTATCAGGTCAAGCACTCAATCAATATAACCCCCAACGTACCACTACCCAGTGGGCCAATGTATTGCTGCTCTTTGTCAGAAAATTAGGAAATCAAGCACCAGAATCAAGATTTGCTCGAAAAGGGGCACATCCACCCAAGCTCATCACCTTGTGGAAGCTCAATCGTGCTTGTGCAAAATAAATACGAGTATTGGCGACTCTGCATTGATTACCGAGCCCTAAATAATATTACAGTCAGGAACCAGTACCTAATTCCCTGAACTGACGATCTCCTTGACCATCTCAAGGGGGGGAAATAATTCAATAAGATTGATATGAAGTTCGGCTACCACAAGGTCCCAGTAAAGAAAACCGATGTATGGAAGGATGTCTTCAAGTCCAAAGGTATTTTTTATTGGTTGGTCATGTGCTTTGGCTTGACAAATTCCCCAACCACTTTCATGAGGATGATGGATGATATCTTGTGGCCTTTCACCAATTATTTTGTGGTGGTGTATTTGGATGACATCCTCATCTTCAACAAGAATTGGGCAGAACATTTGTATCACATTCAACAAGTTATGCACACTCTGTGGCAACACAAGCTATATGCAAATTTGGAAATATGCTCATTTGACATGAACATGGTCCTGTACCTAGGCTACATTGTTGACGATCATGGGGTGCATGTCGATCCAACCAAGATCCAGGTCATCTGTGACTGGCCTTCTCTGACCACACTCACTGAGCTTCAGATCTTCTTTGGCCTTGCCAATTTCTATCGCAGGTTCATGTTGGGATTATCCCACATTACATGGGGTCTTAGCCAAGTGACCAGGGGTGGTGACAAGGAAAAATTCATGTGAGGCCAGTCGCAACAAAAAGTGTTCGATGATTTGAAGCAATGCTTGTGCTCAACCCCAATTCTCTCATTACCCAACCTACAACAACCTTTTGAGATTGAGACAGATGCTTCAGACTATGCTGTGGGCGCAGTTCTCACTCAACATGGACATCCTGTGGCCTATCATAGTGAGACACTATTAGATATTGTCCATAAGTACCCCACTTACGAAAAAGAAATGTACTCCATCATACAATTCTATCGCTAGTGGAGGAATTACATTCCCAGGAAGGAGAAAATCATCCACACTGATCATAAGCCTTTGCAGTTCATCCAGACACAAGGAAAATTGCAAAATGACCGCCATCAAAGGTGGTCCACATACTTGCAACAATTCCACCTCAACATAAAGTATAAGACAAGGAACACCAACTGCATTGCTGACTACCTCATTTGACCTCCAGTTTCCGCCCTAACCATGGTGTTACACTCCTGCGGACATGAGACCTCCGGATGACCCCAACTCTATGAGGGAGATCTTGATTTCGCCACTACCTACCTGATGCTGGGAACAAACATAGTTGTCACTGATTTTCATCTACAAGACGAGTTTTTGTGCCATCTTGGCCATCTATGGGTTTCATCAAGCGAGCACGCAAATATGGTTTGGGAAGCTCACTACAATCGAGTGGCAAGACACTTCAATGTAGAAAAGACAGTGGCAGTGCTGCAACAACATTTCTATTGGTCGAAACTCTGACAGGATGTCAGCTAGTATATCAGGTCTTGCACGGCCTACACCATTTCCAAACTGGTCATTAAGAAACAAGGCATGTACACCCCTTTTCCTGCTCCTAACAGGGCCTGGGATTCCATCTTGATGGACTACATGTCAGGCATTCCTTCCACCAAACAAGGAAATGACTGTGTTTTCATGGTGGTTGATCAATTTTCCAAGATGGAGATTATGGTTACCTGAAAGAAGAGCATCACAACAGAGGCCACTGCCAAGATCTTCTTTGAATGAGTGTGGTTACATTTTGGGATACCATAGACCATCGTTTCTAATCAAAACGGTTGGTTCCTCAACACATTTTGGTCAAGCCTTTGGTCACAACTGGACACCAAACTCACCCAATCCATGCCCTTCCACCCCCAAACGGATGGCCAAAACGAGGTCGTCAACAAGATGATCGTGCATATCTTGTGCATGTACAATTCCAAGAATCCACTCACATGGGATGAGAATCTTCCCTATGTTCAACATATTTACAACAAAGCCATACACAGCTCAACCGACCACAACCCTTTTCAGGTGGGGTTGAGATTGCAGCCATTGGGTCCCGTGGATGTCGCACTACCCCTTGCGTCCACACAGGCATAATCATCCCATGCACAAACCGAAGCCAACAAAGCCACCTGATTCATTCAACGAATCCATCACATCTACCAACAGATTCAGGATATTTTGTAGAATTCCAATGCCAAGTACAAGAAACACCATGATCAACACCGAGTGCCACACACATTTTAGGTGGGAGATAAAGTTTTGTTGCACTTGCAGAAAGAATACCTTAAAAGACTCCATCGAAATCTTCGACCACTCTGCTATGGACCTTACACAATCACCAAGGCTATGGGTGACAATTCTTTTGAGCTCAAAATTCTCTCCTTCCTTCGCTTTCACCCAATGTTTAATGTGGATGTCCTTCGGCCATACTTTCCACCCTTATTAGACACCTCAAACATAGCAGAAAAATTGACATCGATAGAGCTCAACCCTAACTGCATGGAACATGCATCCACTAATCAGATCGTGGACATATAGGTCAAGGGAAATTTCCAACAGAAGCTTCAGCTTTATCGGGTTTTCAAAGCAAGCCATCTCCTGCACCAAGGCAAGTGGCTCACTCGGGGCCAAATTCAGCAGAAGTTTCCTCATTTGATGGGGGAACTCAACACAATGGAGACCATTGCTTCCTAAGGAGGTAGGATTGATCCAGGTGGATATCGGTGGCCACCCACCTCTTGCAGCTAGCTCACATACAACTTTCATCTTGGCAGTTACAGTTTTTATCTTGATAATTTTTTTCTAGCTTTTCGGGTCCTAAAATTTTGGGGCCGTTTTGAGGCCCTAAACAATTTTTTTGGGCCTACCACAATCACAATATAAATGGAGTCACCATGTGATGGAATAATGTGTAGTCTTCAGATACAAATTTCAAATAGGATATCGTGTGCCTAAAATGGAGATCGTATGTAAAAGTTATGACCCTGAGAAGTTGATGTACCAACTTACCCCATCGGGGCCCACATGAATTTTGGCGCTTCATCTCCTAGGGTTAGGTTTTTGAATGTCTAGGGTTTTATGTTTACTTCAGGATGCTAAAAAAAGCATGGAGGTTGATGCAGGATCATCACTCCATGTCAGCAGCGTGCCAACCAGCCAACACATCCAATACGCATTTAATGGAGAAAGGGAGAGGTGCAACCCTCTCAATTTTGAAATTTGAAATTTCAATAAGTGTTGTAAGGCTTTTAATGCTAGACCACACCTTTTTATAGGTAGTGGTTGAGGTTTCCTTTAATGGTTTCTTGCAATAAGCCCAGGACGTAGTCAGGACTGGGCATCCATTTATGTAATGTAGCCGTAGGAGCCGCTCTGTGGTGGGATAACTCAGAGATGGTGAGGTTGAGGATAATATCGAGAGACCCCTCTTTGTAATTAAGGAGAGAGTGATAGGACTCAAATAGGGAGATAGGAGGAGAGACCAGAGCAGAGAGGTCTTGAGAGAGATATGAGACTTGTTACAGTCCAGCCTTTGTAAACACCTTGTATAGGCATTTCTGAATTAATAGAAGAGCAGTTTTTCCTACCATGAATTGTCTGTATGTGCTTGCATGTTTTTATGCATTTCATGTTTTGAATGCATAACTGGTGAATCATTTCATAAGTTTTAATTTCTTCCTGTCTTGGATTTTTCGAGTGCAAGGAGTGCACATAGTCCGCAAGGTGTGCATTGACAGAGGTGAGACAACCTCGGGAAATCTCAAGAGGGATAGTGTTGAACCTTCATCAACAGAGGTGCAAGGAGTGCACAGGAAGGAACTCTGTCTCAAGTTCAGGGAAGATAAAACTACTAAAGGTTCTGTAGATCTTTGCCAAGAGGGCATCGAGCGAGTGCATAGAGTGCACTAAGGAACTCTATTTCGAGTTCTGAGAAAAGAGAAGTGTCGAAGAGAAGACACTCACAGGGTTGTTGAATACTCTGTAGGCTCTGCAAGGTGTGCATCGAGCAGGAGAACACAAGGTGGGCGTAAGGAGTTTTCTTTTCCAAAAAACTTCTCGAGTCTGAGTTATTCAAGGTCCTCTAATGCAAAGTGTGCGCAGGAGTAAATCTCCGAGAGGATGAAGCTCAGAAGGGACAACGTTCCTATAATGCAGATGAGACCCAAAGGAACTGGGCTCACAAGAGGAAGATTCAAAGGTCGAAACCTTCGAGACTTAGAAAATCTTCTAAGTCAAAAAGCCAAGAAATCTCAGGAGGAAGAGCACAGTTGTCATTGAATCAGCACTGGGAAGAAAGATCTGGACCGTTGAATCTATGTCCAGGCAGCAGCAGGAGAGCGCACAAGGAGGATAGATCTGAACTGTCAGATCTAGCACCAATACTCGACAACCATTGGATCAGGTGAAGGCACACGGGGTTTAAACCCTTGGATATCCACAAATTCAGGAATCGGAAGTTGGAGGAGAAGAGGAGGTTGCACCCCATACTTGCAATCGTCGAGATCACGAAATCGCGCCAACCGTCGGATCTGGAGCGCAATGGCTTGAGATCCGTTGGATCAAGAATACATGCATGGGGTTTAGTCCCTAGGAGGTGCATAGGAAATAGGATCTGGGTCATCAGATATAGAACCAAGGACCGATAGTTGTCGGATCTGGGAGAAAGTGCGAGGGGTTTAATCCTTGGGAAGCCGCACAGAAGGGTAGAACGGATGACAGAAACTTCGAGGGACAAGTGTCGAGGTTCCATGATCCGTCGGATCTAGAAAAGGTGCACGAGGTTTAAACCTCGTAACAGTAGAAGGAAGAGGACTCATCAAGTCCCGAAAGCATCAAGACCATCCATTTTGGAGGACAAGTGGCAAAGATCTGAATCATTTCGCAAATTCGGGGTTTGTGAGTTTGGAGGGTAGACCAAATTCTTGGTTTCGCAAAGTCCCGAGTTGCGAGGATCAAGGAAGGAGATCCAGACCATTGGATCCAAGCCACGGGAGAACCATTGGATCAGAACCTCCGCATGGTATCGCGTATCGGGGTTCGAGGGTTGAAAGAATTTCTTTTCGACTGCAGAAGTCGCGAAGTGCCGAGCGCCGAGGGTTCGTGCGAACACGTGGCACATTCATTAGGTGGGGACCGCGTGGTTGACAGGTGGCGTAACAAAAAATGCATAGAGAAAGGTGGAAGCGGGTGACAGGTGGTGGACGCACGTCACCTTGGAAGGAGCCAACCCATCGTTGACCTTTCGTGTTTTGGGATTTCTCAAAGGAGGAGCACGAGGGTTCAACACTCCAACTCGTGAAGTCACGAGTTGTGAGTAGTGCTAGCACTTAGCCCTAGCTGGTGGTTATGTGTGGAAAGCGCTAACAAGGAGGAGCCATATCAGTATCGCATCTCGGGTATCAGCGTTTTGAGAAAGAGGAATCGAGGGTCTTCGACTCACGAACTCGCGAGTTACGAAAGGCACTTGCTCTAAGGTCAGGTTGTGGTCGTATGGAGATGTAAGGCTCGTGCCTAGTGTTAATTTGTGTAGGGAAGGTTTTCATGAAGGACCTGTGGACACAATAAATAAAAAATAAAATATTAATAATAATAAATCAAGTTTTTTTTCAAGTCAAACTCATAAATAATTTTTTTTTAAATAAACTAAATTAAGTTGGACTAATCTTTACCCTTGGTCTATCACAAGCAGGAGACATCACATTATTCAAAGTAGGGTTCTCTAACCCTTTGTACGGGAATTTCAATTTCCTATTTGCATGATTCAAAATTATGGTTCATCATTTTTTTTAAACATTGTAGGCCCCCACTCTCTACTAACCATTCATGGGACTATGGCCTGAGCTCTCGAAGTGACATTTCACCAATCAAAGAATCTCGAGGAAGTTAGGGAGGCTTTCGCAATTTTGAAATTGAAGTACCAGTGCCTTGGTCGTCTCCCTGAGGCTGAACTGTGTTTACCAGAGAGGCCAGTAGTAGAAGGCCTGCATTGTATCCTTGAACTCGATGGATATTTACTTGAGACCTCAACATTCGAAACCCTAGGCAGTTTTCCTGAAGCTGATTCACTATAGGCAAACTGCCTAGGGTTTCGAATGTTGAGGTCTCAAGAAAATATCCATCGAGTTCAAGGATACAACACAGACCTTCTACTACTGGCCTTTTGCCTCTCTGGTAAACACACTTCAACTTCAGGGAGACCACCAAGGCTTTCGAATGTTGACATCTTAGGCAAACCTGCTTCAAATGCATCCAAGTCTAGGGTCTTCCCACCTATAGTTAAGGGTATCTCAAGAAGAATCCCAGTGACTGATGCATCAAAAAGGAAGACCAGGTTTCAAATAGCTTTTACATCAACACTGATTGCCAGAAGTGATGTTAGGAGCATCTGGTCTACTGGCCTTAGTGTAGATGGTGTTTTTTATTCACAGAGTTTTATTGTTTTATTTTGCAAGAGCAGGTGAAGGGTTTATCTAATCCATAGCTCCAATTGCCATCTAATGATTTCAATTAAACAACTTTCATCTGGAGTCATTGAGCGGAATGTCATGGAAGAGGAAGGGGACTTGCCCAACATTGACAAAGCATATAATGAAAATCAACTTGTTGTAGTTGAATATGTTCAAGACATTTACCATTTCTATCGGTATACAAAGGTATGTCCCTTTTGTCATGGGAGCCTTGAAACTGTTTTTGTTACTATTCGAAATAACAACATCTTGTCTTGGAACAATACATTTTTTTAACTATTTTAACTTTTTATTAAACTCAACTGTTGTTGAAGTGTCATTTAAAAAACTTTATCAGCCACTGTCTGATAATTGCATATAGTATGTTATGATTACGCAGTTTGTGTCTGTTCCATACAAGAATATCTCCACTGGAGAATTATAGTGTCCATTTAAGCATCAAGGAAGGTTATAATTTATGAACAAGGAACTTAGCAAGCCTTAATCCATATCTAATGTGTAGATTCAGCTCTGAATAAGTAGTTGTATAATTTGTTTTGTTTTTTTGTCTTCTGTGTTTCTTGTATTGCAAGCATGCAACTATCTCTCATCAAACTACATGTTAAGCCAAGCTTATATCAACCAGAAGATGCGGGAAATAATTATTGACTGCCTTATTGATGTACTCGATTAAAACATATTGATATCTATATGTTTCTGTAATAAGCTTTTTGTACCTTTCTGTTGATAATTTCCTAACATAAAAAATTGCACTTGCAGGTGCATCTAAAGTTTGAGTTAATGCATGAGACACATTTTCTCATGATAAACTTGATTGATAGATTTCTTTCTGTGGTGTACACTATTACGAGAAAGGATCTTCAACTAGTGGGTTTGACTGCCATGCTAGTTGCTGCCAAATATGAAGAGATTTGGGCTCCCA
>ML780045.1:777290-788418 GCA_009831015.1 Picea engelmannii
AAATTTTAGGAAAGCCTACTATGATTCCTTCATTAGGAGGAATAGGATTATTTAGAGGAAAGTTGATAACCCTATGTAGAAGACTCACCCAGATATTTATGATTGCTCATGGAACTACGACAGAGGAATATTTTGAGGTTGTTAAATTTATTGAGAACAACGCCCCATTTGATATGTTATTAGGAAAACCCTAGATTGAGAGAAATCAGATCAAAAGAAAAGAAGAGGAAGTCTTAGAACAAAAGAAGCAAGAATTAAATGATTTCATGACTAGGAGGATAGCGCACTTGATTAAAGAATGGGATAACATATCGAAGCTATTTAAAACTAGAAACTTGGATGTTGAAGTTGAAAGAACACAAGAAGACTCACAAAAGAACGGACCACCTACCCCAGAAAAAGAATAAGTATTTCCCTTGAACCCTACGAAAAAATATCAACAATGCGAAGTTACTATGCCAAGAGGAGATAAGAATTAGAATGGGAAGAGGAACCCAGTAACGTATATCACAGGGGAAAAGGCTAGAAATCTCAATAAGAAGAAAGTGAGGCTAGAAAAATTGTAGGAGGTTCCCGAGGTCACTTCGCAGAAGGAAGGTTTGAAAAACTGGAACTTCATCGGGATATCAGAATAGCACAACATGGCACTTTTCCATGGCAGAGCGATATAGTCGTTGAAAGCATTATAACCGTCAATGCAATGCCCCGAATGGTTAGAACAAAAGTTATGACCAAAAATCTCACCATCGGACCATTGGGACCGCGGCGTAAAGGACATAACTGCATTGATGAAGGCCTCTTGTCCGTTGGAAAAGATCTGTTACATCGCTGTCTACTTATTCTGTCAAATATTGCACCGAGAATACTTTTGCGAATTGTATCCGAGCCAACACGAGAACTCATTGCTACCACATTGTGTTTATTGAGATCGACACCTGTTCCATTGCTTCGCACATTCATTCATCCACCTGAGTTATCCGATATGAGCATGTATGTCGGATAAACTTAGCGCCACAGAGAAAGTTGTTGAAGAAGTTCTAATCGACCTTATGGCAGAGAGAGTGATGTCCACAGGAGTTCAAGCTTCATCGATGCGAGGAGTGTAAGCCTCCCTGTCAACTGCTTGCAGATCTAGACCATCCTACGTTGTAGATGAGAAAATAACCAAGCATAGAGATGACTTAGCGAATGCGAAGTTAATCTCGTCTGTTCTGCCCGATTACATCCCGCCTCTAGCCGAAGCGGTGAATCGTGACAGTGTCCCGAGGGACTTCGACTACACATTCATCACGACGTACCTCCCGAAGGGGATACACGCAGTCAGACAACAGTTGGAGAGGATTCCAACCTTAAAGATCAGTGATTATAATCTAGGGGCCCACAAGACCTAGGACATGCTCGTGCCTCACAAGTACTTGACTGAGATGAAGGGAAAGAGATCGAAGATCATTCCCCAACCATGGACCATGAACATTGCGTAGTCCACTATCCTTAACGTCATGAAAATTCCACAATTTGGAAGGCACCAGTAGGTTAACGCGTGCGTTAAGCTCCTATTGTCGTGCTTCCATGACGGTTAATTATGGTTAGATAGGCGTATTACCATCAATCCAGCGTTGATCCATAGGATCACTGGATTGAGCATGCAGGGACCCAACCCATAAGACTTCTACCCAGGGAAGGTTGCAGAACATGCCTTGGCACAGAGGATTAAAGACATCTATGGCGATGTAGAGAAGGGGATGCGATGCTACAAGGTAGCCTCCATTCAGAATGGTGCAATGCACCTTGCTTGCCAGTTGATTGCTAGTAAGCTAGTCTAAAAGAATAGACCCACGCAAGTCACAGGGTTTGTGGTTGACCTCGCAGGAAAGTGCGTGGAGGGATTACAAATGAACCGGGCGAAGTACTTAGTCAACCAGCTAGAAGTCGATTGCTGCAAAGCTCATGATAAAGGATATAAGTTCCACTTTAGCTGGTTGTTGATCCTCAACGTGTTTACAACTTGGGAGATGTCGAAAGGTGCAACCTTCTCGGACATTGAGCCGTTCGAACCACTTGTTGTGAAGTTCACCATGCTCTGGTACTCGAGCAACATGGGAAAACAATGGCAGTTGAACGCAATATTCCATACCTACTACCTACAGCTGAAAAGGGCTATCGAATCATTCCCCCGGATGACGTCGAACACTCTGGACAGGTTCAGACCCCTTATGAAGTTTCGCGCAGATAGGAATTTCATATATATCACTGCACACGCATATGAGAATAAAGAAGAGCTTCAATCATACTATAATCTCACCAAGGAGGACCTGGAAGAAATCACTAAGGAATGACCCACAAGGTTCCTTATATCAGTCGCTAAGGCAGAATTGTCCGACCCAAACCTCATTGGAAGCTTGATAGTTACCCGCAAAGAGTATAATGCACCCAACAGTAGTGGAAGGAAGAAGAAAGAAGATGTACAGGAACTGAGTAGTGCCTCATAAGAGACTACCTTAGATTCACCTGGCGGAGGAGGAGGTGACAAAATGGACAAAGAGGAGAAAGAAGAAAAAGAAGGGGAAGAAGATAAGCAAGAGCAAGGTGAAGTAACCCCGCCACAGAACCCCCTTGATGACACAGATCCATCGAAGAAAAGGAAGGTTTCCCCCACGAAACCTACATCACAGAAGAAATCTAAAGCAAGCAAGCCAAAGCTTCAGACTGTACTCATGGTCGATGACTTCAATTTCATCATCGCAGTCGTATCAGACGCTTCGTAGGACATTTTGTAGAACAACAAAGCCAAGAAAGAAGCCTTGTATGATAGAATTGCGACAAAGATGAGAGGGGTACAATAGGCCCTTCACTCCAGCTGCGCAGTATCCACTACGCCCCCGCCATCAGAAGAACCAAAGTTGGGAGATGAGCTTGCACAACTCCGTAGACTAGTTGATGCGACCAAAGCCCGCCTTTGTCGAGCGCAAGAAGAGAAAGAACAGGCCACAGGGTCCCTAAAGAAAGCACAAGAGGAAATGATAGAGCAATGCCAAGTTGCACAGCAGGAGGAGTCTACCTTCCAAACTAAGTTTGAATAATATAGAGTGCAAATCCAGCAGGAGAAAGAGCATTTTCTCATGGAGCAAGTTGGAATACGAGAAGCAGTCAGCAGAGCACTTCGCTCTGTGATAGGCTTAGAGAAAAAGGAGGAAGACCCAGTGGAACAACAAGTAGCACAACGTGTTGAAGCTATCCAACAACTTCAACAAAGAATCACAGAGTTGGAGCTACGTATAGTACCCAACACTCTGCAGAATGTGCGAGATCAAAGAGAAGCAATTTTTCGAAGTGAAGTTGAGAGAATCAAGGCCCTCACCATGGAATGTAAAAAACTAAGTGATCATAGTGCCCAGACTTATGAGCGACTCACTTAGGATCCTGAACTAAAGGTACTTGAGTCATAGCTCCAGGAGGCAAAGCAGCAAGCAGAAATAGTACAGGCACAGTTGAAGCCCTTGTCAACAATCGAAAGGATGAATTGATCCCAAGAACAACGCACTGCTCAACAACAAGTCCACACCATTCAGAGCAGAGTAATGGAAGTGACTCAGAGGCTCCAACCAATTCAGGACGAGGCTTGCCAACTATTCGTAGAGATTGAAGGACAATGAGAAGAACTGGAGAAAGTCGTCACTACAGCTGAACAATGCTTAGAGGGACCTATCAACGAAGCAGTTATCCAAGATTTTTCCAAGAAGGAGGCCTTGGCGCAACAACAGGTCGAAACAGCTTGAGCCAAGATCGAGGCTTTTGAAGTAGAGTTACCCAGACCAGAGTGACTCGGGACGAGTCACAGGTGAGTGTTGGGGGCCTGTTGGACTTTGACCAAGTTTTGAGGATCCTTGATCATGTATGACCTACTTTTGGGACTTCGACAACCAATTGAAGGCAAAGCGCAAGTCGAAGCGGAGATCGTGAGATCTCAACCCCTTTTTAGGGATTTTTGGCTTTTGGGATATGTAACAGGTATGAGGATGTGGCCCATGGGTTTACCCATGTTTAGGCCTCTTTTGTAATGTATAAATAGAAATCTAGGCGATGTAAGTAATGGGGGGGCGGGGGGGTGTATGTGATGCTATGTGCAAAGGCACAAGTTTGCAATACCAAGTGCTAAGTGCAAGTGATTGTAAGAGATTGAGTAGAAGCTTTGTGCTGTCACCTATCTCGAGGAAGGAGGATCTGCTGGAGTGCACACAGATCTCCTATCCTATGCGGAGTAGGATTTTGTGGCTCTGTGCATGTAGAAGATTGACAAAAGATAATAAAAGAGAAGAAGATTTGGTGGATGTAGCCCCAGGCCGGGGGTGAACCACGTATATCTTGTGTTGCTATGCTTTGTGCGATGTATTGATGTGTTTATGTGTTTACTTGCTTAAGTGATTTGATATAAATGAATGATAGATATATCTGTTGATGCTTTGTGCTTAATAATATGGATGAATGCTAGATCTAACCTATGTGAATATGTTTAGTGCTTGAATATGCTAGATCTGGGTGAATACTGCGATGCTCTATAATTAGGGTTTTATCTGCGAAGTAGATACTAGTTAAATACTGATGAATTGTAACTGCTAAGTGCTTTGTTAAGGTGTTGTAATCACAGATCGGTGCCTCAGCTAAGGTTGCAGACATCTGAGTCTTGCAACCACCCCTGCCTCTACCTCGGGTGAGACTTCATTTGCTTCGCAGGTGTTTCCGAAAGGGCTGATAGTTAGGGTTTTGTTGGTGTGCACTTGAGCGTTGAACCCTGGGTCTGCCCCTATGCCAACACCCCTCTTTGTCCAAGTTTGCCTCATAATCGCAGAGCTGATCTTTCTCTCCTTGTTGTTCAAACATTCCTTCCTTGTTTGTGTGCCTTTTTTCTCTTATATGGACTCCAAAGGTCACCATTGCCAACCGTCGTGTCCTTTGGGTGTGTCGCGCCCCTTCATGAACCATCACTCCCAATCTTGGTGCACTCCTCATTCGATGCATCCCAACCTGTTTGGTGCACCCCTTATATTGGTTGCTTCATGCTTGGGCAAGCCCCTTGACATGTTTGGATGCCCAAGGCGTCCACTTTCCCAATCAGTGTGACTCTTGGGTGCCAAAGCAACCCCAAGTTCTATCTCCTTGAGGACTTGGGCAAGGGTCTCTGTGCCCTTCTAACCGAAGACCTTACATCTTCCCTCATCTCAAGTCGTTTTTATCCTCGACAACATAAACAAAATCTGCGATCTCCAAGTCTCTTCTTGAACTCATGCCCCCATTGCAACTAAGTCTGTTGGAAACTCCAAGTTTCATGCCAACTGGAAACCCCAAATTTTTGTCAAGTGGAAACCCCAAGTTTCCAACTTGCACCAAAATCATTCGCAACTTGTGAAACCATCCACACTGCTCTATACTCAAAGTTGTGTGTGACCAATCCATCCACTGTGATGGAAGGACGTATCCTCTCCAACTCTATCCATAATGCCCAAGCTTCCACTGTCCTACTACTACGATCACACTCTGACCTACTATAGCTGTAGCCTCAACCACTACTGCAACCTCTATAAAAAAATAAAAAATGTCTAAGTGTTGAACTCCTGTGATCTTATTGTTGCACCTGTTATAGCGCAAGTTGTAGGTTGGGAAAAGCTTGACCCAACCAAAAAACAAGTGCTACAACTTGGGAATCCTACACCCATGTCACCTCGATGTAGGTCCCGCACTTCAAGGGTGACTAGTTCACTCTAGGGAGGCGATCCCGGTGACCCTAGGGGGATTGATATGGAGATGTAGGGAAATGGAAGTGAAGCCCCTATAGGTCAAGTCTAATTGGAATAAAAGGTAGGGAGAGATGTCTTGTAAGTAAAGTAATTGTTGCCCCACAAGTATAGTATTTCTTCGGATGATTGTACTTGCCTGAGACACAAGAAAATACAACTTGCAATGATATATGTTAGTATGAATCAACAAGTTAAGCTTGCTATCCCTAATTTGCAGCAGTGGATGACAATTTATATTAGCAAGTAAGACATTCAAATCGGCATGTAAAGCATGATATCAATCACCAATATTATCAATGAATTAGGCAATCAATTATGATTGAAAAATGACACTATGAGGTTGAATAAAGAAAGTTGTTATAACATGTGTTTTCTGCAGAAAGTTGCAGCCTTATGGATGTAGCATTCAATGGCCTACAACAACAAAATTAGCCATCAAAATATGCCAACAATTATCCCAAAATATGCGCCCTAGTTAGTAGACTAGGTGAGTGAAGTTAGAGAGCTAGTCTAGGGTTAGTTTAGGAGTTATGAGAATGTAAGTAGCTAGGGTTATGCAACCCTAATGGCTGTAGGTTAAAGTTTGTAACAAAAAATAGAGTGTTAGGAGAGAGGGGATAAAGCCACCCAGTTCATTGAACAAATCCATCACATCTGCCAACAGGTTCATGATATTTTGCAGAAGTCCAATGCCAAGTACAAACAACACCATGATCAACATCAGGTGCCACACAAGTTTTAGGTGGGAGATAAAGTTTGGTTGCACTTGCAGAAAGAATGCTTTACAAGACCCCATCAAAAGCTTTGTCCACTCCACTATAGACCTTACACCACCTTACACCATCACCAAGGCTATCGGTGACAATGCTTTTGAGCTCAACATTCTCCCCTTCCTTGGCTTGCATCCAGTGTTTAATGTGGACCTCCTTTGACCATACTTTCCACCCTTATTAGACACCTCATAGATAGTAGAAAATTTGACACCGATAGAGCTCAACCTTGCCTGCATGGAACATGAATCCATTGATCATATCGTGGACACATAGGTCAAGGGAACTCACCAACATAAGCTTAAACTTTATCGGGTTGTCAAAGCAGGGAAACTTCTGCACCAAGGCAAGTGGCTCACCCGGGGCCAAATTCAACAGAAGTTTCCTCATCTTATGGGGGAACTCAATGCAATGGAGACCATTGCTTCCTAAGGAGGGAGGATTGATCCAGATGGATATCGGTGGCCCACCTCTTCTAGCTGGCTCACATACAACTTTCATCTTGGCAGTTACAGTTTTTATCTTGACAATTTTTTTCTAGATTTTCGGGTCCTAAACTTTCGAGGCTGTTTTGAGGCCCTAAACAATTTTTTTGGGCCTGCCACAATCACAATATAAATGGAGTCACATTATGACAACATAATGTGTAGTCTTCGGATAGAAATTTCCAACGTGCTATTGTGTGCATAAAACGAAGATCGTATGTAAAAGTCACGACCCTGAGAAGTTGATATACCAACTTACTCCATCGAGGCCCACATGATTTTTGGCACTTCATCTCCTAGGGTTAGGTTTTTGAATGTCTAGGGTTTTATGTTTACTTCTAGATGCTAAAAAAGGCTTGGAGGCCTCATTGTAATGTGCTCAGACGAATGTGCATAACCACCACATCTCTTCTAAGAGATTAGCTACCACCATTCGAGCAAGATTGTTTTCATTCTGCATTTTACAATTTCAACAAATTTCTTATTTAATAGAAGTTGAGTTCCATTGTATCTCTGTTATTATTCTCTGTATATCTGTGTTAATGTTATAGATATGTGTTTCATTTTGTTACACTTGTAAATCCAAATCAAATCTCCACCTGAATTTCTTAATGATTAGGTCTCATCTTGAAACTCCTCTAGGTCTACATGCTTTCCATATGGAAAAATAACATTTGGGACCTAATTCATGATGCCATAAGATAGATTGTCGATCAACTCTCCTACCTTCTGATGTGACTTAAATATGGAGATGGATATGGAGAGTCTTTTGCCTTGTAATCTACTAAGTCTAGGTCCTCCATCGCACTAAGTGATGACCATACCTCGCAACAACAAAACCCCTAGCTAAGACTTCATATCTATGGAAACCATCAATCATACAGACATAGCCATACTATAGTTGAATATCAAGTGCAAGGCTCTATTGTGATATATGGAATAATTGAGCCATTAGCTTAACGAGGGCATAACGTTGTCATGTGGACTCCGTTTGAGGAAACAAAACCATCGTTGGAAATCCATCAACTCATACAATGTAGTCAACACCTCTAGGACATATGCCTTTGAGTTGAATACCCCAAAATTACACTTCATTCACCATGAATCAAAGGATCGAATTTTCAATGTTGGTATGTTAGTGCAATTTTTTGGATTTGTCCTAAACCGACCCTTTTAGGTCCCAAATTGTATATTCCCAATTCTAGAGCATAATTAAAGTCATATGATGACTATATAGATCCATTTTGGATCACTTGGAATAGGTGATAAAACCATAACAATTGACTTTCAAAGTCAAGGAGATGAAAGCACTAGAAGGATTGTCCATAACCATCAGTGTTGCAAGACCCCAATATTCCAAAGGAAGACAAGGAAAATTGACCCCTAGTGGAAACATCAATAGAGCTTTTGTATTGGAGTTGAGTACCAAGGTTTCAGAATAATCTATCCAAATTTGGAAACTAAAGCTTTTGTGTACCATGTAATTAAACCACCCCCCCGAAAAAAAAAAACCCTCGTGTTTGTTGACAAATAATAACTGATCTCTCCAAAAAGGAACATCCAACATTGCTTATTAGATATTTAAACAATGTTTGTGCAATTTGTTCTTCTCTACATGTAAAAACATAAGCACCTAAATACCCAATATTTCCTAAATTTGTATTAAACTAATCTAGTTTCATCTTAACTTTTGATCTATTAAATGTCAAGAATGATCAAATGCCCAAAGTGCAATCTCTCTAATGATGCAAAAACTTGAGGAATTTATACCTTGAGGGATTTGATCCCTCTCCTTGCTTTAGTAGATATGAGGTTAAGACGAATCTAGGCTAATTGTTATGAATAATTTAGTAGAGTCAACTTACTTATTTCACAATTTTTTAGTTATTTTATTGTGTTATTTTAGTTTTTAGGCCAACACATGCTAGCCTCAATGCTRCATCCTTATGTTACACATAACCAACACCGAGACTACAGAATGTGCCTCTTGATGTAGTAATATCTCAGAGTGGGCCTAATGGTTAAGAATATGTGTTTCCTCCTTCGTGGTCATAGGTGTTTCCTCCTTGGAGGTCATAGGTTTGAATTCATAGAGGGCCAGAGAATGTGCACCTCATAGACTAAACAATTAAATTGCTACACAAAGGGATCCCTTGTTTGACAAACAAGAGGATCTCGTATATCAATTTGACCTTTGGTTAGGCCACCACCTTAAATTGGATTATTATTATTATTATTGATTTGTGTTTGCACTTTTATTTCAGACATAATTTGATAATACTAATACTAATAATCTATTTTTAAGGTCACGACCAAGCACCAAATTGGTGTATGAGACCCCCTTGTTTGTGGGACAAAGGACCCCACATTGATAAAGTCTACAAAGGTATACATATCTTACCCACCTCTGAATTTGATACGAGGAAACACATGTTCTTACCCATTAGGTCCACTCAAATTATATCCTTATCGATTATCACCTTATTAATCATTTTATTGTGGCCTTGAAAAACACATTCTACAACCTAAATAAATCTATGACACATGTCACACAATAAATAAAAAATAAAATATTAATAATAAAAAATCATTTTTTTTTAAGTCAAACTCATAAATATATATTTTTTAAAATAAACTAAATTAAGTTGGACTAATCTTTACCCTTGGTCTATCACATGCTGGACACATCAGATTATTCAAAGTAGGGTTCTCGAACCATTTGTACGGGAATTTCAATTTCCTATTTGCATGATTTAAAATTATGGTTCATCATTTTTTTAAAACATTCTCTACTAACCGTTCATGGGACTATGGCCTGAGCTCTCGAAGCGGCATTTCACCAATCAAAGAATCTCGAGGAAGTTAGTGAGGCTTTTGCAATTTTGAAATTGAAGTACCAGTGCAGGGAGAGAAATCTAGCCGTTGGAAGGGTCTATGGAGCTTACAAGGCCCACTTCTGCTCACATCGGAACTCCTACATTCCAATCTTCACATCTCTGATCTCAAAGAGTACATAAATTAAATAACGAAAACTCGTTCGCATATAGCATTTTTTCTCAGCTTTTTTGTTTCTTCTCCTTCGCCTGAACTGGATTTCACTGTGGTTCTCTTTGTTGGGCACTCGGCCTTTTCACAATGAATCCTTCCAAGGTCAGGATCCCGCTCAGTTATAGCTTCCTTATCAGTTTTCGAGGGGCTTGATTATCCAATAGTCATTTACTGCTCTGTATTTCTTTGTGCAGCAAGCCAAATTTGGGATCGATAATAGGGCGGCGAAGCCCAACAAGCCCGTTGCTAGCAAAGGTATTTTACAGTTTTGTGCCGTCCAAACCAATACCAAAACTCAATAGCAGCAAATGGGTAATAAATCTTGTTAGTGATTATATGAAATCAATGGCTGTATAGGGCTCTAGAGTAATACAGAGATGGATTTGAAGAGATTATATGCATGCTCTGTGATGCAGTGGTGACTCGGGCAGAGATGAGGCCTAGAAGGGTTTTGTCAGACATTGGGAACTTAGGGTGCCATGCTGCGAAGCCCAACGGGGGTGATGAGATCAAGCCAGAGTAAGCAGGCCTTTTTCATTCCTAGAACATAATTTTTTTAATTGTAAAACCCATATGCAGTAATCATGTTTTATCAACACAGTGCAAAATTCGGTTTTATAAAGCAGTTTTGATTATGAGCTTAGTCTGTCTGGTCGCGTTTTTCTCTTTATTTAGCCTTATGCTCATTCAGGCATTTAAAACCCTGTGCTAGCGGGGGCTTGATGAAGAATTATGTTGTATGTGATGTTGTGGGTGTGTAATTCTGTCCCCATAGGAAATCTAGGAAGCAGAATCAGCTTGCTGACAAGCAAATGCCGAGGTAGATTCAGCCTCCCAATACGATGCCCTCATCTTTTGCAGATATTTTGGGGTGGTACCGTTTAGAGTTAACAATTAGAATTGGGTGTGTAGGAAGTTTGGTGTCGATGTCAAGAATAAGAGTGCTACAACAAGGGCATCGTCCATGGTATGTACATCATCTGTGGTTGTATAATTTGTGTGTGATTAAACAGCTGTCATCATCTGTGGTTGT
>ML780045.1:803409-815051 GCA_009831015.1 Picea engelmannii
TTCTTCAACTCGCTACAACCCATAACTACTCCCCTTCACGATCACTTCGACGATCACCCTTTGTGATCACTTCTACGACCAATTCTGTGACCACTTCTATGGTCACTTTGGGGGTTAGATCTGCGACAAGTCCCGTGACAAGTTTTTCATTTGTCCCTTTCCCAAGTGCTCGGTTCACCCCATGAAATCTGCGTTTGTTCTTCTCAAGATGTGTGCACATGTCTGGCACTTACTTCCTTCACAAATCAAACCAATCAAGTATGTGCCTAGACTATCTTCGCGAAAGGTCAGTCCACCTTACTGAACCTTCATAAAGTCTGTGCCCAAACTGCCTCTATAACCAAGTATGTGAAAATTTCTGTGATGAACTTTGCGATGAGTTCTGCGATCACCCACCCTGTCCAAGTGATTTTTTTCACCAAAAACTCTTCTCTTAGTCTATACAAGGTGTGCACTTAGATCAACTTTCCATCGCAATGTCAACTAGAATCTCTGTCATAAGTTTAATGCAAAGTCTTTGTGATAAACCAATTTTCTCTGTCGAACTGTTCACCAAGTCTATAGACATTCCCATTTAATTTTCTCCACAACAAACTTTCTTCTTGCTGCACTCTATCACCATTGTCACCACCACAATAGTAGAGTGTGCTTCAGTCTCTTATACAATCTATAATCAAGATAATGGTGAATATCTCACCAACCCATCTTCAAAATCTATGATGAACAAGGACTGATACCATATTTCACATCCACACAGTGTGCCTGCCCAAATATTGCGATCATGCACCTCTTGAGAGCATGTGACACCAAGACATTTCTCACTTGGATTATTGACAAAAACAAGGATACTTTGTTCAGACTACACCTCTTCACCTAGAGCATACCCATACTCCGTTCTAGGCTATGGGCGAGTCACACTCCTAATCTAGTGCAACTCTTGTATGCTTAGACAATTTGTTAATAGTCTTAACACTTAGTCATTTAAGCATACATCCATGAAACAAAGAGAGCACTTGTGAAATAAACAAGAGACACATCGATATAGTGTGGGTGACACAAAACGTTTCTAACACCCAAGTAAGTCTTATTATTGCAAAACAATTATAATATGAGCACTACTGGCTCGATTTACAACTTGGGAAGAGTCACACGAATCGCCTCACCTCACCAAGACACCCATACACAAATTTTTCCCTCCAGGACTCATCCGTTGTAACAACTTTTTCAACTCCTTGGAGCACCCCAAACATGCATCCACCAAAGACTCACCATCTCTTCTCTGTCACAAGAATTCTCATAGCATGCCTCCCTCATACTTGCGACAAGATTTCCAAAAACTCATCCCAAAAGAATTTTTCCCCAAATCTGTCCACATAATCACCTCAAGGTAGAAGAAGTCCTCCCATGTGGAGAAACTTTGCTCCTTGAGGGAGATCACCCCTCTTCATCCAAGTCTACCTTAGAATTGCAGAGCTGATATTGCTCTCCTTGTTGTTCAAATATTAATTACTTGGTTGTGCACCCTTTTTCTCTTATTTGGAGTCCAAAGGTCAGCATCGTGAACCATCATGTCCTTTGGGTGTGTTTTTCCCCTTCGTGAACCATCACGCCCAAAGGAATTGTTGTGTCCCTTCATGGACCTAGTGAACCCAAACGAACTTGTGTTCCCATCAACCGTCCTGTCCCTTGGGACCGACACACCCCAACCTTGGTGCGCTCCTCATGTCAACATGCCCTAACCTCTTTGGTGATCACCTTCTCTTGGTTTCTTCATGCTTGGGAAAGCCCCTTGGTGTGTTCATGCACCCAAGGTTCCCACTTTCCCAACCGATGCGACTCTTGGGTGTTCGAGCAACCCCAAGTTCCATCTCCTTGAGGACTGGGTGAGGGTCTCCGCACCCTTCTAGATGAAGACCTTCCACTATGCAATATGGAAGGTATCACAACCCCACATGTCACTTTCCCAGATCTCACATTTGTGAACCTCCTGAGGGCATGCGACATTGTAAAAATTCTTACTTGGATTCTTGGAAACACCAAGAATACTTTTTCTGGGCTATGCCTATTCACCTAGAGCATACTCATAC
Source organism: Picea engelmannii (assembly GCA_009831015.1). Taxonomy (NCBI): domain Eukaryota; kingdom Viridiplantae; phylum Streptophyta; class Pinopsida; order Pinales; family Pinaceae; genus Picea; species Picea engelmannii. Next base: position 805,497 of record ML780045.1, read on the forward strand.
TTCGTTATAAGATACAGGGGAGTCACACTCCAACTATGTGAAACTCACTTGTATACTTAGACAATCTTGTTAATAGCTTAACACTTAGTCATTTAAGCATACATCCAAGAACATGAAAAACCAAAGGAACACTTGCAAGACAAACAAGAGACACACACATAAATAGTGCGGGAAGCACAAGATATGCCTACCACCTGACTATGTCTTATTATCGCGAAACAATTACAACATGAGCACTACTAGCTCGGTTTACAACTTGGGAAGAGTCACATGACTTGCCTCACCTCACCAAGACACTCATATATAGATTCTTCCCCTCAATACTCTCTATCACAACCACTTTCACAACACCTGCGGTGCGCCCTAGATGTGCACCCTATCATATACTTTCCATCCCTTCTCTGTTGAAAAATTTACCAAGTTAACACAAAATTTGGTTCTGTCTCATAGCATGCCTCACACAGAACTGCATTCAGACTTCACCAAACTCTTCTTGTGCATCCCCTTCTTGTCTACTTGTCTTCCATCTTCGCAACTCTGCCTCAGTTATGCCTTTCCTCATAAATTTTCCTCAGTCGCTTGACTTGTTCTCTATTCCTTTATGCTCTTTTTCTTCCGTCTTTGGTTTTGTGCCCTTGTGCTCTTCTATGGACTCCAAACGTCACCTTCATGAATCATTGCGTCCTTTGGGTGTTTTGCGTTACTTCGTGAACCATTGTTCACAAATGAATTGACATGCCCCTTTGTGAACCCATTTCACCCAAACAAACCTATGCACTCATAAATCGTTGCATCTCTTGGACCAACATGCCTCATCCTTGGTCGCCCGCCCCTTTCCTTGTGCTCTTCCTTGTAGCAATTGACGTGAATCTTCGTGGGTGTGATGACAGGGTCATCCAACCTCTCCAACACACCCATGTTTCCAAGGGTAGGTGGGTCCACTCCCAATTCACCATCGTGCATTCAAGGTCCTCGGTGGGTGTCATGGGAGACCTTACAATTTCCTCGGTGGGAGGAGACACCTAAAATTTCAGCCATGCTAAGGGTTGGTGTGTCCCAGGCTGGGTGCGATCTCTGGGTGATTTTTGATGGTGTTGAAAGATTGGTTGTCATTGATGTCAACCCTTGAAGAATTCCTATAGCCCAAAAGGTATGGTTATGGAACCCGTATTTGATCAAGGAAAAAGTTCATGAAGGATGGTGTAAATGTAGACAACTCACTCATGGATGAATATTCCTTGTCATGCCTTTTTCGGTGATAGGTGGTATGCCACGTAGTTCTTGACATTGAGGATTTATGGCCTTGTGAAGTTAGAAGCCCTGAAGAATGGTCAAGAAGCCCCTAGTTGGTTACAAGTCCTTAATGAAAGGGTAAAGTGGTCGTAACAATAAATTCAAGAAGCCCCTAAGATTAAGGAAAGCGGTTACCCAAGAAAATTATAAATACACCTCAAGGAGTCATTCACAAGTACATTCACTCACTTATTCTATTGAATATCTTCTAGTGAGCTAGTGATCTATTTTGAAAGTTTGCGATGGAGAAATATGAGGTAGCGACAAGTGAGAAGTCTAGGATTTTCAGGGTTAGAGAGGAGAGCAAAATTTTATGAGGAAACCCTAGTTTGGTTGACCCCCACGGGTCATAATACTAGTGTCCCATGAGACATCTCCATGGGTTACACAATGCCTCTCACATGAGGCCCCGTGTGACATCATGTCTTAGTCCCGCGAAGACAAGACAAATTTTGGGGGAACAACTTGTACTAGGTCCCTTAGGTTAGAGGAAATTTTATAGGTCAACACTAATGTGTATCAGGTCAACTATAGAGGTATAGGTATGCTTATGTTCTTTCTTTGTAGATGTATGGTGGCATATGCATGAGGCACATGCTTTAGTTCTTTGAGGCACTTCATTGATGATATGGTACAGATCTATGTAATGGTATATGGTATAGGTTCTATACATGGTTGATTCTCTAGTACATGGTATTTGATTTGATACATGATTATCTACTCATCATTGATGTTATGGTACCTACATTTTTCATATATTATGGTACATGATTTATGTATGTTATACTGCATATGTTGGTACACAATTTATGGATGATATGGTACGGGTTTTGGTATAGCTCATGTTGATGATCAATTACAGGTTGATGGAACAATGAAAATGACAGGTTGATGTGATAGGTTATAGGTTGATGTGACAGTGGCAGTGACAGTGACAGTGACAGTGACAGTGATAGTGGCAGTGATTGTGGTAGTGATAGTTTGGTCTACTCTTATATTTCAGGGAGGTAGGATGGGGAAAGGAAAGGGGGTTGTAGCCTCCTTCCGGTTGGAGCTGGAGAACACAGGGAGTTGGATCTTCCTTCAGGTTGGATCTTGAGAATCAGGGGGTTGTATCCTCCTTCTTGTTGGAGCCAGAGAATTCAGGGAGTTGTAGATTCCTTCTGGTTGGAGCCAGAGAATTCAGGGAGTTGTAGATTCCTTTAGGTTGGATCCTGTAAATAGGGGGTTGTAGCATCCTTCCAGTTGTAGCTGGAGAATTTGGAAGTTGGTGCTTCAAATGACTGTATTATTTTGATATATAAGAAAAGTATTTCGTGGTTTTATCCCATTTGTGTTTCCACGCAAATTTTTGTGTACTATGTTTTGTGTATGTCTATTATGATTTGTTGATTTCTACTGCTCATGATATATTGACAATATGCTACTGATGATGTTAATGATTACATATTGTGGTTAAAAGTGATAGTAAAATTCTCATACTTATTCATCCCCCCTCTCAGTATTCTGAAAATTGGTATCAGAGCAGGTCCTTCAAGATACAATTTAACCACTAGAAGGAGATCATGAAATACACTAAGATTGGAGCACCAATGTTTGATAGTCAGAACTATTCCTTTTGGAATAAAGGAATGAAAACCTTTTTACAGGCACAAGGATTTGATGTTTGGCAGTCAATAGTAGACAAATATATAATACTTGACACTCCCCCAACTGACAAAGATGGAATGAAACTCAACGAAAACAATTCAAAGGCTAAAGGAATCATTTTGAGTAGTCTGGATGATTCAATATTTGTAAAATTTAAGCATTTCAAGACTACAAAGGATCTTTGGGATAAACTTCAAAATATATACGAAGGAGATACCAAAGTCAAGGGAGCTAAGCTTCAAACCTTTAGAGCTAAGTTTGAGCAATTGAAGATGAAGGAATATGAAGACATTGCAACCTAATTTCTATGAGTTTACGAAACAATGAATGCTATTAGAGGAATGGGAGAAGAAGTTGATGAATAAGTGATTGTTCAAAAGGTTCTAAGATCTCTTCCTATGAGATTTGATTCTAAGATATCATCCCTGGAAGAAAGAATAGATCTTGATAGTTTGAGCATGGACGGGCTACATGGAATATTCACAGCTTATGAAATGAGGATAGAACAAGATAACCCAGCCACAAAGGAAGCAACATTCAAAGCATCCAAGAAGGAAAAGAAGCAGAGCAATCCAAAGTCAAAACCATATTCTACTTGCAACGACGATTCATAGGAAGATGAAGAAGTGGAAAACTTCGTGAGAAAGTTGAAAATAGGAACCGACAAGTACAAAGGCATTATTCCATTGAAATGTTTTAATTGTGATGGTATTGGTCATTTTGTTTCTAAATGTCCTTATGCTAAGAATAAAGGTAGTGATGAAGAAGAAGATTCTAAGAAGAAAAATAAAAATAAAAAAGGAGACAAGAGAAGGAACACAAATAAATTCTTCAAGAAAATATTCTACTCAAAGGAAGATGAATCCTCATCAGATGAGGATGATGATAGTGATAGTGATTCACAAAGAGTACACTTCATGAAAGTAGATAATGATGAAGAGGATTATGAATAAGAAGGCGAAGTCGATCTCAGAGAAGAATTAATCAGTGCCTTAGAAGAACTAGGGAAAGAAAGAAAGAAAATCAAGTCACTCAAGGCAAAGTTAAAGAAGAAAGAAGGATATCAAAATTACAATTCAGAATAAATCGAGAAGATAATCATGAAGTTGAAAATATAGGTAGAATAAGACAAAAGGATTGAAGAACTACTCAAAAATTAGTTAGAAGATAAGGAGAATATGATAGGAATCTTGGAAGAATAAATAATTACCTTAAGAAAAGATCTCCAGAAGAAAGATATGAAGCATAATAAAACCAAAATATTGGATGGGATCATTAGCAGTCAAAGGCCATAATATGATAGGTCTGGGCTATGCTACAACCAGATGCATACTGAGAAAGGATCAAGATCCAAGACGACATAATAGGAAGCAAAACAAAGGAGCTATGCATAAATAGCCAGAGGTACTTAAGAAGAAAATCAAAGAGGAACTGGACCACCTAGAAGATTCAAAACAAAAAAATCAACAATCAACAACATCTCAAGAATAATAAGGCTTAAGAAGAGCAACACCATTAAGAAGATCCCCTACATCCAAGTATCAAACTAATTTTTTTGGTTTATGTTATTTTTGTAACAATTTTGGACACAAAGCTACAAACTGTAGAGCCTATTCCAAAAACAAAAGAAACTATGAAGGTTATTCAAACAAGATTTATCCTATAAAGTTACATGAAGCACATAACATAAATCACAATATTTTTGGTTCACTAAGTAATGAAGTAGAGTGCTACAAGTGCAAAAATTTTGGACTCATGGCCAAAGATTGTAGACTGACTATTCCTCCAAGGGAACCAAAGAAGAATATCAAAAAAGAACCAAAAAGGATATGGAGAAGGAAGAAAGATCAATTCAACATTGAAGAATGCTCGCTTTCTTTACAAGCTCAACAAAATAAAAGTGGGTGGTATGTTGACAACACTTGTTTGAAGAATATGATAGGTGACAAGAACATGTTTCTAACACTGAAGAAGGAACGTGATGGATCAATGTTGTTTGGAAATGATAACTCAACTGGAATTATAGGAAGAGGCACAATCAAGCTTGGAAGCAAAGATGCCAAGGAAGAAAATGTTCTATTAGTCGATGATATGAAGAAAAATCTAATAAGTGTAAGTCAAATGTGTGATCAAGGACACAAGCTTGTGTTTTACTCAAAAAAATGTGAGATAAGGAAAGAAGGATCATGCAAGTTGGTGGATACAACTATAAGAACCCCAAAAAACATATATGTCTTGAATGAAATTGGAAAGGAAAGATGTTGCATAGGAAATAAAAATGAAATTTGGCTCTGGCATAGAAGAATGGGTCACATGAACTTTGATAACCTTTTCAAAATCAATAGAAAGGAAGCAATGAAAGAAATTCCCGAGATTTGAAAGCCAACACATACTCTGTGTGAACATTATCTACAAGGAAAACAAACTAGGACCAAGTTCAAATCAAAAGAGTATCCCACAACAAAACCATTGTATATTGTACACATTGACCTATGTGGACCTACAAGAATGAAGGTATTAAATGGAGAAAAATATTTTGTGTTACTGGTTGACGACTACACAAGAATGATTGCAATTTTATTTATAAGAAATAAGTAAGAGGAATTCAAACACTTCAAGATATACAAAGAGATGGTGGAAACCGAGATGGATTTGAAAATCAAGTGTTTGAGATCAGACAATGGAGGAGAATTTACATCAAAGGAATTCATGGTTTTCTGTGGTGAACATGGAATAAAGAGACTGTTCTTGACAGCTAGGACACCTCAACAAAATGGAGTTTTTGAAAGGAATAACATAACAATACATGAAATGGATAGAACCATGTTTAAACATTCCAAGTTGAGTGACATATTTTGGGAACAAGAAGTACATATAGTAGTTGACATCCTGAACAGAGGAATGCTTAGAAGTAACAATGATAAGACTCCCTACAAGTTATGGAAAGGAATACAAACAAATTTGAAGCATTTCATAGTATTTGGAAGAAAATGTTATATCAAAAGAGAAGATGGCATAATTGGGAAATTTGATTGCTGAGTTGATAAGGGCATACTAGTTGGGTATTCAAGAAAAAGAAAATCATATAAATGTTTCAGTCCAAGAATCAACAAAATTGTGGAAATCATCAATGTAACGATTGAAGAGACAAATGTACGGAAAGGAAAATAAGGAAGCAAATATTCAGAAGAGAAGGATAACATGAAAGATATAAAAGAAGAAGTAGAAGAAGAAGCAGAAGAAGAAGAGAATCCAGAAGCAGAACAAGAGAGAGATGAGAAATGTATACCTCCTAGGACACCTATCCGACGAGTATAGAAAAATCATCCACCATAATAGATCATTGGGAATAAATATGCAGGAGTTGAAACCTAAAGAAGAATGATTTCACCATAACAACACAACCTCAAGGAAGCTCCAATTCCCTGTGTTCTCCGACTCCAATGGCTCAGTTGTTCCCTAGTCCGAGGAGAAATACGTAAAACGCACGCAACACAGGAATCTATATCACGAACAACCCTTAAACTTCACCTGCATCTCACATAGAGGATACAAAAAAACCTTTGGAAAATTATGGATGCTAGCACTACGTTAAAAGAAGAGGGAGAGGGACGTAAGGAAAAGGAATGCCATGAAATTAAATTAGAGAAGCTTACAACTAAAAGGGATGCTGCAAACAAAAGAGACACTACAATAAATAACGACGATAGGAAAGTAGTAAACCTGTCCAACCATAATCTAAACAACGAAGAAGAAAATATCTTAAATAAAGGACTGGGTTTTTCCATTGCTCCGAAAACCATCCCTGTAGAAAACATAGTCTGTAGAATAAAAAACCTCAGTGAGGAAGATAAGGATTCCATTAGGAAAGACTATTCCTTGGTCCTCAAGAATTCAAAACCACTGAAAAATAACATCATCAAGAAGGAGCATGAATCCATTATGAACCTCAGAAACAAAGAAAACATTGTGATTCTGAAGGCCGATAAGGGTGGGGCTACAATAGTCATGAACATAATGGATTACAACACAAAAATTATAGAGCATCTCACCACGATTGGTAGTTATAAGAAGCTAGACAACAACCCAATATCCAAGGTTATCAAGGAAGTCAAGAAGGTCATAAAAGTTTCCAACCTAGATGAAAGCATGAAGAAATGACTAACTCCAAGCTGCCTAATCACCCCTAGAATATATGGACTCCCTAAGATCCACAAGGAAGGAGTTCCTCTAAGACCAATTGTCAACACAATCGGTTCCCAAACCTATGAACTAGCCAAGTACGTGGCAAGGATCCTAGAATCATTAGTTGGCAGAACAGACTCATACATCAAGGATTCAAGAGACTTTGTGAAACTCATAAAAGAGGAGAAAATTGAATCAAAGGATATGCTCATCAACTTTGATGTGGTTTCAATTTTTACTAAGATCCCGTTAAATGAGTCCATTCAAGTTATAAATGAGGTCACGAACCCTCAAACAACCAGACTAACATAAGTTTTTCTAATATCAACCTTCTTCAGTTTCCAAGGAGTTTTTTGAACAAACAAGCAGAGTAGCCATGGGATCCCCTTTATCCATAATTGTGTCCAACCTCTACATGGAGAAGTTTGAGAAAAATTCCCTTGAATCATACCCCCTTAAACCATCTATATGGAAAAGGTATGTTGATGATACCAACGTCAAGTGGCCTCATGGAAAAGAAGAACTGAAAAGATTCTTTGAGCACCTCATTGGAATTTCTGAGAACATCAAATTCATCATGGAACTAGAAGAAAACAATAGTATACTCTTCCTAGACGTATTTATGACTAGGAAATAGGATGGTACACTTGGACACAAGGGATTCAGGAAGAAAACTCACATAGACAACTACCTTCATGCTGAATCCCACCACCATCCCTCTCAAAAGATGGGGGTTCTCAACACGATGACCATAAGGGTAGCAAGAATTTCTGAAAAGGAACATATTAAAGAGGAAATGGACCACTTAACTAAGGTTTTCAAGAACATTGGATATAGAGATAGAGACATCAAAAAGGAAATATATAAGAAGGATAGAAGGACTCGTACCCAGAGTGATCAAGCCTCCAACATAAAATCCTTTCTTCCCTACATTCATGGTGTCATAGACAAGATTGCAAAGGTCTTAAAAATAAAATAAATTATGACCTGTTTCAAACCCCTAATTACTATCATACAAAGAATGAAGTCTGTAAAGGACCCTATAGACCACCAACAAGGGAAAGGCATCTACAAGGTCTCTTTTTCATGTGGGAAATGTTACATTAGTGAAACTGAACGATCGTTCCAGGTAAGTATTAAGGCACATGAAGAAGACATTAGAAATGAACGTACTCTCACTTTTTCCTTAAAATAACACTCCCTTGAAACCAAACATCATGTATGCCTTGAGGATACCAAGATACTAGCAAAAGAGAATCACTACTACAAAAGACACTTACGAGAAGCTCTAGAAATAATCAAGCACCCCAACAATATGAACAGAGACGATGGCCTGGAGGTAAGTAGCTTTTGTCACCCATTAATCAAACAACTAAGGGACCCTCATAGATCAAGTTTGAACAATTAGGTATGACACCTACCTTTTTCTTTTCTTTTCCTTGCATGTTTCTGTTTTCTTTTTGAATTAGTTCCTAGGTTTAAAGGTCTAACTAACCTAGTCTTATTACTACTATCAAGTTATTATATATATATATATATATATATATATATATATATATATATATATATTATTACTTAAGGCTATACATATCCTAATCATATAAATACTGACCATATAAACCCTAAGCATACGAATACTCTTACTGCATATATTAAAAAAATTATGTATTCTAATCATATTAAAAACCCTAATCATATGATATTAACAATATTATGTATCCTAATCATATTAAAACCCTAAACATACAAAAAATTGCTACTATACACACACACACACACACAATTATCAATACTTATATTTAGTTATGATATCCATGCCTAGGTCACTATTAATCATTATCGTTTGGTTTTTATTATTTTTATTTTTATTTTTTGTTTCTATATTTTTGTTCATCTCTTAAATTAGGGTTTATAGATAGCCGACGTGTTTAATTTCTGAAAATTGTCTTGCATCTCAAGTATTAATTAACTAGATCATCAAGATTCCACATTTGACGATTAGTCCTGATGATGAATATCGATTTGGATTTGAAACGTTGATGAAAAAAAATGACACAAACTGTGGAATATCCAGAAAATACCTTTGAAATCAGGGGGTTGTAGCCTTCTTCGGGTTGGAGCCAAATAATTTAAGGAGTTGTAGCCTCCTTTAGGTTGGAGCCTGTGAATAGGGGGTCGTATCCTCCTTCCAGTTTTAGTTGAAGAATTGGGAAGTTTGTGCTTCCAATGAATGTATTCTTTTGATATATAACAAAATAATTTCATGGTTTTCTCTCATTTGGGTTTCCACGTAAATTTTGGTGTACTGTTTTTCTGTGAATGTCTATTATGCTTTGTTGATTTATACTGCTCATGATATATTGATGATATACTACTGATGATGTTAATGATTACATATTGTGGTTAAAAGTGATAATGAAGTGCTCA
>ML780045.1:833097-876646 GCA_009831015.1 Picea engelmannii
ATTCAAATCTTTTCCATGAGGCAGGGATTTAGTTGCAGCATACAGTTCCCTACACTCTGCAGCAAAATGGATTTGCTGAGCGGAAAAACCGATCTCTAAAGGAGATGACATCTTTCATGTTGCATGCAAAGTCACTACCACAAAGACTATGGGCCGAAGATCTTAACTGTGCAACATACATTCAAAACAGATCTCCCCATATATCTGTCAAGGATAAGACCCCCTACGAGGCTTGGAGTGGCCTCAAACTGGAAGTGACCCACTTTCGTATTTTTGGTTCACGTGCATTTTCCAGGATTCCCTCTGAAAAGAGGAAGGCACTTGATCCACAGAGCACTGAGTGAATTTTTGCTGGATACCCTGATGGTGTGAAGGGATATCGACTTATTGATCTTTCCTCGAACCGACTCATCATTGAGCATAGTGTCCAATTCGAGGAAAGTGTCTCGCATGTACCTCAACAGTTGCATGCAGACACCTTTACTCTTCCACTTGTTGCAGATGATGAGTATGGACATGCTGAATCTTCTTCAGATGATATTTATGATTCAGAGGACTCATAGGATTCAGATTCAAATTTAGAGTCAGTGCAGTCATATGCAGAGTCGGAGCATCCAGATGCAATTGCAGAGCCAGAGCAGAGGCCCAAGTGGGCACAAACTACTCTTCAGGATGCAGGGGATCTCGTAGGTGATCCAACCAATACTAGTAGGACTCGATCTGATTTCAAGGAGCCTCATATTTCACTCACTGCCACTGAACCATTGCCTTCTAGGCATCTTTTCTTGGTCCAGTCTTCAGATCCACAGTCTTATGGCGAGGCTGCTGGAAATCCCTTTTGGGAATCCGCAATGCAGGAGGAACACAACTCCCTCATCAAGAACCAAACTTGGGATCTGGTTCCCCTTCCTTCTGGGAGGAAAATTTTCATATGCAGATGGGTCGACAGGACTAATGCAGGAGCATCGCTCCAAGCCAGCTATGTGTCAGCCAACCATCACATCAAGTGTGCATTCAATGGAGGAGAGAGGCACAACCTTCTCATTTTTCAAATTTTTCAAATTGTATTAAATGGTTGTAAGGCTGAGATCTAGATCTGATTCGGACTAGACAACCATTCAATGTAATTGAATGAAAATTAATGAGAGTTGGTGAGATGGAGAGAAGAGCTCGAGGAGCCCCCTTTTATAAAAAGACCCTTTGTATCTGTAGGATTAGTCGGCAGAGAAGGAGAGTAGAAGCATAGAGAGAATAGGTTAGAGAGGAAAGGAAGCCGCGACTCTGTTGCAGTCCGAGCTCACATTGTAAAGAGGCATTTCATATTAATACAATCAGAGCAGTTTTTCCTGCATGTTATTCTGTGTTTGTTGATGAATGTCTTTATGTGTTTATGATATGCTGTAGATGTATGTTAGATGTGATTTTGAAGGGATAGATAGATTTTTCTATCTGCGGGTTTACTAAATTTACATTTGGTTCTTTTTGGCTTCATGCAGGAGGTTGCATGATAGAACACTGTGGGTTCTGTAAGCCAGTGCATAGAGTGCACTTTTGAATTCTGCAGAATTTGGACAGAGTTGTGCCAGGAGGGTGCACCAGAGGAAGTCATTGACCCAGGGAGAAACCTAAAGGTTTCTGAACACCTTGGAGGTAATACGGTGTAGAGGAAGGCACAGAGATAACATAATCACTGAATATTTTGTAGAAGCTCTGCCAAGAGGGCATCGAGCGAGTGCAAGGAGTGCACCGAGAAGAACTCTCTTTCGAGTTATGAGATAAGGGAAGTGTCACAAGGAAGACACTCACAGGGTTACTGAACACCCTACAGGCTCAACAAAGCGTCCTTGAGCAGGAAGTTGCCAGAGGGAACTTACATCCCTTCAAGGAGAGAAAGGGACACAGACACTTTGAGTTCAGAGCCACAGACAAGCTTAGAAGAGATAGCACCATTTCATGCAAAGGTTCTGCAAGAGGTTGTAGAGTTCGAAGGAGCCTTTGAGGTTCAGAGAAATAAAGCTCAGGAGGAGGGACACCTCTTAGAGTAGAGGCGGGATCCAAGGTTATAGGCTTCACAGCAGAGACAAAGGCTGAGGGCTTTTGGAGCAAGAAATATTCCAAGGGAAAGGAAGAAGGGCATGCTCAAGGTAGAGCACAACTGTCATTAGATCAGCTAGAGAGGCGAGTTCTGGGTCGTTGAAGCATACGTCCAGGAAACAGGAGGAGAGAACGCAAGGAGGTCAGATCTAAACCATCATATCTAGCACCAAGGACCAATAGTTGTCGGATCTGGAAGAAGGTGCGAGGGGTTTAATCCCTAGGAAGCTACACATAAGAGTAGAACGAACGATCAAAATTCTTTGTGGAGAACTCACGAAATTGCGAGGACCGTAGGACCCCTGAATCTGTGAGATTTGACACCTCGCTACATTGTGTATCGAGGTCTCAGAGGGTGAAGGAGTTTCACTTTGATCACTAAAGTCACAAAGTGCCAAGCACTGAGGGCTCATGCGAACACGAGTCACATCCGTTAGGTGGGGACTGTGTGGTTGACAAGTGGCGCAAACATAGAGTGCACAGAAATGGAGAAAGTAGGCAACAAGTGGTGTACACATGTCACCTTGGAAGGAGTCAACCCATTGTTGACTTATTGTATCTTGGGGATTCGCAAAGGAGGAGCACAAGAGCTCAACACTCCAACTCGCGAGATCGCAATTTGCGAGTAGTGCTAGCACTTAGCCCTAGCTGGTGGTCGCTTGTAGAGGTGCTAGCGAGGGAGGAGTCATACCCGTATCGCATCTCGGGTATCGAAGTTTGAAGAAAGAGGAGTCGAGGTCATCGACTCACGAACTTGCGAGTTGTGAGAGGCACTTGCGCTAAGGCCCGATTGTGGTCACATGGAGATGTAAGGCTCACGCCTAGTGTTATGTTGCAAAGGGAGGGTTTTCGTGAAGGACCCGTGGATCAGATTCATTGAAGGTTCTAGCAGGGAATCATAGGAGCCGCTTAATCTCGAGGAGAATTTAGAAGGATCCTGAGCGGATCTTGGCCAGGGGGGTCAGGGGTCTACACCAAAGTGGTATCAGAGCCACTTTCTGTCTGTAAACTGCGAGCAGAGGGAGGCAGAGTAGATAAAGAAAATACTATGATACAACCCATCAACGTGGTATCAGAGCCAACAGATTTTCTATTTGCATATCACAGACAAGAGGAGGACTGTGAAGGGATACAGTCTGATACCATTGTGGTATCAGAGCTTGTTTCTATCGATATATTGCAGGTAGAGGGAGACAGAGGAAAAGGAAGACAGAGTGTTGAATCTCTGTAATGATTTTTGCAAGGTGCACAACAGTCAATAGACAATCAGGAGGACTATAGGAAAGGCTAGAAGCACTCACGGTTGTAGAGTGACAACACCAAGTTTTCTAGGAGGACAGACAGGAATAGGAAGATGGCTACTGAAGGACATGGACGTGGTGGAAATAAGAACCACCAACAATAGAGAAAAGATGAGATGGATAAAGATCTCGCTAACATAAGGGAGAGAATGGAAGATCTTGCACTATGGATGCAACATGATGCAAAGCTACATTGGGTATATGAATGACCCATAAAGAGAAGGGTAAAGTGGCTAGTTTAGTATTTATTGGCCCAAAGGAAGCAGAGACTGTTGATGAAATGGATGAGGTATGTAGAAAGCCTCAGAGATGAAGAGGAAATGGTTCACATCTGTGAGCCAAAATCTATGAGAAATCTCAGTAATGATGAGGAGGAAAGATCACTGGAGGATCTCATAGACTGCCAGGTGGGCAGAGATGGAATTTCAAATTGCCAGGTGGGTAATAGAAAGAGATCGATTGAAGGTATTGTATACTTCCAGGAGGGCGGTGCTGAAAGTTAAAATTTCCAAGAGGGTACTAAGATGGGATCGACTTATCTCATAGACTACCAGGTGGGCAGAGGAAGAGGAGAAACTCCATATTTCCAGGAGGGAAAGGGAGAGAAGATGAGGCCACGTAAGAGTCTCATGAAATCAGAGGTGAGTTTGGATCAATGAGAGGATCTGATAGAGAAGGATTAGAGGAATCTCCTGATCATTGGAGGAATTCGGATATTCCTACCAAGCAGCCAAGACGAGGCCAGGGAAGATGTTGCAGGTACAACAATAGAAGGACAGCCAATAGAGACTGTCAAAGAAGAAGAAGAAATGGGACAGACATCAGATCTGAACTAGCTGAGGAAGAAGAGCATTCAACATAAATGCTCAAAATTTTCAGTCAAGAGGCTGAACAGGGGATAACTACAACACTAGAAGCTGTAGCAGAAGAAGAGCATGTAGATAATATGCTCACTCCATGGGAGATGGAGTTGGAGATGCTGGAGGATTGGTTGAACCATCCAGAGCCAGTAGATGACTACCATGAGCAGACAGTCATGAAGATGTTAGCAGAGGAGCATTCCAAGGAATCGCTCAGAAGTTTCAGCCAGGGAGATGAACAAATGATGACTGCAGCGCTGAGGTATGCAACAGAAGGTGAATCAGAATTCCAGTCTGAGGAGCAGCTAGAGGAAGCTGGAGATTCACCAGCAGGAGAATTGGCAGAAGAAAAGATGTCAGAAGGGGAAGCTGAGAAGAGACTCAATGATCAGACTGCAGAATTGAATTTTGCAGTAGAGTGGCAAGCTGAGGCCATAGAGGAAGAAAATAGCATGGGGGATCTAGTTGATCTTCCCACTGATAAGGATGAAGAAGTGCAGCCGAGGAGACTGCATAAAGAGAGCCAACCACTAGATCAGCTGGACAAGGAGATTGAGAAGATCAAAAGGCCGATGTCGAGGTCAGAAGCAAAAACTTCTAGTGAGGAGAAACTGTGGAGAGGAGAACCTGCCATAGCAACAGGGAAACAGAAGAAACAACAACAGTGAAGCGAGGGAGCAGATGGACAACTCCAAAGAACTGTTTGGGATCTTGGTGGATTTCAACAATGATGCTGGGAAGCTCATGAGAAGAAACTCATGAACTTTTAATAGCAGAGGATTATGATGTAGGAGCATCGCTCCAAGTGAGCTACATGCCAGCCAACCAACACATCAAGCATGCATTCAATGGAGGAGAGAGGCACAACCTTCTCATTTTTCAAATTTTTCAAATTGTATTAAATGGTTGTAAGGCTGAGATCTAGATCTGATTCGGACTAGACAACCATTCAATGTAATTGAATGTAAATTAATGAGAGTTGGTGAGATGAAGGGAAGAGCTCGAGGAGCCACCTTTTGTAAAAATATCCTTTGTATATGTAGGATTAGTCGACAGAGAAGGAGATTAGAAGCACAGAGAGAATAGGTTAGAGAGGAAAGGAAGCTGTGATTCTGTTGCAGTCGGAGCTCACATTGTAAAGAGGCATTTCATATTAATACAATTAGAGCAATTTTTCCTGCATATTATTCTGTGTTTGTTGATGAATGTCTTTATGTGTTTATGATATGCTGTAGATGTATGTTAGATGTGCATTTGCAGGGATAGATATATTTTTCTATCTATGGGTTTACTAATTTTACGTGTGGTTCTTTTTGGCTTCATGCAAGAGGTTGCATGATAGAACACTGCGAGTTTTGTAAGCCAGTGCATAGAGTGCACTTTTGAATTCTGCAGAATTTGGACAGAGTTGTGCCAGGAAGGTGCATTAGAGGAATTCATTGACATAGGGAGAAACCTCAAGGTTGTTGAACACCTTGGAGGTAAGACTGTGTAGAGGAAGGCACAGAGATAACATAATCATTGAAGATTCTGTAGAAGCTTTGCCAGGAGGGCATCGAGTGAGTGCAAGGAGTGCACTGAGAAGAACTCTCTTTTGAGTTATGAGATAAGGGAAGTGTCACAGGGAAGACACTCACAAGGTTACTGAACACCCTGCAGGCTCAACAAAGCATGCTTGAGCATGAATTTTCCAGAGGGAACTTACATCCCTTCAAGGAGAGAGAGGGACAGAGACACTTTGAGGTCAGAGCCACAGACAAGCTCAGAAGAGATAGTACCATTTCATGCAAAGGTTCTGCAAGAGGTTGTAGAGTTCGAAGGAGCCTTTGAGGTTTAGAGGAACAAATCTCAGGAGGAGGGACACCTCTTAGAATAGAGGCGGGAGCCAAGGTTACATGCTTCACAACAGAGACAAAGGCTGAGGCATTTTGGAGCAAGAAATATTCCAAGGGAAAGGAAGAAGGGCATGCTCAAGGTAGAGCACAACTACCGTTAGATCAGCTAGAGAGACGAGATCTGGGTCGTTGAAGCCTACGTCCAGGCAGCAGGAGGAGAGCGCACAAGGATGTCAGATATGGACTGTCATATCTAGCACCAAGGACCGATAGCTATCATATCCGGGAGAAGGTGCGATTGGTTTAATACCTAGGAAGACACACATAAGTGTAGAATGGATGGTCAGAATTCTCTGTGGAGAACTCACGAAATCGCGAGGACCGTAGGGCCCCTGAATCCGTGATATTTAACACCTCACTACATCGTGTATCGAGGTCTTGGAGGGTGAAGGAGTTTCACCTTGATCTATAAAGTCGCGAAGTGCTGAGCACCGAGGGCTCGTTTGAACATGGGTCACATCCGTTAGGCGGGGACCACGTGGTTGTCAGGTGGCGCAAACATAGAGCGCACAGAAAAGGCGAAAGTAGGTGACATGTGGCGTACACATGTCACCTTGGAAGGATTCAACCCATTGTTGACTTATCTCATCTTGGGGATTTGCAAAGGAGGAGCACGAGAGCTCAACACTCCAACTCACAAGATCGTGAATTGCGAGTAGTGCTAGCACTTAGCCCTAGCCGGTGGTCGCTTGTAGAGGCACTAGCAAGGGAGAAGCCATACCCATATCGCATCTCGGGTATCGGTGTTTGGAGAAAGAGGAGTCGAGGTCATCGACCCACGAACTTGTGAGTTGCGAGAGGCACTTGCGCTAAGGCCCGGTTGTGGTCACATGGAGATGTAAGGCTCGTGCCTGGTGTTAAGTTGCACAGGGCGGGTTTTCATGAAGGACCTGTGGATCAGATTCGTTGAAGGTTCCAGTAGGGAATCAAAGGAGCCGCTTCGGCTCGAGGAGAATTTGGAATGATCCTTTACGAATCTTGGCCAGGGGGGTCGGGTGTCTACGCCAAGGACCAAGAGCGCAACGGATGGACATATAAACAAATAAAAATTGAGGCTTGTCACTAAAGGCTTTCAGCAGGTTCATAGTATTGACTATGATGAGACCTTCACCCTAGTAGCGAATATGGATTCCATTCGATTGGCCCTTGCCATTGCAACAGCCAAGGGATGGGAAGTCCATCAGATGGACGTGAATAATGCATTTCTTCATGGTGATCTCTCTGAGGAGATCTACATGGAACAGTCTCAGGGATTTATGCAAGACTCATCTTTGGTCTGTCGATTGAAGAAGTCACTTTATGGCCTTAAGTAGGCTCCGAGGGCATGGTATGTCAAGATGGAATCCTACCTGTTGTCTCATAATTTTGTACGTTGTAAATCAGATATGAATGTATAAATGCTCAGGACGACTGATTCACTTCTACTTTTAGTTCTGTATGTCGATGATTTGTTGATCACCGGTTGCTCGACTTCAACGATTGCTGCAATCAAGAGGATTCTTCATAAAAGGTTTTTGATGAGGAACATGGGTCCGCTACACTTGTTCCTTATAATTGAGATCAGTCAGGATGCATCAGGCATCAAACTGTCTCAAGCCAAGTATGCACGATATCTCCTTGAGAGATTTCACATGACAGACTGTAAGTCTTCTCCAACTCCTTTCCTATCAGGATTCAAACTTGAGGATGGCGGGGAGACTCCACTAGTTGACAACACATTGTACAAACAACTACTGGGGAGCTTGTTGTATCTCACACACTCTAGACCAGACCTCTCATATGTAGTTGGCACAATTTCTAGGTTCATGCAATAGCCACATGAGATACATTGGAAAGATGCAAAGCATATCCTTCGATACGTATAGGGCACCATCACCTTTGGGATTCATTATGCAACAAACTCTACATTATATCTCATTGGGTTTACTGATTCTGACTAGGCTGGTGATAGCATTGATCACAAGTCCACATTTGGTTACTCACTTAGTCTTGGTTCCGAGCCTATCTGTTGGTCGAGCAAGAAGAAATCTTCCATCGCTTTATTTTCAGCCGAGGAAGAGTATAGAGGGGTAGTTAACATAACCATTCAGTCTATGTGGCTACAACATTTTCTCATTGAGTTGGGAATTCATTTTCATCGGCCAATCCTCATATGGTGTGACAACCAGAGCACTCTGAAGTTCTGCATAGATCCATTTCAGAGGCAGCGGACGAAGCACATCGAGATCCACATGCACTACATCCGGGACTTAGTACACAAGGGGATCATCGACTTACAGTTCTTTCCTTCATCAGAACAGACGTCAGACATTTTCACCAAGACCTTCACTGAGAAGAAATTCCATTCTCTGCAAGGTCATCTTGGAGTGAAGGACACAGTTGCCTAGAAAATTTAGTTCTTCTTTTTACATACACTGTACCTTGAGGGGGGGTTTTTCCCATGAGGTTTTCCCTCTTTCCTCACTTTATTTTCAGTATATCTTTTGTACTTGGGTACCTAACATGGCCTTGTTTCCGGGACCCAATCTTTATTTTCACCATAGTGATGTTTAGGGGGGGTGTTGGAGTTACTTCACACAGACCTAGGATTTATTTTTCCTAAGGTTTTTATTTGTTTATTAGTCATAATTAGTCATTATCCTGTCTCCTATATTTTAGGAGAGAATATTCCACCTGGAGAATATTCTCTTTCAGTTCACACTTCAGTTTGACTAGTTGAGTTGAGTTTAGATGTTGCATTGGGATCATCACCATGCTAATTCGACCTTTCCTTGGTATCAATACTAGAGTGGCGCATTAGCCTTGATTCCTTGATTTAACTCCTCACTACTTTATGTTCAGTCAGTTAACTAAAGACTAGTTAACTAGTTAACTAGTTAACTCAACTAGTTGGAAGTTCACTCCCATAACTGCCTGAGAGACTAGAATAAGTGGTAGTTCACTCTCGTAACTGCTGGTGTGTGTCCAGATCACTCTAGACCACCACTATGGCGACTAGGTTCATATCAAGTCGAACTCATTGAGATATACAGATTATATCATGTGTAAATTATTCATTATTCACAACGGTTAATGAGAATTCTTTCCATTCTTTCTCTCCTTCTTCTTTTTCCAATCCTCTCTACAAATGTGTGTATCATTGTTTAGCTAGATCTATTATGTGCAGGTTCAACAAATTTACACACATGACTAGCAACTTGCACATACAAAAGCCCGCTCTATCACTACATTTTGATCCATTGTTAGCGCATCCACCACACCAGCCAACTTCTGGAAGCAAGATGGGTTTTGATCCATGTGGTACAAGTAAGGTATTGTGGAAGGTAATCACCCTAATATTTGAGGCATTTAAACATGTTGTATTTAAGCTTCTTTTGATTATAGAACACCTTCTTGGACATTATTCCTTTGACCGTGTTTCATCTTGGTGAGTGTCATAGATTTCCTAGTAAGTGGCCAATCTTTGGGGAGGGTTTGTGACTAACAGTCCCTTAAGGGGTTATCATACCATTCCTGACTATACTGTTGTATCCTTTTCACCACTTGAATGAGAAAAAGAGGGACACTTACAAGTCTAGTTGGGTCTGCTAGATAGGACAGAAACGAGTGCAAGATTTAGACAAAACAAGCACAAGAAATAAACAAACAACTAAGCTAATAATAACTAAAGAAACTAAACTACAATGCATAAGGGGATTAGAACCAAAATTAATCAAACAATTGACCAATATTCATGCCACCAATGGAGAAATTATATTAGTGGGAAAACACCAAAGAAAAATGGGGACTTATGGATCCCGTCTTCCTCCAAGGGAGGGTTCTCGAGTCCCATATGTGAGAGATATTCTTACAAATAGTAAACAAGAAACAAATGGTGAAGAAATCCCAAGATTGTTCCCTCAAGAGGTGAGGAGAATATCTCAATGAGATGATGCTAGTATTCTCCAAGAAGGAAAGTGGTTGCTTGTAGGAGAATAGAGGCAACATAACAATACAATGAGATTCTTGAATTCATAGTGCACCCATGGCCTCTTTTTATAGCAAATATTTGAGGCATTATCCAACCAGTCTTTAGTGTGAACAAGGGGCGCTTTAGGGCACTTTTAGGTCTTTGACCAGACTTGCACTCAGATTCAACTCAGATTTGAGGGTCAAATCGACTTGGGAGATGAACCAGAAGTGTGTGAGGGGTCGACAAGAACCATAAATGCGCCTTTCTCAAGAGTGCCCGTCTTTTATCGTACATAGTCATGCATCAGGCGCATGTGCACTTTTTTGATGTTTTTGACCTGTGCATGTGTGCACGCTTCTTGTAGTGCTTATGCACATGTTAATTTTTTAACTAGTTATATAGTTTGTGCCCTTTTGGAAATGCATTTTTTGAAGTTGTGGGTGAACTAGTAGGTGTTTGGAGATGCTAGATTCTTGTGACCATTTGCGGATGAAATTTTAGTGATAACAGATGTCCCCTGAGGCATGAGGTTAGGAGCATACATACAGCTGAAATACATCAATGTTTATTCTACTAAGAGTACCATTGTAAGAAAGAGAGATGATAAGAACTACAAGAACGATCCGTCGGAAGGAGAGGGGAAGCTGTGGGACCCAAACCTTTCTCTAGGTGCGGGAAAACAAAAACTGTATACAAATGAGGCAGGCATGCCCCATGCTCATTTCATGTAACTCAAATATGTAAGACAATAACTAAAGATGTATGTTGATATAGATAATTGTAGCGCCCTCCAGGTTGGTTTGGTAATGGCAGATGACAATTCTGATGGTGAACATATTCTGAACAGAGGAAATGACGACTGTGAGAAGTGTCGATGAATCGTAGGCATTGATGACCTAACAAATTAAGAGGTCTTCGGCTAGTATAAAACAACTACAATAGTCGCATAGTAAGACCCATCGTAACATGAGATTGTGTTGAAGTCGAATGTTATGTGTGTCAATGACAACATAGAGCAATGATAGTTCTCCCTATGCCATTCGAGACTCCTGATTGTAAAGGTAATGAGAGTCAAGATATTGTCTCCCTTCTGGAAATTGTGCTAATGTTGACAGACAGGGAGATGCGACTCCACGAAGGAAAAGGAATTCATAAAATCCACTGGATAAGATTAGGAACTGATAAGAAACATGGATGAAGTCAAGATGTAGTGAGACTCAAGACTGCCCTTGGTTGGGGATATATGTGAGGGATGATTGGCAACAACCAAAAACTGGATCTAGTGTCAGGGGGATGGCTAGATGTGGTTTAGAGTGTGCTAGAGGCGTGACAAAGTGCACAAACTCAGATATCAGGGGTACATGGACCGTGGGATACTTGGGGTTTATGGATGATGTCAACATGAGAAGAAGATAGTAAATGCCCCAACCAAGGGTGACATGGGTTGCTTTACCAGAAAAAAGAAGGTTTCCAAGGGGCCACAACAAAAGGCTAAGTAAATGATGAAAACACAGGGTTTTGTACAATTTCCAAATGAGTAAAGAATAATTTGGGATGAGTGTACAGATACAGAAATGGGTGCCCCAGTGCAAGATGGATTGGCCTGTGAGGGTGCAAGTGGTGTGGAGAATTGGTGGAGGGTGGGTGCCCCATGGGTGGGTTTCTGTATGAGATAAATGAATAGAGGGAAATCTGCAGATGGGAAAATTGATTGTGGATGAAATGGAGGGTTAATGATACTTCAGAGGTGCAGTCAAGCTAGAACCATGATGAGATAACCGGGGAGTCCATTGGGAAAGCTAGCAAAATGAGGAGAAAGAGTATGTGGCTGATTCTCGAAAATGCATAAAACTATCAGGACTCCCATCACTAGGGGGTGAAAACAACATGAGTGTCAAAGTGCCAAGGGGGACTATGAATGGGACAACTCATGTGGGGAAGAGTGCTACCGGGTGACAATACTGAAATGCAGTGGAGGTAATAGAACTGCAGAGATGAATGTGAGGATCCTAAAGGAAGGTGTTAGAGGGTGTGATTAGGATATGCAATTGATGTTCAGAGGGAATGATTACATGCTGGTGTTGATCATATACCTGAAAGGGATGTGCTGATTGGTGATGACCAAGTACCTGCACACATTAAAACCGAATACTCGATGTGAACACTATCTAAAGATAAATATCATATAACAATTATTTGATAATTTTGAACATGAGCATGCGTACCTGGGCATGATGTGGGAAAAAGGCTCCCCTGGGGATGAGTGTGGATGGTGGCCCAGGGAATCTAAATGTGTAGGTGGTGGGATCTTGATCCTGTGGCTGAATATGGATCGAAAAACAGAGACTCCAAGCTCCTATAATTGAGCATGGAAGTTTGGTAAACGAGACTATATATAGCTATAGGGCCCACATTGCCACCTCATTTGTACCTACTTCCATAGTGAGTTGACGAGAGGGTTTTAGAGGAGATTTGGAGATTCCGAGAGTTCGAGCCAGCCGATCCAGGATTTGTGAGAGCCAGGTTAGTGGTCTCATCCTTCTGCATAGTAGTTAGGGTTTCTTTTTTGGGCAGGGTCGTACGGATGGCCGTACGGTGGGATTTTGTGAGGGTGGGTGATCAAAGGATACCCACGCTGGGGTGTGCAGTTGTAGAGAGGACAACCGTGCATGGGGGAATGTGAGTGAGTAAAACAAATGCACATTGGATGCACGCCTGTTCAAAGTACATATGCGCACTGTGCACAACTGTGTAACGAACAGGTGCGCATGAATGCGCACATGTGGGTGTGACATATGCGCATTGATGCACATTTGTTTCTTCGATAGCTGCGCATTGATGTGCATCTGTGTGAAGAAAATATGTGTATATGTGCATGGCTATTGAGGGTGAAAACTGCACACATGAGGTAAAGATGGGTTTTTTTTGAAAAAACTTGTCTTTTTTGAATTTTTTCATTTTATGAATTGTGATGGATGATCAAGTGTTGTTTGTGTGAATGCAGGTGATCAATTTAGGATGCCAGTCCACTGGAGGGAGAGGGACTTGGTGTGCCTTAGGGAGGCAGTGAGGGATGAGCTGGGTGTTCGGGGACCTTTGGTAGCCCGTGGGTTGCTAAATTTCTTCAACTACACACTGCTACGGGCACAAGAGTACCTATTGTAGTTTTTGATTTCCATGTGGAGTATTGAGCTATAGTGCTTCATTGTGTGGGGGGAGAAGCTGACATCTCAACGATGGAGGATGTCTATTTCTTGATTGGGATCCTTGTTTGGGGGAGGGGCCTACCTACTAGTCCCCAGTTTCCAGGGGAGGCACACTTGGCAGACTTGTCACAGACGTACTGTTCGGGGCTAAACTTTATGTCCGGTTTGGTTGTTCGGATTAGGGCGATGGATGCACTGGTGCATCATTGCATCGTCGCAATGATCGTGAGGATAGAAGGATCCTTAGCTACTCAGCGGATCAGTGGTGGTCAGTTGAAGATCATGCATAGGGCATTGGGTGGAGATTATTTTTCTTTGCGCTTGATGCTGCACACCAAGATGATGGGGAAACTCAACCGATGTCGGGCCGCTGACTCGGGTGATTTTTCCTTTGGGTCGATATTGGCAGCGTGGTTCTTGGAGAGGGTGCCCATGTTGTGCCCTAGAGTTTTGTTGGATGTGGTTGATGCACGTGAGCCATGGTTGATTCAGTGGGCATCAATTTTGGTTCATCATGGGGGTGAGGAGGGAGACCATTATTTTACAGTCGATATGACACGTGTGTTGCGCTAGATGCCACATATCATACTACAGTTCCCATATGGTGGGATGGAATTTAGAGAGGACCCGGATATGGTTTTACCTCCTGGAGAGGATTGGGAACATGTGTAAATGTAATTGAATCAAAATTTCGAGATAAGAGTCTAACTTGCAGGTATTTGTGGAAGAGGCAAGGATCGCAGACACAATACACATTGTTGAGATGCAGGACGATGAGTTAGGAATCTAATAAGACACTAAGGTGACAAATATGGAGGTGACTGGCCTCAGTAAGGAGGCCAATGTTGGCTATGTATTCTATTTGGTTTTTGGTTGCTAAGCCCAAACATATGCCACTGGAGTGGATCAGTTCATGTGAGGGGGTATAGAGAGCCCAAGCGGTCAAAGCGAGATTCTGTGTCCAACGACTAGCTCCATCAACGTAACCGATGTGGTAGGTTGATGGAGGAGACATCCATAAATAACATAAATGGTAGATCAAACATCAAACATAAGGAATGGAGGGAAAAAAGAAGACTAAAAACTCTACAAATGTGTACAAAAAAGAAAAATCCTAGTGTAGAATGACTACGCTCAGGCATAAACTTTCTTTAAGTACAACCTGTTGACGGGTTCTTTGAGAGGATAGCCTTCTGGAGAGGCTAGTATGTATTCACCTTTAGTGAGGCAGTGTTGGACGATGTAGGGTCCATGCCATAATGACTCAAATTTTCCATGGTCGAGGGTATCATGAGCGATATTGTAGGCAAGGACGAGGTCTCCTTCATTAAATGAGTGAAGGTTGACATGGTGGTCAAAGGTGGCCTTTGACCATTTTTTATCTACCTCATTGTTCTATAATGAAGACCGACGGTATTCATCCAATGACTGTAAGTTCAACAAGCGCTGCTCCATTGGAGCAGTGTTGGGTAATAGCTTGATAGAGGTGTGCAATGTGGGAATTTCACACTCAATGGGGAGAGTGGCTTCGACCCCATGGATGAGATGAAATGGTGTAAACCTAGTGGCAGTTTTAACTAGCGTGCGATAAGCTCATAGTGATGAAAACAACATATGATGCCAATTGGTCTTATGTTTGTTAACAATGCATTGCAACATGGTTTTAAGGACTTTGTTGACAACCTCTACTTGTCCATTGGACTGGGGGTAGTATGGGGAGGCGAACTCGTGGAAGAAGCCTAACCTTGAGGAGAGTTTGATGAAGATCTCATTATCAAAGTGTTTCCTGTGATCAGAGACTAACTGCAGTGGGACTCCAAAGAGGGAGATGATGTGATTAAAGAAAAAATGAGCTGCAGTGTCAGCGGTGTTGTTGAAGGTAGGCATGGCTTTGGCCCATTTAGTAAAGTAATCTATTTCCATGATGATGTACTTGTGTCCATTTCTATATGGAGGATTGCAAGTCATGAATTCAATGCCCCATTTGCAGAAGGGGCCAATAGTGATGAATGGGTGTAGAAGAGAAGGTGGTGCTCATGCTTTGTTTGCATAAAGCTGACATTTGTCGCATCGCTTGACAGCATGGATGTAGTCATGGAACAATGTGGGCCAGAAATAACCTGCTCAAATGATTTTCTGGGTGGTGGACATCCTGGAGAGGTGGCCACCGCAGGAACCACTATGGAAGTCATTCAAGACTTTGTCTTCTTTGTCGATGGTCAAACATTGACAGAGTATGGTGTCGACCCCACGACGGTATAATATGTCACCGATAAGGAGATATCGAGGAGCTTGGTGGTGAATGCACCGACGTTTGTCTTGTGAGAGATGAGAACCAAACTTCTGTGTTAGAAGATAGACGAGGAGGTCGCCATACCAAGGGTCATCCGAGGGGATGTAGAAGAGGTGTTTGTCGGGAAAATCCGTATTGATGGGTGAACTGGCAGCTTCATATGGAAACACTTTGATGAGTTCGGCGAGGATGAGTGCTTTCTTTATTTTGGGATTTGAAAACTCTAGTTTGTATTCCTGAAGGATGACGATCCATCGGGAAAATTTTCCATTAATTTTTCATCGACTTAGCAAGTACTGCATGGGGTTGGAATCTTCCACAAATTTGGTAGTGCGAAGCAAGATATAATGACATAGTTTCTAGACTGTGAGGACAATTGCGAGGGCGAGTTTCTTCTTATGATTATATTTCAAGGGTGGTCCTGAAATATTTTTACTGATGTAGTAAATAACATGATCATGACCATCATCCCCTATTTGGATGAGAACTCCTGCTATTGAGATAGATGATGCTGATAGGTAGAGGATGTAATTGTGATCATAGTTCGAAGGACTAATTAAAGTGGCATTGGAGAGTGCTTCTTTTAAATCATCAAAATCAGTTTGGGCATGTTCGTCCCATCAAAATGGGATAGCATGAAGCAATAAGCAAAGGAAACCATGCACGGGAGTGGTGTAATCTGGGACAAAGCGTCGTAAAAAGTTGGCTTTGCCTTGTAGGCTCTGCAGTTGGCACAAATTTCTAGGTGGTGGAATTTATGTGATAGCTTGGAACTTGAGGGTGTTCAAGCGGATATTGTACTAGAAAAATCATTGAAAGACAACTCGTAAGTCATCTAGATGTTGATTTTGCTTCTTGGATCGAGCAGTGAGGTCATCCAAGTAAGCGAGGATGATGCAAGCAATATCATGGAAAATGTAAGTCATGGCCCGTTGGAACGTCGCACCAGAGTTCTTGAGTCCAAAAGGGATGACACGATAAGAAAAAGTTCCCCATGGGGTAGTGAATGCTGTCTTATACTGATCGGCTGGGCGGATTTGGATTTGGTTGTAGCCAGAGAAGCCATCCATGAAGGATAGAGCCTCGGGGCCGGCACAATCATCTATAATTTGGTCGATGAAAGGCGTTGGCAAGTTGTCTTTGGGACAAGTGTGATTGAGATCATGAAATTTGATGCAAATGCGAATGGTGCCCTGTTTTTTGTTAATAGGGACGAGGTTGGAGACCCACGACGTATATGTGATAGGGGTAGATGAACCTTGCAGTGCATATTTTTTCAATTTTGTCTTTGATAGCCGCTGCTTTGGATGGGTGTAGTGGGCATTGCTTTTGACACACATGGGTGATATCTGTCCATGTGTCGATGCGATGTTTGACAATAGAAGGATCAAGGCTAGGCATCTCCTTGTATGACCAGGAAAAAATGCCCCGGTATTCCTGAAAGAGATATTTTCAAGATGTGAGTTCCTTAGGAGAGCATGCAGAGATAATGGTGATCTCCTCTATGATTTTGGGTTTGATGGAAATGTCAATTTTGTCAGTGGGGGAAATGTTGGCCATGCTACCTTCTTCAAAAGCATCGGGGGTAGGGATTGGGTTGTTGAACTAGTTTATATGCCTTGACAAAAGAATATCCTTTGTTTCAATTATACATATGGAGTGTTGGCTAGGAGAGTCAAAGGATTTCTGTGAGAGAAAGAGTGCTCTGTGATGGAGTGCATTCCATGGGAAATCAGAGGTAGTTAGTTCTTCCAGGATGTCTTCGTCGTAATGGAAAATGTGAGAATATAGGCGATCCAGGGAGGTAACATTGGTGACTATCACTGTGGTGTTATCTTTAGGTGGTAAATATGTAGAGGGGGTATCAGGATGATGGAACAATGGCATGCTTGACATGAATCAGATGTTCATATAATGTGGGTTATGGATTGTGGGTGGGGGTAATATTTCCTGAGGGAAATGAACCAGAGAGTTGGGAGGATTTGGGGGAAAATTCTCAGATAGTATATCCATGAACCATGGAGGGATGAGAAGTGACTCAGGTTTAGGGGAGGGAATATGAATAGTATCTGGAGAAAGAAGGGGGGGAATTACTTGCGTCATAGGTAGTGTGGTGGTTGGAATATTTTGAAGAAGGGCCATTTGATGACTCCTATATTCAATGATCGTAGGACACTGGTATGTGAAATGATCAAGTGACTTGCAAAGAGAGCAAGGACACCTCATCTGTTAGTTGACTGAGGTCATGACATAGTGGATGTTGGTGACGTGAGTTTTTGATGACGTGGGTGGATGGGGGTGTTGCTAAAATCTTTGACGTACTGTCATTAGTGTCTGCTGAAACTGAGGTAATGCAGGGAAATGATGAGTGTAATGGCGATATTCAGAGCATATGGCACATGGGAATTTGGTTCACAGTCCTTTATTGCCTATAGTAGGGGACGCAATGGAAGTACTAGGTGTTCTTGGTAGAACAACGAGCGATGTGGTTTCTTGAGGGAGTTGGATCGAATTGCGTAACTCAGGGAGAGAGGGGCATCTATTGGTGGGGTGTCCTTCTTTCTCACATAGTGTGAAAGGAGGTTGAAATCGGGGAGGAAGTGGAGCGGTGGGCTCTTTATTATTCCATCTTCCCCTAGCCATAGTGGTGATACTAGCAAGTGGGGGTGAAGGTGGTGCCGTCAGAGTTAAGACTGGAATCTGCATCAGGATTCCCTCTGTTTGGGGTGGGAGGGATGGTTGAGGAACCATCACGGGTGGGTGTATATACCATACTGGAATGGTGAGCACCATGTTGGGAAGGGTAAGTGTTGCGATTACCTGGAATTATTGTACGCCTGGTGGGGGGTAGAAGAAAGGCATTTGAGTGATGGCTTGGTGGATAGTCTCCCATACTAGGATTTGACCCCCGGGGAGGGTGAAATTGGGGATAAGTGGTGTCGTAGGGTTCTCAGGAGATTCCTGAGGGGGGTTTTCTTTCATTAGGGGAACTTCAGGGAGTGGAGAAGTCTCAGTGGGAGGAATGGTATCTCCCATTTCAGTTCCATCGGAAGAGATGACACACACTCGTGCTGAGGGGTGTATGAGTGGTGGTGCTCTATGGTATGTCCCCAACAAGGATGGGTCCTTGAAAATTCCATGGCCCATCTCGATTAGGGGGTAGGCGTCATAATTAGTGTGGACAAGAGGTAGGATGTTGTCGATGTTGGAGGAATGGTTAGGATCGTAATGTGAAACTTGGTCGATGGTGATGATCTTCCCATTGTGGGGGAACATCATCATTTGAAACATAGAAGAGGCCACAAACTTCATAGCGTACTTGTATCTATGTCCAAACAAGATGTTGTAATCGAGCGGGGCATCGATAAACTCAATGTCGATAAAAATGGTTTTTCCCCCGAGTTCAACGGGGACATTTTGAAAGAGCCCTTCAAGAGAGGATGGTCATCCATTATAATATCTCAAAGTGATGGCGGATGGTATTGGCTCGGGGGAGCCCAGTTTCTGCCACACATTTTTGGACATGATGCATGTGGATGCACCTTCATCGATGATACATCGATGAACTGTGATGTTCTGAATTTTGACTGGTATTTGGAAAGCTACCAAAGCGGGGAGACGGGGTTCACCACATTCTAGATCAAATGTGATGAGTCTAGTATCAACAGGGTCAACTTCCCCCAAGGTGAAAAGCAATGATTTTTGTTGAGTGGGACAGGTTTGGAGGAATTCCAATACCGACATAGCTGCAGGAGATTGCGTCAAGTTGTCGACCAAACTATAATTTTGGGCCTCCCTAGCCTTAGAGTTGTTGACATTCCGTCATAATGGGATGCAAGGAATACACATGGGGGGGGTCCATATTAGAGCATGGTATCATCAAGGGTTGTTCGACTGGAGCTGGAGCTACTTCCAAAGTGGTGGGACTAGAATCAAGGGGTGTGTTGTATTGACGACTACGTGTTTGCATAATGATTTCTTCTTCACTAGTTAGGAGGATATTGCAACCTGCTAAATTTATAGGGAGTTGATACTGTCCCATTTGTGGTGGGGTAGGATGCATCTCCTACTGAGTATTCATCACACCTTGGTGTGGAAGAGGATTTTGCAACACCGCTAGAGGTGGTTATTGTAAATACTATTGCGGGGCCTACTGAAGGGCAGGCAACGTTGAAGGACATGGTACATTCATGGAATCTTTCATCCTTTTGAAGTCAGTGATTTAGGGGTAATGGTGAGTATAATGACCATGCTCACCGTAAAGGGCATAAGGGAAGTTCGTCCGAAGGTTTTTTTTTTTGTTCCTTCCTTGGCGTTTGTTGTTATTTCCCCCTTGGGGGTTATGGTTCCCCTGATTTTGGTTTCCCCCAGCAGGTTGGTTTTGTTGGGGGTTTTTTTCCTCTTGGTCCTGGGTTATTATTGTTTCGATTTTTTCCTTTATTTTTGTCATTAGTTGAATGATGGGTCGGATTTTCCGTATTCAACTGTTCAAAATTTTGAAACTGCTGAATGGGAGAGGGCTAAACAAAGTTAACCCCAACATGTGGTTGTCCTTGTGGAGGAGCAATAGGCTGTGAAGGACTAGGAAATGGGAAGTACATATTATTTTGTGGAAATGATTCGTAAGGTACATAGGAAGGCATAACACTTTCACTAGTTCTTAGGGTATAAGCTGAGGTAGAGGGGGTACCAGAACTTGGTTGAACAATCGAGTGCATCATGGGTGTCGGCAAGGGTCCACTCATGGGTGGAGGGAGGACAATAGGATAAGGTTGCTGATAAGTGGGGGGGGGGGAGGGTAACAAGGTTGTCCTCCATATATTGGTGGATATTGGGGTGTACCGTACATAGGTGGTGGTTGGATGTATGGATTGTGGTGTGTTGTGGTACCAATCAATCCATTCGCTAAGTGAGACATTCCAGGTTTGTCCCGGCTAAAAGGAATGAGTCTCGGGGCATCAGGTAGTACTGTGTATAAGTATCCTGACTGTGCATAAATGAGGTCATATTGTTGAGCTTTGTTGATGGAGTCTTCTTCCATTTGGGGGAAGGTGGAGGCCACATATTTTGCAAGGAGGGGAACAAGTGATTTGAGAAACCAATCGAGGCATTGTTCTTTGGTGGTTTATGCTTTGCATAAACTACGTCGCCGACGCCATTCATGAATGTGGTCAGCGATATGTGTGGCTGAGGTTTTTTTAAACTTAGAGAGTAGTTTGATACCATTGTCATGGAGAAATGGTAGTTTAAAGAAGGTTAAAAATGTTTTGGCCAATGATTCAAAAGTCACGTGGGACCCTAATTTTTCGTCCACATACCACTTGGCCGATGGACCTGTGAGTGAGCGCTGAATAAACTTACACGGACAAAATTGTCCAGGATGCTGTTTGAAGAACACCATAAGTGAAAGGTCATGATATGGTTGGCGATATATTCTCCCACCTCTCCTTTAAACTTGGGAATGTTTGAAGGTAGTTTGGTGGGCATTGCAGGCCATGTGGGGTCATGCAATATAGGATCATTGGTGAGATTACTTAGATTTGGTATGTTGAGGGAGGCCAAATATGGCATGTGGAGTGATGGTGGATGATTATTTCCAGCCATGGTGTGAACAGGTTGTGAACTTGACCCTTGAGGGGGGTTGGGTGGGGTTGTACTTCTCCCTTGAGAAGAAGTTCCCCCCCTACTTCCTTGTAAAGGAGAGCTAGTGGATGGTTGCCATTGGGGATTGGACCCAAGTAAAGTGGAACCAAGCAAAGATGATCCCAAAATAGTAGCACTCATAGGGGTGTTAGAGGGTTGAGCCGATGATTCAGAGAGACTAGGAACTCCTCCTAGGATAGGAGGGAGGTTCAACAAGCGTTTGGAATGACAGGGAATCTGTGGGTCCCCTATGATGTCCGACTAGTAGAGTGAATGTGTTCTAATGGTGGTGAGAGAAATTAATGAACAAGAGTCTTTTTATAATTTTGGACCTTGACAATACATCTCACAATTGCATATAATAAAGTAAGCATCATAAATAAATCAAACATAAGCATATATGTGGGTAGGTGCATTTTGTTCGCATGGGAGAACACATAAAACAAATGTTCATGTCTTAAGAATACATAACATCCTTCCTCTCAAATAGCACTGGACCTTCCAATAGCACTAAAAAATGGTGTCTGAAGCCACTGGAAGAGGAACTAGTGAAGGATGAAACAATCAGTTATAATGAGGGGTAGAGGGTGCATATCCCAAAAGAGCTGGTGATATTTCCCAATATCCACACAAAATTTGATCAAGGTGCAATTGCATCCCACAATTTCCACCTGGGTAGATGTCCTAAAATTTGGCTACTAGGTACCTCGGTCAAAGTGTGACATTTAGATTTTCGGCCTCAGAAATGGGTCATGGGTTGGATCCCTTCCAAGAGGTGGGTGCCTCAAGGGGGGACACACAGAACAACCGGACCTCGGCCTTCGACCCTTCACGGGTATCTCCCTGCCATATGGTGTAGGAACACTTGACTTGGAGGATTTTAAAGTTCCCTATTTGTCAACTTCTAATTTTTGAAGATGTGAGAACTAGATAACGGGGATTTATTTGGATGCTTATCCCCAAGATCCTACCTAGACTAAAATTGGAACCTCCTGTGGAGAAAAACTTAGTGATTTTTTAGAAAAGTTTTAGATGCGATTGTTTGAGAGATTGGGGGTGTGAGCCAATCTCGTTTGAATTAAGTGGGAGTGGATAATTCCTTTAAGAAATAGTGGGACGTTTCAGAATCCCTTTGGATGAAACCTACTCCAACCTCCACAATTCAAGATGAAATTATGTGAGTGAGTAGTGACTTTGTGTGTGAGCAATTTAGGTGTCACCTTGCATCACATGGACTTCGTGTGGTCCTTACAAGTCTTGATTACCTATCTTACTAGATTCCATTGGTACAACCTTGTGGAATTTTAAAGTCCCTAAATAACTAGCATGTGGACATATGGGTCCTTACTAATCCTTTAAACTCCCTAATGTGATTTAATCTAAGAAATCTTCAAAAGACTATCCTAGATTTTCAAGCATGTGGGCATGTATGTGTCCATTACAATAATCTTTAAACTCCCCTAGTGATGTAAAATAAGAAAGTATCTTCAAAACTATCCTAACTTTGCAACATGTGGGCATGTATGGGCCCTTACAAATTTAGGATGTTTTAAAAGAAACTAAGAGGGGGCCCTAGGGGGGCTTTGTCCTCTCCTAAATATTTTGTTTTAAGGAAGATGAAATCTTCCCTTAAACATTTTTCTCATTCTCAAGATCGATCTACGGTGCGAGAGAAGAACATACTCAATGATTGAAGTTTGATTTCTGGTCCCAATGTAAGTGTTTATATATGTGATATTAAATGATCTTTACTTAACTTTTATAATCAAAACAAGCCATCCATGTGGAAAAATGAAAGAAAAAGAGGAGAAATATGGTTCTTTTTAACCCCCTAAGTGCCTATGTTTTGACTAACGCTTTATGTGGTAAGGGAATATAAGTGTGGTGCATTTACAAATTGCATAGAATCCATATTTAGAAGGCTAGGGCCTTCCAAACATCACAAAAAAACTTTTACAATGTTGAATTTTTTGGATAGATGCGCGGGCCCTAGTTTAGATAGAGGCGCATGTGGCGCAAATGCACAGAGAAACAAGGACTTGTTGGCGCACCGTGTGCAAAATGCGTTGGAAAACACAATGTTGTTGGCGCACATGCTCAAAAGACGCGACTGTAGGCTGGAAAACTCGCGGACCTTCTGATACGTGTCTGGGAAGAAAATTTTAAATGAAGTTATCTTCTTCAACTCCAAATTCAGCTCTTTGTAGGCATGACTAGGCCGGTTATGATCCCTGCAAGGTAAACAAATTATAAAGAAAGGCTCAAACAAACCAAATATGGAGGAAATTGATACCTTATCCCCAGTATGGTTGCCAATCTGTTGTATCCTTTTCGTCACTTGGATGAGCAAATGAGGGACACTTACAAGTCTAGTTGGGTCTGCTAGACATGACGGAATGGAGTGCAAGAGTTAGACACATCAAGCACAAGAAATAAACAAACAACTAAGCTAATAACAATTAAAGAAACAAAACTACAATGGATAAGGAAATTAGAACCAAAATTAATCAAATAATTGACCAATATTCATGCCACCAATGGAGTGATTATATTAGTGGGCAAACACCAAAGAAAAAGGGGGACTTATGGATCTTGTCCTCCTCCAAGGGAGGGTTATTGAGTCCCCTATGTGAGAGCTCTTCTTACAAATGGTAAACAAGAAACAAATGGTGAAGAAATCCCAAGCTTATTTCGTCAAGAGGCGAGTAGAATAACTCAATGAGATGATGCTAGTATGCTCCAAGAAGGAAAGTGGTTCCTTGTAGGAGAATAGAGGTAGCATAAAAATACAATGATATTCTTGAATTCATAGTGCACCCATGGCCTCTTTTTATAGAAAATCTTTGAGGCATTATCCAACCAGTATTTAGTGTGAACAAGGGGCCCTTTAGGGCACCCTTCCGTCTTTGACCAACCCCCCACTCGGATTCAACTCGAATTTGAGGGTCAAATCGAATTGGGAGATGAACCGAAAGTGGGTGAGAGGCTGACAAGAACCATAAATTCACCGTTCTCATGAGTGCATGACTTTTATCGTACACAGTCGCGCGTCGGGTGCATGTGCGCTTTTCTGATGATTATAACTTGCACATGTGCGCACACTTCCCGTAGTTCTTATGGGCATGTTAATTTTTTAACTAGTTTTATAGTTTGTGCCCTTTTGGAAATGCATTTATTGAAGTTGTGGGTGAACTAATAGGTGTTTGGATATGCTGGATTCTTGTGACCATTTGCAGACGAAATTTCAGTGATAACACATACTTACCACCTTTCGCTCATTACACTCCTATCATATTGTCTTCTTCTAGGGACCTTCATTTTAGTGACCTAAGAAGGGAATGTACCTCATTTCATGGGAAGAAGGAGATAAAGGCCTAAAGGGATTGTTTTTGGCTAAAAAGATAAAAGCCTAAATATAGACCTTCCATATGCTTCACCTAGGGATCCCCAAGAAAACAATGAAAAACTTCTCTATAAGAAATGGGGGAACCACAAGAAATAGATGATAGTGAATTCTTAAGGGGTTAGTTGGAGGATTGGGGGTCTCATAATGAGCCAACCTATCATTATCATGGGTATTTAGGGGTATGACATTACCATCATCTGGTCACCAAGCCAGGGTAGTGGCTCTTAGTTACACAATTGAGAGAAAGGGGGTCTCATCACGAGCCAACCTTCTCATCTTCGTGAGGTATTCATGAATGAAACTTTCATTATCTGGACACCAATCAAGGAAAGTGTCCTTAAACTTGTTCCTTAAAACATTAAATAAATAAAGAATGGAAAAAATATGGGGTTAGAAAAAGTGCATCGCAAAGGAAGGTGCCACACACCCTCTATAAAGGCACCCGTGAATGAGATGATATGAGCCCTTGAATGTCATGAAACTCATTGGCCTATGAAGTCTAATCCCCTTCCACCTCATCACCCACTACATAACCTTGAAATGCCATCCCTGGGAGCATCCCCTATTTGAGGGATTTGGTCTACCCAATAGGACTTTTATGACACCCCTCCCATACTTAAACTTGATCAATTGTATAGAGTTTTTGAGAATTTCTTTAATTTGATGAGGTAGTTTTGATGCACATGTTTAGGTGCCTTGCTTATTAGATGTGGTTTACACTTGTCATGATATATTTGAATTGATATCTTTGGAGGGCGTACCCTTTTGTTTTGCAGGACCTTGCTTGGTGGCCATTCCTGGGAGAACAAGCCTAGATTGGGCTTCCATGGGACAAGAAGCTCACAGGTTGGATGCCTAGGGCCCACACATTGGATCATAGAGACATGCAATTGGAGGCCTAGCAGACACCTTGGATGACCTCACCATGCCCTCACATGCCAAACGACTTTCCCATGAGGGGAAAAAAGTCACCTATTTTAGTCTTGGCATCATAGAGGGGCTAGGGTTTTGGTGGTGATGGAGTTTCTCATTGACACTTGGCATGATTTGACCAGAGGAGGCATGGAGATACTTTGGAACATGATGAGGAGGATCAAGGAGCCCCAACGACCTCCTTCTCCTTCTCCAATGACTTGGAAGAGTGTCAAAATGTTCCCTAAAGGGGTGACGCCATCTTATTTTTAGGGTCTGTATTGTGCAAAAGTGAAATTTAAATGAATTATTTAGTATTATTTGTGTAAAGGGGAAAGATTAGGGATGTTGAACCCTATCTTATGGTTTACCCTAAATTATTTGGACAAACATACCTGAGGACATTTTGTATAAATAGAGATGAACTCTATTTCATTTTAACATAGCTCTCCCTTGTGGAGAAGGATACTTGGCTGAAATTTGCGCCCTATTTGGAAATTTCTCATTGCCTCTTGGTTTCTACTCTCTTATAATGGTTTTACTTTGGCTATTGGATGGATGGATGATGCGCTATCTCTAGTGGGGGACTATTTCTTGGTTTATGGTGTATTTGCTTGGTTAAAAAGAGGTTTATATTGTTAATGCTTGGACTCCACAACCCAATAGTCAAAGTCACTAATCTTCTTTTCATTGGAGAAATAAAATCATTGCATTGGTATACGTGAAAACATGAGATTTTGAGATTGTATAAATTGGAACATATTCTATGTGATCTAATATTGATAAGGCCACAAGGGAGTTTTGATTGGTCAAGGATATTTTATTGTTGTTATAAAATTTATTCTTCAGCCATTAGGGCTGCATCAAACTCATTTAAGTTATTCCTATTACTCACTATTCATCTGTAAAAAAATGCTAAGAAGATGCCATAATAATCTACTAATCATTGTGCATCTTTTGGGTGGTTTACTTGTGATTTTTGGTGGTTGAATATTGCTGATGTAGCAATTGTTTTCTACAGCCATAAGGATGCTACAAAAATTCTCTAAAAACTCTATCTAGAAGCCCTCTTTTACTGTCCAAGTTTGTGCTTGAATATTGGAAAATAATCTATTGGTTTAGTGCTTCATTTTCCAATAATTATTTGACAATTTTGATAGTTAATTCTGTAGTAGTTACTTGATTTCATTGCTGATATATATTTTTGTTTACTTATGCAATTAGGGAAAAAATATGAAATTTCTTGTCCACCTAACATATACTACAAATAGTTGGATTTTCTTGTGTCTCGGGCAGGTACAAACACTCTCAGTAGGTACCCAAGGGATTGGAAACCTTAAACCTCTCCCAAGACTCATTCTCAAGTCTTCTTCCATCTAGAAACTTGACCTATAGGGGAATCCATTCATACATAACAATTTTCATCTCATTCCCCCCTAGGGTCACCGACATTCCCCACTTGACATGATTCTATCATCTCTAAAGTGATGAGAATACATGCCTAAGGTGACAATGGGTAGGTGTTCTTAAATTTGTCTCCATTTGGTGGCTGGGTCAGGATTTTCCCAACCTACAACTTGTGCGATAACAAGGACGTGATGCAGTTGGATATGTAAGGGCTTGGATAGTATATTAAGTAAATGGATAGACCTTTCCAACTCATATGGTGGAATACATGACATTGATATGCGATATTCCTAGGTCAATGCAAGGATGCATTGTGTAAATGCGACCATGAGTATTGGCACATTGGTTTTGTCATTGGTAAAGTCTGATTGTATAATGAAAAATATTGGTGTGATAGATAATTCATCTAAAAAGAATGGGGTTTCATTCCATTTAATACGAATAATAATTGGAAGTGATTGAGTTTTAGAATAAGACAATTCTAAAATCACTTCATAAATTGATTGCAAATGCTGCAATGAAATGACAATGTGCATGAATACTGAAAAATGTTTGGATGAATGTAAGTTGAGAAAAAATGTAGGAAGATTGGTATTATATATGGAAGCGATTTAATTTCATAAATAATACCAATATATACAACCACAAGAGCCAAACATAATAAGCAGAAAATTCATGCCTAGGAAATTTATTTTTCTGTATAGAACAAATTTGAGAAATTAATAATTGCAATTTGTTATAATATGCTAACAATTGTTTGGCTGAATGAAAGTTGAGAAAAATTACAAGAAAAATGGTCTTGGATATGGAAGTGGTTTAATCCCATTAGGAATACTGGTGTCTTCTATTGCAAGAGCCAACCATCTTCAGAAGAAATATCGCGCTTGGGAGAACTTGGTTTCCTATGTGAAACAAAATTGGAAATCAAGATGTAAAATTGCTATGATGACATCTCGTGATGAATGTATGTGTGTGATATAGATAAGGTGATGGATATTAAATATGGAAAGCTCAGAAAGAAGGCTACTGTTACAATAGTGGAACCCTCTAATTTCCACAAGTTACAAATTTCTAGTAAAAAATAT
The DNA here is from genome assembly GCA_009831015.1 of Picea engelmannii. Taxonomy (NCBI): domain Eukaryota; kingdom Viridiplantae; phylum Streptophyta; class Pinopsida; order Pinales; family Pinaceae; genus Picea; species Picea engelmannii. Next base: position 861,152 of record ML780045.1, read on the forward strand.
GGTAGTGAGTTGGTGCTCCCCTTGCACAAGAACACCTTGGAAAATGATGGATCGGTCGAGGGACTATGTAGAAGTGAAGGGGATTCTTGAGCTTGGAGGGTGAGTATGGAAATGAGGAGGGAAATACAAAATGTAAATGACATGGTGGATGGAATAATGAGGGTGCGTTAGAAAGTAAAAATGAGCTAAATTCTTTATGTGGTTGCTCATGAAATAGAGAAACAACTGTATGAATAAGTGATCATATTGACTATGTCAATTATGATGAAAGATGGGTTAATTGTTGTTCAATATTTTTTAAGATTTTCCTTATTCCCTATTTCTTGTTGTGCTTGAATGAAGTTTCTGCATTTGTGTTTTTATATGAATGATTGTTTTTGTGTGTCTGTTTCTTTGTCACTACGTATGTTTAAGTTGATTACATTATATTTTAATTTCTATGAATAGTTGCATGAGATTGTATGTCATGTTGTGTATTTTATTTCCCCCAGAGTTGTGTAAGATGTTGTGCAGGAGGAACAATTGAAACTATTTGAAAGTTGGAGATTCCATTATCACAGTTGGAGTTCCCGAAGACACAACTCAGAGACTTCCCATTCGATCTAGTACTGGAACCCTGGAAGGAAAGTTATACAACATGAAGGATTGCAGTGCATAGAAGGGTTACACTTCCTTGGGTTGAGTAGGTTGATGGGAATGGGCATTTGTTGGTTGGAATTTCTGTGGGAATCGACAAAGTGTGAAGAATATTGTAGTTGGAGCCAGAGAAAGGTGGTGCAAGCCGCAAAAAACTGAAAGATTACTGGTTGGAATTGCCACTAGAATGATGAATTGTGAAATTATATTATGTAGGTTGGGCCAGGGAGCCTAAGTATCTATGGTTTTTGGGTTGAAGTGACTATGTATGTATATTTTTTGGGCTAGGGTTCCTATGCATCTAGGATTTTGGGCCAAAGATCCTATGTAATTTTGTTTAGGTGGAAATAACTGTGTGATCTTGGGTCAGAGAGCCTATATGTTGATTAATGGTTGGGGAGTTGGAGTTGTGAAACGAATGTACACCTATAGGGTGTTGTGCACTGAGGACAATGAAAAAAAAAGGTGAGGGGAATGTAACATATCTAGTTTTAATCCCCGTGAATAAGAATGTAATTGTATAAATTTGATTTAGGATGGTGAGATAATGTGTTGGGGCGAAGAGATTGTATTAGTTTTGATAGGGTCGGGGGCCAAATGTTATATTATGTGCACTGAAATAATTAGTCAAAATAATAATCATAGGATAAGGTACAAGCGGGATGAAGTATGATGGGGGGATATGATTCCACAAGAGAGAGGGGTCCAAGGGGGATTTATTCATGGGTATTAATCCAACCCACATTCCTGAATTATGTTATCATTGTGTATAATATTATATTTTTTGATTGATTGTTCCTAAAGCCAATCATTGAATTCTTGTAAGAGGGTGACTATGAGGAGTCACATCGCAAAGTTATTGAGAGCATGGGTATGAGTAGAATCATCTTGGTGAAGAGTGTAATTCAAGTCAAGTAGTAAACAAGGAGAGTGAATTCGTATGGCCAAGGGGGAAGTTTTTTGACAATCACGTTTTTTCATAGAGAGATTTTTTTACTTGTAGATTTTGGAAAACAAGAGAGGAGATGAGTGATGGGAAGAGAACCAACCATGTTGGGCTTGAAGGCAACCATTTTTGGGATGTGTTTTATGTTGAGAAAGAGGCCTATATGCCTGTAAATCTAGTTGTAATTTTGTGAAGTATTCTTATGTTGAGAAAATGACTCAAGAGACTTTTGAAGGATGTTGTGAGCACTCCTGGAAAAGATGGGAGGATTATTGATAAATGAGATGCACTGGAGCCTTGGAGGGAAGTGGGAAGGCCCAAGGGACTATGTGTAGTAAATAGGAATCCCATTCCTTGGGTTGTGTAGGTTGTGGGGAACATAGAAGAACCTTGGTTTTGGGGCTACTATGTGTGTAGAGTTGGTAGCCAGAGGGTTGGATCCCCTTGTGGACTCATAGCCTCATCTTAGGGGTGGTTTTCTATTGAGTGAAAATGAATAACAAGGATTATATATAGGAGGTTCATTCTTCATAAGCATCTAGTTGGTTAGCTATTAACATATAAGTTCTCTGTTGTGTTTAGCATGATATTCCCTTGTGTAAATGGATTATATGAATGTTGTGTGTTTTTTGTTTTCTTGAACAATTGCATTCATGCTTTAATTTATGTTGTTAGATGCTTTTAGAACTATGGTATCAGTCAAATGGTCAAATGTGTGTGTGATCTATAGCTGGTAAGTTACAAGAAATTAATAAGAAGAAACCATTGTGTTTTAATGTGTATTTTGCATGTAATGTTTATCAACTAGAAGCTGGGTATGTTACAAGTTCCCAAATGGAATTGACATTTGAAATATCTTGTCTAGAGGTATATTTAGTCCAAATATGTACTTTTTCAAAATCATGAGGAGTTTCCAAGTTTTGGGAGGACTAACACAATCAATATTGTGAGTACAAGAAGTAAGAAGGCTCTAAGAAGTAGGGTTTTGTAACATCCCCATTTTAGTGATGTATAATTAAATACAATGTATGGGATTGAGCACAACTATGTAATTTGTAAACATTATATTCGTAATAATAAAATAAATGTGATGTTGGATATGGGTGGACACAAACAAAGAAATTGGGGTTTAAGTTTTCACAAGAGAGGGAAAAATATAAGAAGGGGTCCAGGGGGGGATATTCAGGTGTATCAATCCAAACCCACCTTTCTAAAAAAAATATTGTTTTGTATATGAACCTTTTAATTTCCTTTTGAATGTATAAAATCCCAATCATTAAACACATCCAGAGTCCCCAACAATAGGGATTCCTATCCAAACTATGATGGAGCCCTGGAGGGAAGTGGGAAGGCATGAGGGATTGTGTGTAGTGAAGGGGGATCCCATTCCTTGGTTTGTGAAAGTTGATGGGAAGAGAGCTGGTGCATTATGATAGTTGTAAGAAAACTAGTTTGTTGTGGGAGTGTATTGGGCTATGAGAGACACCCTCTTTTGTGGATTCGTAACCCCAGCTTGGGGGTGACCTACTACTGATATTTTGGAGTAGAAAATATACGGTTGGGAGGAATGTCCATCCCCTATAGATGTTATAACATATTTTTACACACTCCATGCATCTTTCTTTGATGGCTTTCCATTTCCCTCTATAGAATTCATTTCCCCTTTTATGTCCACTCCAAAGATAAAAATACACATTTTTTTTCCATGTACGTGACCTACCAGTTAGACATATCGCGTACATACGTGAGATTCTCCATTACATCCCAATTACATTGAGTTTGATGCTCAAAAAATAAAATGCGTCAGGTTTCCATGCCATGTCATGAGATCTATGATCCTTGACCTTCCATATACTAGAAACACTCCAAATTGACCCTTGGTCAATTCCATTTGGAGGCTATAAATTGAGCCATATCCAAGCCTTGATGATTTCAATTCATCATCACATTGAGAGAAAAAACAATTTGGAGAAATTTCACCTCAATTGAGTCTGCATCCCTTCGTCCTTGAAAGTCTGAACTTCTTGTGTTTATCCCCCAAGATATTCTTATTTGATGATGGAGAACTTCATTGAATCCTACTTTTGAGATTTCCTTTATGGAGGATTGAAGTGGTGGAGGCCCAACTAGAGGGACTTAATTTCTTGGGTCCAATATGTGTCGTTACAAAAGATTATCACCTATGTACTTTTTTTGATTACATTGATAGAAATACTCTTTTCTCATCCAATTGATATCTTGCAAATATTTGTATTTCTTTCCATGGGTGTATTTTCTATGTATGTTAATGGATTATGCTAATTTGTATGCTAAAATTATATATCATTAAAACATGCTTGTGTATCTTGGTTGTTGAGGACAAGTTGCAGGTATAAAGATTTGGGTCGTGTGCTCAATGATGGTCTTCTTCAGACATCCGAACGAGTTAGTATTCTATCCTTCTCTTATTAGCATTTCATTTATATATCATACTTGAGATTATAGTTGATTTCTTGGTGTCATTATGTTATTAGTGAATCCATTGGGGATATCTCCTTTTGGGGGTATTGGGTGTTTTTCTCCTTCTTTTCTCTTTGTTTTCCTAAGTTTCTCTGTCGCATGTTACTTGACAGTCTATATTTTACATTATTTTTGAGTTTCTTGGCTTAAACCTTTCCGAGGCAGTGTCTTCCTTGACATAAACAAGTTTTCCCTTGACAAGGTGCATACATACGCGAGATGTCTTCCTTTAGGGCACATGCATACACGAGTTGTCTTCCTTTAGGGAACATGCACTATCTCTTTAGTATTTTTGGCTGAGTTTGGTGTTTGTTGGGTGAATTTTACTGGTTGTTGAGACTTCTTGGGTCCTTTTTATAACTGTTAAGTGCCTAGAGAGTGATAGGAATCCACTTTATTGGTGAATTCTTGGGTGAACTCTTCGTCCTTATTTTTGTTGTCCTTACATTTTGTGTCTGGGTAGTTAATTCTTGGTGTCCTTATTGGCTTATCTCTTGGTGCTTGCAGTAGGGTCTTTCTGAGAGGTTCTTTATTCAGTCCTTTCATTTTCATTCTATTATACTGAACATACAATTTTTTTATTTTTTTTGCACTTTTATTTAAAGCATTTTCAATTTTGTTTAAATTGCATTATTTTTGGCATATTAGGAAAGATTGCACTTCATTGAATTGTAGAGATTTCTTTCATATAACAAAATTTATAAGCATACTATATCTTTGAAAACCAAGGCTAGTCTTTAGCAATGTTTTTATATTTTCTTATTTTATGTCGAGTCGTCATACCACTAGTTTCATGATCACACCTCTTGAGCAAGAAGAATCCATTAAAATTAATGATGAATAATTAAAATTGATTAGAAACGATTTTATTTTTCAGGGTACAGAAACAAGTATAGGACCTAGGTCCGTGGAATAGGATTTTGGGAGTATAATTCTCCAAGGATATAAAAATGAACATATGTGTTTGACTAGGGAGTGGTGAAACCCATTATATAATTGGTGTCCTTAGGAGGCTCCTCTCACACCAAAGTTAAGCACGAGGTCACGTGAAGTTGGTCACAGAGATAGCCCTATAATACCTTCTTAGCGTCATAGATATTTCTGGGGTTCTATTCGTATTTGGGGGTCTTTCTATTACCTTTACCTCCTTGGTAGGTGGTTCTTTCAAGATTTTGGTCTTTGCTACCCTGGCCATATGGTGGACCCGATTTGCGAATGCACGCCTGGGCATTGGTTATATCATGGTGACTCTAGTTGCTTGACATAGGTAACCACATAGGTTTCTTGCATGGGTTATTCTATAGGTACCCTGGGTTAGATACAGATCATACATCACATCGACTTCATGGATGATTTCCTCTCCAGAGGGATCTAACCGACTGTGCTATGAAGCTTATGCGGGTCCTTATAACTTAATCTAACACCTCCACTCTATTGTTGCGGAGTATCATGACCCTCTTGAGTGAGGCATACCTACTTTAGTTCAATAGGTACCTTTCATCCATTATATCTTGTTTTTGTGCATTGGATTTTATCTTTATTTAAGTGTGCTCTTTGATTATTAGTTGGCCTTAGGATTTTTTATTGTGTTGTGATTTTTGATTGCTATGGTTGGTGGAGATCTTGTGACTCCCTCGGTTAGCGCTACTCCGACGATGGTCTATGCTCATTTCATGGGGATGAATCCTTCTGTATTTCAGAGTGGTAATCCAAATCATAATCCTCAACCAATTCCTTGGGCCTTTAATCGTTTCTCTTTTGGTATTCTAGACATGACTTAACACTTGTCATCCTTTGTTTCATTGTCTTATGTGAATCCTAGTTTTGGGTCTAGGGACATGATGACTCCTTATTCTCCCGTTTCATTTGGTGGGGGTCATATCCCTCAATCCAATCCTATAGTAGGAGGTTGGAATCCTCCTTCCTCTAGACCCAATCCTAGCTTCACTTTTCTAGGAGAGAGTTCTCAAATGGGTGGTTGTTTTACTTCTTATATTCTGTTTTTCTATCCTTCTTCCACCATGTCGGTTCCTACGAACACTTTTCTCATGGAGAACCTCCCTCTGTCCTATGATGTTTCATCCAGAGGGAGTCAATTTTATAGTACGGGAAACCCCTTGCATGGAGTTACTTTGTCAAGGGGACACATATATCCTCACATAAGTAACCCTTATCATGTCTCTTTCTCCTCACAAGAGACTTCCTCGGTGATGATTCCATTACACCCTTTTATGAACCAGTTGGGAGGAGGATACTATCCTACCAAGAAGTGTCATAGTGTATACCAGAACCCTGTTTGGCCCACAATCTATCGAAACCAAACTTTTCCAGGACCATGGTCTCAGATGATGCAACTGACCGCTGCAAGTCATGCTGGAAGCACAAGTCCAGTCACTGCAAGTCATACTGGCATTAAGTCACCAACCTCTGCAAGTCATGTTGGAGACCTAAAACCAACATATGCTAGTCATGTTGGATACCTATCACTAGCCTCTGTAAGTCATGCTGAGGACAAGCAACCAACCACTGCATGTCATGTTGGGGGCACAACTCTAATCACTGCTAGTCACACTGGACAAACATCACCAAACTCTATAAGTCATGTCAGAGATCAACTACTAGCCTCTGAAAGTAACACTGGGCGCATGTCACCAACCGCTACAATTCATGTTGGGGGAATTGATACGATTGAGAAGCCTAGATGTATAGGATGTAAGCCCAAGTTCCTTTGTAGACTTTAAAAAGGAGGTCACCTAAATCGTTTGTTCTCTACTATTGTAGTGGTACGAGAACCAGGATCCTTGTGTAGTGTCCCTTCGAGTTCTAATTCATATTTGGTTTCCTGACATTATAATTCTTCTTTGGTTGATCCAGTGGTCATGCCGATGTAATATTTGGCTGACACCACTCCTATTTTTGGGGGTGATGCGTCTCTTGACTGTGTTGTCTCGCATCCTATTCAAGCAATGGTCTTGCCGATGCAAACTTCATCTAACACCACTCTTGTTTTGTGGAGTGATGCGTCTCTTGACCATGCTATCTTGCATCTAGTTCAATCAGTGGTCGCATCGATGCAATATTCAATCGACACCACTCTTGTTGTGGGGAGTGATGCATCTCTTGACCATGTTCTCTCGCATCCTATTCAACCAACGGTTGAAAAAGTGGTCATGCTGATGAAATATTTGGTTGATCCCACTCTTCTCTTAGAGAGTGACAAGTCTAAGGAAGTGACATTGCCAATGCAATATTTGGTCAATCCCACTCTTATTTTTGGGGGTGATGTGTCTTTCGACCATGTCCTTATAATTTATAGTTCTATACCTTCTGAACAAGGGAGGATTCCACTCTCTCCAAGTATGATCCCTCCAAGTCCTAGGATGGTTTCCTTTGATTGGAATGATATTGTAGATGAAGGATCCTCTGCAAGTATTATATCCTCCTCGACTTGGAAAGTTTTGGGTTCTCCCAAGATTGTGTCAACTACCAGTGAGTTGCTGGATTTCAACAGAAGTCTTGCAAGGGAGCCTTGGCCTCCCCCATTATATGCTTCTTAGAAAAACATCCTAGAGTCTTAGTTAATCTCTTTTTAGACTCCAAAAAAAATGAAAATATTTCCGAGTGAACTTGTCTCTTTCACACTTGTTAAATGGTTTTGAAAGGACGTCTATTTGGTATAAGTTTAACCCTTTTCTGGACCAAGTAGACTACTTACAAAAAATGAATACTCTGGTCACCATTGGATAGAAGAGTTCTCGTGGGTATTATTTTATACATTTTTGGGCCTAAGGGACTAAATCTATGAAAAATGACATTTTTGGGTTAATTGTAATTGCATCCCATTATCCTTCTTGCATTGTTGATTCTAATGCCGACTCCCTCTTTTTCATTATAAGCCTCTTGCCCCAACAATTCTCAACATCATCTAGGTAGTTCCTTTCATATATCCTTTACATCTTGACACCTTTTACCCATAGAGAAAACATCCCCCTGAATTTCCATGCACCACATGCATTCCCTTGCATTAAACATAGGTATGTTCCACTACTTGGAACTAGTTTCTTACTCACGACACTCATTTCCACTCCTATATCATAACACTTATTTTACTATGAAAAAAAAATACAAGCGAGAAAATAATATTGTCTCCTATAGACAGAAGTTGTGTCTCCTTTGAACATAGTGCAAACTCTTGAGTCCATTTTTTTCCAAGGTTTTGGTTTAACATGAACTTAGGAAGATGAGCTCGTTACTTAGAGTCAACTCCTCCAAATGGTTATTCTTCGAGTTCCTATGGAGAGTTTTTTGATGCCTCCTTCATCACAAAATTTTGTCACTGATTAGTGTTAATTCTATGTTTCCTGAGTTATCCATATGCCTCATGCTCTTGTTCAAAGGAAGTATCATCCAGTGTCGACCACTCATCAGAAATATTGAATTTGAATGTGGACCATACCCTTAGTGTATCTCAGAATCAAATGAAGTTGTTGTCATACCTTTCACCCTGGGCCTACTTTCATCATTGGTAGGTAACCTTGAACCCAACATATGCCATCTCCTCATTGGTCGTTGACTGGCTGGGGGTTTCCCTTGTGTTCAACAACAAGAAATATTTTCACACATTTGGATTTTTGCAGTGTCTTGTATTCTATTATCCCTATTGGTGGTTTCCTCGCCTTTGTCGACAACCTTCCTCATTGGATTCTATTTAGAGGGTCTCTTTCATGTACTACTTCCATCTAGTGCATGTGAGAGACACACATGGTCGTTGGTTCATGAACATCCTATTTGTAAGAGCTTCTCCTAATTACCAAGCTATTGATTTATACCTCGCACTGGATGATGAGAGATGCCTTAATGCTCTCCTTTCAATGGGTCTCCTTCGATCGACATCATCTCATCTATTCTAGAATTGAGATATAGAGTCCTATGAGTACCTAGAGGCTTGCAGTCATCAGTGGCAGGTTCTCCCACCATCGTCATTTGGGAATACATCAATGTCTCCTTATCGATGGATTCTTCAAGTGTTCGACCCCAACACCCTTATTCACACTTGTTGAATATACTTGGTGCCTTGAGACCTAATTTCATTATCAACGAGTTGTCTTGCATTTGTTAATGATACACCTTAATGACCGATAATCAAACGAAGACTCATTGTGTTCGACTTCAACTCCTCTATTCACATAATGTATACTTGCACCTTCGACAGATAGTGTAGAAGACCTCTAGTTTACAGTAGCAACATGCCATAATTTTTGTTGTCTTTTATTGGACCAATACCTATATGAATTCAGTGATCGTGGAAGATCAAATTATACTCCACGGTATACAGATATATTTGGTTGATCTTTTAGACTAGACTCCACTATGTCTTTATCATGACTATGAAATCCTATGGAATATGTCCACTTTGTATTTCCTATTCATGGCCATGAACAACTAATTGATATATATCCACATGGATATGCAGTGTAACTAAGATTGGTAACCATGTGTACAAAGTCAGTATGTATTATTCTCATGATTAACTAGTACTTCCAGCTGAGTCTTTGTAACATCCCGCTCTGGCGCACTGAGTGAACTTATTCTTTAAGGACACTTGATCGCAAGTGATCCGGATTATTATGTTATTAAAACTTTTGATTTTGATTATGAGGCATTATGGGTTGATGACATGTTGTTTTACTACATCGACATAGACAGGTGCTATTGACTCGGTTTTACTGAGTGTGCAAGATTTTGGACCTCAAGGATGCAAAGGCATCGATGAAACCCCTTGGACTCTGGATCGAATCAGGGAGTGTGCCATTGGGGTTTGATTGTTCTACTGTGATATTAGTGCATCTGACTGGATGATATGATATTGATATGTTCTGACATGATTTGTTGATGATGTAGGCTGATGATATCTTGACGACTAGACTCACATATGGAGTAAAGGGGTCACACACAACTACCAGAGATGTTGAGGGAGAGGTGTGGATAGCAGCCCTGGCACAACCTACTAGAACTCCCATTGTGGCTCGAACTATAGGTTAACGATTACCTAGTTTGAGAGGACCCATGATGTCGTGAGGGCAGACTGCGACAGTCGCTCATGATGATTCTAAGGGGTGCGCAATAAGGTGATGGCCTTATTCCTTAGAAGCCTTTAGTCTCCCACAAGTTCACTTGGTAGAGTGTTGACTCCATGGGTTATTGATGTCTACCAAATCAGTCAAGAGGTGAGTGGCACCCTTGGAGAACGTAGTGCGTCTTGAAGGGCATGTCGCGCAAAGGAACAGATGAGGCGAGTGGCACCCTTGGAGCACCTGGTGCGCCCTGAAGGGCACGTTGCATTGTTGATGATAGAGGAATGAACCTAGATGGCCTTAGGACAAATAACGAGTTAAGTATTTTTAAAAACAATTTCCCTAATTAAATGTCACCCTGTACGAAAATCTAAGGTTTAAGTCTAAACTATACTAGTGGTAAAATTTTATCTCTCTATAAAAAATAACAATAACAATAATAAAAATAAAAACCACATAAATAATAATTATGACCGTAGTTAAATCTTGTAACATGAAGGGAATAAGAAATTTAATTTATTAATAAAAAAAAAGAAAAATCTGTTGGAATAAAATTTAAAAGGAAAAGGGGGAATTAATGGTTTTATTATTTTGATAATTTTAAAATATTAATTAAATGAGAAAAGGGAAAAAGGGTTAATTTCCACACCTTCCTTCTTGAGTTCTAATTAAAAAGGGGAAAGAGGGAAAATCTAAAAATTTGGGAAACTCGGAAAAGAGGTAAACATAAAAAGGGAAAGGGGAAACATAAGGGAAAAGTGGAAAGTCAAACTTAGAAAAAGTATCTACCATTAAGAGCTTTCTAATTTAAACTGAACAAGCAATTTAATAAAAGGGAAAGTTTTTAAAGCCTGTAAGAGAATTTGGGGACACCTAGGAGTAACTCTAGGTGGGTGAGGGAAATAAAAATAATTAATCAATTAAAGAAATTAAATAATGGAGGAATGAAGGGGATGGGTGACACTTGTACGAAGAAGAAATTTAGGAATTTATTTTTAAAACTTTAATTAAATGAGATTTTAGGAAAGAAAGGAAGTTTGAAACTCTATAAAATGAAGAAGGGAGAAGGATGAAGGGGGATCTTCTGTTTGCGTAATGTTACGCTGCAGAAATATCTACTTGAATGATTTACTTGTGGGAGTTGGGATACCCAGCTCAGAGAGGAGTGGTAGCTCGGCCTTGCGAGGCGAGATGGGAGCTAGAAGAAACCTCTAGATAGTGTGTGTGACCCCTTTGTGGCTCGGGGGGCTAAGGGAGAAGAAGAGTACCTCTAGCATTGGATGGGAGGTACCAGTGAAGTCTCACCGGTCGGCAAGTGGGAGTTGCATGGAGCACGCGGACGTCACACAGAGTGGGCGATCAGGCAACGGTACACTCTCTTCATTTTGTATAGTAGATGTTGTAGGTTTTATGCTTGGATCTGCATGTTGATTAGGTAAGTAATTTGATTGTTTAGATTTATGACTGAAACTTTTCTTAGCCTAGCTCGATGGTTGTTGTCTCCCATGGCTTCCTTTCACCGCATGTATTGACCACCTTGTTGTGATGATTGTGACCTTCATGGTTGTTTCGCCTTCGTCCCTAGTTCACCAGTCCTCACCTGAGCAGTCGGCCATGAGCCTGATCTACGGTCGTCGTGTTAGCGTTAAAAGACCTATGGATCTCAACACCCTACTTTTTTGTGCGAGAATGATGAGCAAAGGATGACCCCGTTAGTCGTCTACCTCTAATGTTGTCCTTGGATGATTGTTGGTTTGGTGCCCTGATGTGTTTATTTAACCCTGCAGAATTTGATTGTTGGCAAAGTTTTTCTATGAACCCGACATGTTTATATCTAGTTGCTATCTCGTTTTATTTCGGTTTTTTTTTTTATCTCACTGGACATTTCTATGTTTTTACATTCTTGACTGTGCTTTTATGCATGCATGGATAAACTTACTTTGTGTTTATGATTAGATGAACAAATTGAATCTGCGTTATTGAGTATTTACAGATACATCTATCTCTGCGTCTTATATTGATGGATATTTGGCTTGCGCTTGTAATTCTGTTGGCCGACGATTAACTGTTCTCTGCAAATTAATGTATCTCATGGGTGAATTTACACAACGAACTTCACACTTTATTTACCACCTTCTTCAGTTGAGATTAAACGTTTCCTTGAGCGCATGCACTTTTTCTACACTAGAACCACCACAGATTTTTACTTAAATTTCAATTTACTGTGTTGGGACGTGGTCGCAGTGGATAGGGATGCACTCTTGTGCTTTGGTAACATTATTGGTTGGGGATTAATGGATTGGAATTATATTGGGATTACATTGTATTCTACACCTCCTTTAAACCACATTCCATAACCCCTTTTTGTCTAGCAATTTTACATTCAAGGCGGCATTTCGTGACTCTTATCTACAGGGTGATATTAAATTAGATGTAAAAATTAAATTGGATCAAATTAGATGGAGAGTTTTCCTAATTATGGGAATGATAGTGAATTGAACGTTTGATAAAGATTTTATTTTTGGGTAACAACGATTTTTCAGACAACAATCTTAGACACTGGTTATAAATCTTGGACAACCAGTTTAGGTGAGTGATTCAATGATGGGCAGGTTTATTTGTTAGACAACCACACGATTTAGCCTTCACACAACAACTTCCTTGTCTACCTAGCAAATTCACCCCGTGTGTAACTCAACATTTTTGTTGATCCTCAACTTTGGTTTAGCATGATCTATAACAACAATTTTTATTGATTAAATTCCTTAAATAGACATGAATGGTGTCATTAATCTTGGTTAAAATCTTATCGTTCTTCCCTCAGACAAGGATATGTTAAAGTACAATGTTTCTTATTGATGGTAGAAAGCAATGTTGGTAATTAAAAGATATTACAGATAATGCTGAACAACATCCGAATAAGAGATTGCGATTTGGTTTTTAGTCAATTCTTGTAATGTCTTACTCAAAAACTTGTAAATTTTCGGACTACGAATGCTAGGGATTCGATAACAACTAATATTCGACCGCAGTATGACTGTTGGCGGTTAAAGTTTGGGGACAACAAAACCTAATTGTGGGACAACAATTAAATCTTGATGGTAAAGTGAATGACCACAGATTCATTGTCCTTTGGCTATTTAAACTTAAATGAGTGATTTTAGGAAGTGATTGAAGAATGTTGTGAATGTGTCCCTTTACTTAGGCACCCATTACTCGCTATGTATGACAACGATCTATAAATTGAATAGGTATTAAAAATTTAGCAACTGCCCTTGTTGTCCACCGTGGAGTTACCCAGTTGACACAATGATTTCCCGACTTCACCCTACTTTATCAGGTTACTTAAATAGCATTCAAGCGAATGGAAGTTGGTTGATTGACCTTGAGTTGCGATGAGATTGTGATAATAGTGAATAATAATCGGTGGGAATAATATTGTAAGACAACAATTTAATCTTTAAACAACCGTTTTTTTTTAAAACCGTAATTGATAGACAACCAATCGTTGAGGATGGCTTTTTCTCTATTTATTATGCAGACAATGATTGAGTGTCCTAGATAAACTTACAATGATTCTCTAGGCAACAGGTTTATCTTAGGTTGACTACTATTTTAGTAATTTCCCTGCATTACAGTGTACTGACATGCGTCAGTGTGTTGACAGCGTATTACATGGTGTTGACAGCTATTTGTTTTTACTTCCCAAGTTACGCTTGTCACTTCCTTGAATTCTAGTTAAATAGATTTTAATTAGAAACCTTGGTTAGCTTTGATCCTCACTTTTTATACCTTTTGTTGAAGAGTTAAAACGACTTACCTTTTTCACCCAACTAGAAGGTAAGTACTTACATAAATAAACTTATAGTATTAACATGTGCCAAAGCTTTGGAATTAATGAAACATGGATATAATTTATTATTACCTAACTTAAAAGTGTTAGCTAGAATTTGTTGAGATGACATTGGATATGATCCATGCTAAGGTTGGATTTATTACTATAGTACCTCTAATTTGTTTTTAAAGGTTATTTAGGCCTATTCAATATTTTTATGGCTGCATTAATCCTTGTTTAATAGTAACCATTAAATGGTCCAGTTATGTTGTTGTTCCATGAGTATTGTCACGCCCTTTGTCTGATGACGATGTGATTTCAGTTGAGGGGATCATCGCGCACCCTGACGGATAGAGGTGATGAGGAGCTAGTCGGAGTCTGTGCTACCTGTGGTGGGCGTTATCCATTGTAGGATGTTGATTCTTGGGGCGTAACGCCTTCACATGTTCGGTTGAGCACCTTAGAGGATCTAGTTACTGGTTTTTGAGGTCATTGTGTCGGGGCAGTAGATGAAATCCTTTTACTGGTAGGCTCTATCGCGTTGCGTCTGGCAGGTAGGCATTCCATCTGTTGATTTACGCATGTCTTGCCTAGTCACCCTGGTGCTTGTGCGTGGAGTCATAGTTTTCTATTGCCTGATCTGCATGCATGTGTTCGTAGTCAGGTTGAGTGGTTCAAATGTTGTCATTGTTCCTTCTTGCCTAAAACAAAGAAAATAATTTTTTTTCTTTCTACTTCTCTTATAGTCTATAATGATGAGGGCCGTTACATATGGTATCAGAGCAGGTTCAACCCTGTGACTGTGGATCGCCAGGATTTCCACTGCAGTCAACCTGTGAGTATTAACCCTTGTGTTAAGTAAAAAACTTAAGGTGTCCTCGTGGATATCTCATTTAGAGGGTGCCCTTGAGGGTCCACAATGCGCAATAGCTAGTACCGATAACATCCTCATAGATCTCAAGATAGATGAGCTCTAGTGTCCATGAGTGTCACAGACAGTGGTGTCATCGAATCATAGTTGTAAAGCAAGGCATGTGCTTCACACTTCGCATTTATGAACTCCAACATGAAGGTCCACATGGTGGTATTCCCACTGAAGGGGTGTGCTCTTTATGGAGAAAGATGCTCCTGCCCCTTTTGAACCTGGCCATCGACGATGCGTCATGGGAACTGTTCAAGGGACGGTTCCAGGAGAGGTATGATTATAAGTAATTCATTGAGCGTCAGCTCAACGAGTTCGACGCCTTGCGACGAGGTAGCCGCATGGTGCCCAAGTATGAGGTCCGTTTTGGAGCTTCTTCGATATGCTCTGCACCAAGTTACTGTTAAGAACCTGAATAGATCTACAAATATAATCACCACAATTACTGAATACAAAATAGATCCATAGAGAAAAGATAGAAGAAACCACACTTTATTATTGAAACCCTTGAGGTAGGGCAACACCATACAATGGATCCTATTATGGAAGGGATCCTCTCCTGTTCACTTGCCTCTTCGAGGGG
>ML780045.1:880371-892247 GCA_009831015.1 Picea engelmannii
CTCAAGGAATTGTTGACAACAACACCGATACTAAAGGTCCCTGACATGGACATAGACTTCTTGGTATGCAATGATGCTTCCAAGGAAGGCTTAGGCAGAGTCTTGATGCAAGACAGATGAGTGATCGCTCACATTTCGAGGAAACTGAGAAGGCATGAGGAGAACTACGCAACACATGATTTGGAGTTGTTAGCCATTGTATATGCCTTGAAGGTTTGGAGACAACACCTTGTTGGATGAAAATTTGAACTAAAGACTGACCACTATGGACTATGACACTTCTTTACGCAAAGCGACTTGAACACGTGACAACAATGTTGGTTGGAATTGCTTAGCGAGTATGACCTTGGGATTACTTACATAAAGGGAACAGTGAATCGAGTGGTGGATGCATTGAGTCGAAGACCACACATCTTTTTGGTGCTGCCTCTTCAAATAAAACTGCGTGAAAGGATTCTAAATTTACAGGGTGATGATGACTGGTACAAATAGGTCGAGGGTTTCATCGGACAAAACACAATGATGGTACCACGATTTGAAGGATTTTCATTTGATAGCGATATATTATTGAGGTTTAAAAATTGGATCTACATACCGCCGAACGACGAGTTGAGGATGTTGATCCTGAGCGAGGCTCATAGAGCAGTTTACATGGCTCACCCAGGAGTCACGAAGATGAGGGAAGACCTTAAACCCTTATTCTTTTGGAAGGGAATGAAGGCAGACATAGTCAACTATGTGGCCAGATGTCTAGAGTGTCAGTAGGTAAAGGCTGAACATAGACACCCAATAGGATTACTACAACCACACGCTATTCCGAAATCGAAATGGGAGGTTATTTCGATGGATTTTATTGTTGGATTGCCACTGACGACAAGGATACATGACTGGATTTTCATAGTAGTAGACACTCTGACAAAGAGTGCTCAATTTATTCCTGTGCGTATGATGTGTTAGGCACCTGACATAGCTGGAGTTTCATCAATGATATTGTGAGGCTACATGGTGTGCCTAAGAGGACTATATCTGATCGAGGATCGATGTTTATTGGATGATTTTTGATGAGTTTCTAAGAGGCCTTGGGAACCCAACTTAACTTTAGTACTGCATATCACCTGGAGACTGATGGGAAGACCGAACGAACGAACCAAACCTTGGAGGACATGTTGCACATGTACGGATGGACTAACAAAAGGGGTGGGAAGAATTATTTCCATGGGTGGAGTTCGCTTACAATAACAGTTACCAGAGCACCATTAAGATGGCACCTTTTGAGTTTCTTTACGGGTGACCATGTCGGGTGTCTTTGACTTGGGATCAACTTGCAGTTAGGATCCAGCTGGGACCAAAAGAGACCCAATAATTGGAAGATTAAATGAGAAATTTAAGACAAAGGATCAAGGAAGCGCAGTATCGACCAAAGAGTTACGATGATGCACATTGTGTCGACCGTAGTTACGTTGTGGCGATCGAGTCTTTTTGCGGTTGAAACCACATAAGAGTTCGATCTAGTTTGGAAAAAGGGGTCTAAACTATATCCTAGGTTCATGGGATCCTACGATATTTTGGAAAAGAGAGGCCTGTGGACTGATGACTAGCCTTGCCTGATTCTTGAGGCGTATGCATGATGTATTGCATGTCTTTGTTGAGACTTTATGATTAGTGATCCTTCACATGATTGACTTGAGCACCTTGCGGGTGTTAGATGAGGGTACGCTCACAGATGAATAGATCCATATCTTGGATCATTGTGTTTAATAGCTACGACGTCGAATGGTAGATCAGGTCAAGGTCCAGTGGGACAATTATAGTCTGCACTCGACGACCTGGGAGGACGCATATGATATGCGCCAACAGTTTCCATTTTTGTTTTATAGATAAACATTTGATACTGTGATACACTTTATTTCGACATTTATACTGTGAAACTTCGGGACGAAGTTTTGACCAAGAGGGGGTGTATGTAACATCCCGCTCTAGCGCACTGAGTGAACTTATTCTTTAAGGACACTTGCTCGCAAGTGATCCGAATTATTATGCTATTAAAAATTTTGATTTTGATTATGAGGCATTATGGGTTGATGACAAGTTGTTTTACTACATCAACATAGACAGGTGCTATTGACTCAGTTTTACTGAGTGTGCAGGATTTTGGACCTCGAGGATGCAGAGGCATTGATAGAACCCCTTGTAATCCGGATCAAGTCAGGGAGTGTGCCATTGGGGTTTAATTGTTTTACTGTGATATTAGTCCATCTGACTGGATGATATGCTATGGATATGTTCTGACATGATTTGTTGATGATGTAGGCTGACGATAGCTTGCCGAACAGACTCACATATGGAGTAAAGGGGTCACACATGACTACAAAAGATGTTGAGGGAGAGGTGTGGACAAAAACCTTGCCACAACCTACTAGCACTCTTGTCGTGGCTCAAACTG
The DNA here is from genome assembly GCA_009831015.1 of Picea engelmannii. Classification (NCBI taxonomy): domain Eukaryota; kingdom Viridiplantae; phylum Streptophyta; class Pinopsida; order Pinales; family Pinaceae; genus Picea; species Picea engelmannii. The sequence goes on from ML780045.1 coordinate 882,815, forward strand.
TAGGTTAACGATTACCTAGTTCGAGAGGACCCATGATGCCGTGAGGGAAGACTGCGACAGTCACTCACGATTACCTAGTTCGAGAGGACCCACGATGCCTGTACGAAAATTTAAGGTTTAAGTCTAAACTATGCTAGTGGTAAAATTTTATCTCTCTATAAAAAATAACTATAATGATAATAAAAATAAAAACCACATAAATAATAATTATGACCGTAGTTAAATCTTGTAACATGAAGGGAATAAGAAATTTAATTTATTCATAAAAAAAATAAAAATCTATTGGAACAAAATTTAAAAGGAAAAGGGGGAATTAATGGTTTTATTATTTTGATAATTTTAAAATATTAATTAAATGAGAAAAGGGAAAAAGGGTTAATTTCCACACCTGCCATCTTGAGTTCTAATTAAAAATGGGAAAGAGGGAAAATCTTAAAATTTAGGAAACTAGGAAAATAGGCAAACATAAAAAGGGAAAAAGGGGAAACATAAGGGAAAAAGCGGAAAGTCAAACTTAGAAAAAGTATCTACCATTAAGAGCTTTCTAATTTAAACTGAACAAACAATTTAATAAAAGGGAAAGTTATTAAAAACTGTAAGAGAATTTGGGGACACCTAGGAGTGATTCTAGGAGTAACTCTAGGTGGGTGAGGGAAATAAAGATAATTAATCAATTAAAAAAATTAAATAATGGAGGAATGAAGGGGATGGGTGACACTTGTACGGAGAATAAATTTAGGAATTTATTTTTAAAACTTTAATTAAATGAGATTTTAGGAAAGAAAGGAAGTTCAAAACTCTATAAAATGAAGAAGGGAGAAGGATGAAGGGGGATCTTTTGTTTTCATAACATTACGCTGTAGAAATATCTACTTGACTGATTTACTTGTGGGATTTGGGATACCCATCTCGGAGAGGAGTGGTAGCTCAGCCTTGTGAGGTGAGCTGGGAGCTAGACGAAACCTCTGGATAGTGTGTGTGGCCCCTTTGTGGCTCGGGGGGCTAAGGGGGAAGAAGAGTACCTCTAGCATTGGCTGGGAGGTAACGGTGAAGTTTCGTCGGTTGCAAGTGGGAGTTGCATGGATCACGTGAATGTCACGCAGAGCGGGTGATCAGGCAATGGTACACTCTCTTCATTTTCTATAGTAGATGCTATAGGTTTTATGCTTGGATCCGCATGTTGATTAGGTAAGTAATTTGATTGTTTAGATTGATGACTGAAACTTTTCTTAGCCTAGCTCGATGGTTGTTGTCTCCCATGGCTTCCTTTCCCCGCACGTCTTGAACACCTTGTTGTGATGATTGTGACCTTCGTGGTTGTTTTGCCTTCATCCCTATCTCACTAGTCCTTGCCTGAGCAATCATCCAGGAGCCTGATCTACGGTCGTCGCCTTAGCGTTAAAATACCTATGGATCTCAATGCCCTGCTTTTTTGTACAAGGATGATGAGCGAAGGATGACCCCGTCAGTCATCTACCTCTGTTGTTTTCCTTGGATGATTGTTGGTTTGGTGCCCTGATGCATTTATTTAACCCTGCAGAATTTGATTGTTGGAAAAGTTTTTCTATGAACTCGGCATGTTTATATATAGTTTCTATCTCATTTTATTTTTTATTTTTTTTATCTCGCTGGACATTTCTGCGTTTTTACATTCTTGACTGTGTTTTTGTGCATGCATGGATAAACTTACTCTGCATTTATTATTAGATGAACAACTTGACTCTGCGTTATTGAGCATTTACAGATACATCTATCTCTACGTCTTATATTGATGGATATTTGGCTTGTGCTTGTAATTTTGTTGGCCAACGATTAACTGTTCTCTGCAAATTAATGTATCTCATGGGCGAATTTACACAACGAACTTCACACTTTATTTACCACCTTCTTCAGTTGAGATTAAACGTTTCCTTGAGCGCATTCATTTTGTCTACACTGGAACCACCATGGAGTTTTACTTACTGAAATTTTAATTTACTGTGTTGGGACGTGGTCACAGTGGATAGGGATGCATTCTTGTGCTTTGGTAATGTTATTGGTTGGGGCATAATGGCCTGGAATCCTGTTGGGATTACATTGCATTCTACACCTCCTTTAAATCACATTCCATAACCCCTTTTTGTTTGGAGATTTTACATTCAAGGCGACATTTTGTGACTCTTATCTATAGGGGGATCTTAAATTAGATGTAAAGATTAAATTGGATCAAATTAGATGGAGAGTTTTCCTAATTATGGGAATGATAGTAACTTGAATGTTAGGTAAAGATTTTATTTTTGTGTAACAACGATTTTTCAGACAATAATCTTAGACATTGGTTATAAATCTTGGACAACCAGTTTAGGTGAGCGATTCAGTGATGAGCAGGTTTATTTGTTAGACAACCACATGATTTAGCCTTCACACAACAACTTCCTTGTCTACCCAGCAAAGTCGCCCCGTGTGTAACTCAAAATTTTTGTTGATCCTCGACTGTGGTTTAGCATGATCTATAACAACAATTTTTATTGATTAAATTCCTTAAATAGACAGGAATGGTGTCATTAATTTCGGTTAAAATATTATCGTTCTTCCCTCAGACAAATATATGTTAAAGGACAGTGTTGCATATTGATGGTAGAAAGCAACGCTGGTAATTAAAATATATTACAGATAATGTTGAACAACATCTGAATAAGAGACTGCGATTTGGTTTTTAGTCAATTCTTGTAATGGCTTACTCAGAAACTTGTAAATTTTTGGACTGTGAATCCTAAGGATTCGATAACTACTAATCTTCGACCGCAGTATGACTGCTGGCGGTTAAAGTTTGGGGACAACAAAACCTAATTGTGGGACAACGATTAAATCTTTATGGTAAAGCGAATGACAACATATTCATTGTCCTTTGGCTATTTAAACTTAAACGAGTGATTTTAAGCAGTGATTGAAGAATGTTGTGAATGCGTCCCTTTACTTAGGCACCCATTACTCGTTGTGTATGACAACAATCTAGAAATTGACTAGGTATTAAAATTTTAGCGACTGCCCTTGTTGTCCACCGTGGAGTTACCTAGTTGACACAACGATTTCCCGACTTCACCCTGCTTTATCAGGTTACTTAAATAGCATTCAAGCGAACGAAATTTGATTGATTGACCTTGAGTTGCGATGAGATTGTGCTGACAGTGAATAATAACTGGTTTGAATAATATTGTAAGACAACAATTTAATATTTAAACAACCTTTTTTTTTTTAAATCGTAATTGATAGACAACTAATCGTTGAGGACGACTTTTTCTCTATTCATTATGCAGACAACGATTGAGTGTCTAGGATAAACTTACAATGATTCTCTAGGCAATAGGTTTATCTTAGGTTGACTGCTATTTTAGTAATTTTCCCTGCATGACAGTGTACTGACATGCGTCAGTGTGTTGACAGTGTATTACATGTTGTTGACAGCTATTTGTTTTTACTTCCCAAGTTACGCTTGTGACTTCCTTGAATTTTGGTTAAATAGATTTTAATTAGAAACCTTGGTTAGCTTTGATCCTCACTTTTTATACCTTTTGTTGAAGAGTTAAAATGACTTACCTTTTTCACCCAACTAGAAGGTAAGTACTTACATAAATAAACTTATAGTATTAACTTGTGCCCAAGCTTTGGAATTAATGACACATGGATATAATTTATTATTACCTAACTTAAAAGCGTTAGATAGAATTTGTTGAGTTGACATTGGATATGATCCATACTAAGGTTGGATTTATTACTATAGTACCTCTAAAATTTTTTTAAAGGTTATTTAGGCCTATTCAATATTTTTATGGCTGCATTAATCCTTGTTTAATAGTAACCATTAAATGGTCTAGTTATGTTGTTGCTCCATGAGTATTGTCACACCCTTTGTTCGATGACGACGTGATTTCGGTTGAGGGGATCATTGCGCACCCTCATGGATAGAGGCGAGGAGAACCTAGTCGGAGTCTGTGCTACCTATGGTGGGTGTTATCTGTTGTAGGATGTTGATTCTTGGGGTGTAACACCTTCACGCATTCAGTTGAGCACCTTAGAGGATCTAGTTACTGGTTGTCGAGGTCATTGTATCAGGGCAGCGGATGATGTCCTTTAATTGGTAGGCTCTGTCGCGTTGCGTCTGGAGGGTAGGCATTCCATATGTTGATTTACGCATGTCTCACCTAGTCACCTTGGTTCTAGTCCGTGGAGTCGTAGTTTTATTTTTCCTGATCTGCATGCATGTGTTCGTAGTCAGGTTGAGTTGTTCAAACGTTTTCGTCGTTCCTTCTTTCCTAAAACAAATATATTTTTTTTTACTTTCTGCTTCACTTATAGTCATAACGATGAGGGTCGTTACAGTCTTCAATACTCCACTTCTGGAAATTATGATGTATTTCAGCCATCATAGATACTCCTCTAACCTCACATATTAGGGGGCATATGTTATAGCATATTTTTCCACACTTCATGCATCTTTCTCTGATGGCCTTCCATTTCCTTCTGTAGAATTCATTTCCTCTTTTTTGTCCACTCTAGAGCTAAAAATACACATGTTTTTCCATGTACGTGACCTACTAGTTAGACAACTCGTGTACGTATGCGTGTTGCTCCATTATAGCCCACATACATTGGGTTTTGGTGCTCGAAAAATAAAATGCGTTGGTTTTCCATGCCATGTCACGAGATCTATAATCCTTGCCCTTCCATATACTAGAAATGCTCTGAATCGATCCTTCAATGCCATTTGGAGGCTATAAATTGAGCCATATTCAATCCTTGAGGAATTCAATTCATCATCACATTGAGAGAAAAAATACTCTGGAGAAATTTCACCTCAATTGAGTTTGCATCCCTTTGTCCTTGAAAATTTGAACTTCTTTTGTTCATCCCCCAATCTCTTCCTATATAGTGATGTCGAACTTCATTGAATCCTACTTGTGAGCTTTCATTTGTAGAGGATTGAAGTGGTGGAGGCCCAACTGGAGGGAATTATTTTCTCAGCTCCTATATGTGTCATTACATAAGTTTGTCACCTATGTACTTCTGTTAATTACATTAATAGAATTACTCTTTTCTCATCAAATTGATATCTTGCAAATATTTGTATTGCTTTCCATGGGCGTATTTGTTATGTATGATATTGGATTATGATAATTTATAAGATAACATTATATATCATTACCACATGCTTGTGTATCTTTGATTTTGAGGAAAAGTTGCAGGTATAAAGATTTGGGTCATGTGCTTAACGATGGTCTTCTTCAGACATCCTTACGTGGTAGGATTCTAGCCTTCTCTTGTTATCATTTCATTCATATAGCATACTTGAGATTAGATTTGATTTCTAGGTGTCATTTTTTCTGTTGTGGTTTTCCCCTAACCATAGAGAGATTTTCCTCGTAACAATAACCAATTGCTGATTTGTTGTTAAAATATAAGTGATTTATCTTTGTTCAATATTTTATCCATGGGTTTTAATTGTTGTGTGTGTAAACAATGATTTTTTAGTGAATTGATGTTGTTATGTGCATATGAATGGAACTACATTCATGCTCTTAAATATTTTTATTAGTTGCATATGTTTTTAATTTGCTGTATGCAACTAGCTTAAATGGGTATTAGGAAAATTTTATGGGTTTGGTAGTGGGGGGGCACTATAAAGTGGTATTAGAGATATGGTTGGAACACCAGGCTTGCTTGGGTGTTCCACAACAGAGAAAATTCTAATATCTGTAGTTTTTTGGGTTTAAACAAAATTCATTTTTACCCAACACACGAAAATCGGGTCAAGGCCCTGAATCCAAAAATTTGTATGTTCTTGTTGTGTATGGGGGTTGATTGGGCCTCTAGATGATTGAATTTGACTGAAATAGGTGAGTCAAGTGTATTCCACAACAGTCTCCGATAAAGTGTGTATCGACTAAGGAAGTAAATATTTCACCAATATAGTGTATATAAGTAAGCAATGAAGATATTTTGGACTCACTGAAATGTCGACGATAAAGGGAAATAACTCACTGAAATGTAAGAGAGAAAAGGAAATAACTCACCGAAGCGATAGCGAGAAAAGAGAATAACTCTCTGAAATGTCAACAAGAAAGGTAAATAAGTTGTCAATGAAGAAAGAAGACAAGTTGATGCAAGAAGTCGGGACCCTCGCGGTTCCACCCTGCTTCTCACCAGGGTCTTCTCTCTCTCACAGGCCCGAAGAGTCCAAGCTCTTTCAAATCCCCTCGGGAGTCACCCACAGTACACTTCCTGCGATCTCCCCTTCGCTTGTCGGGAAATCGGGACTCGCAAATTTGCGAGTTCAACGCTCATGGTATCAGGCCTTTTATTTCCCCGAACCCCGATGGTCAACGATCAACAACTTCCATTCGGAAATTTCCCTATCGGGAAATCGGCAATTGTGATGTCGCGTTTTACTTGCAATACCAAACCCTGAACTCTGATGGCACGTGTCCTCACTGCCGTCACTTGGACCCCACACACCTGTGACCTCGGGAAATCGCCGATCGGGAGTTTGCGGTTTCCACAACCCCGTTTCACAGGACCTACCAAGTCCCGATCCCCAAATCCCGATCCAACGTCACGTGGATTCCACTAACACATGTGGTCCCACTCGCCACGTCACTTCGGGATTTCGCGGATCACGAATCCACGATGAAAATTCTCTTTGCTATTGAAAACCCTGAACTCCGATGTCTCGATCTCCGGGATCTGATACCACGTGTCCCTGTCCTGATCGACGGCTCCCGTTAATTCGGGAAATCACTATTCGCGATTTCACGAGGCATAAAACTCTCACCTCGTCATCCTCCGAACACTGAACCTCGATTCTCCGGATTCGTGCCACTTGTCCTTGCTGAAATCGACGACCCCTATTAACTTCGGGAATCACAAATTGCAATTTCGACAGGCACGAACTCTTACGTTGCTAAACGCCGAACGTTGAATCCTGATCCTCAGGGATCTCACGCCACGTGTCCCTGTACATGATCTACGGCTCCGATTAAATCGGGAAATCGCCGATCGCGATTTCAACAAGTATGAACTCTTTCTCCTAGGAAACCCGATATGCCGATATCCGATGGCTCTTGGTTCCTCCTGCGCCTCTGATTTAACACCCGTGCCGCTTCTCCGTGATCCAACGATCCTCGGGATTTCACAATTTCCATCCGCGAACTTTGACCGTTGATTCTCCTTCTATGGAGATTTCTTTCGCTTCAAAGTGGTTTTTGCTCGAGCCTCTTCTGGGTCTTGCTTCCAGGAATTTCGAAGGGCCTATCCCTCCTGAGATTTCTCCTGTGCCTCCGACCTCTACCGAACTTCGCCCTTTTTATATTCTCCCCAGGTGGAGAATATAATGCCTTCGAGGCTCTCCTGCTCCAGCAACCACGGTGTTGTCTCTCCTGAGCTTGCATAAATACTCAGACCCCTTGGGGAATTTGTTCCTTCTTCTCCCTCAAATGGAGAATATGGATGCCTTCGACTATCCTTCAGCTCGAACAACTTCCTCGCTGATTCTTTTGGGTATTCATTAACCCAATGAAAGCTCCCTCAGTGGATGCTTCCTTCAGATGATAGAACTCACAGAGTTCTTCCTCCTGGCTATCTGTGCACTCTCTCAACGCCCTTCTGGCGGAGTATCTCTGGCACGGAACACGCAACAGTTCTTCTTTCCCTGTGCACTCACGCACTTCCCTCGATGTCCCCTAGACAGAGCTTCTCAGAATCCTCAAAAGACTTTTGCTCCTTCAGAACTCACAGCAGAGTTCTTTCCTCGGTGCACGCTCAATACCCTCTTGGTAGAGCTCCTCTCATAGAATCCTCAGTGATTCTGTTAGCAACTGTGTCTCAGCTACACAGCCTTGCCTCTTGAGGTGTTCAACAACCTCACAGGTCTTCCTTCTCCTGAGTTGTTGATCTCAGTTATGTGCCTCCGGATGTCTCTGTCTGAATCCTCACGAGTTCAGAAGTGCCTCCTCTGTGCACCGGTATTCAGAGTCTCAATACTCTGTAACGCCCTCATGGCATGAAACCCCAAAGACCTTTCAAACTTGAAATCAAACCAACTCCCTACAAATACATGATAACAATACACAATTGCAGCATATAATGAACACCCACATACAGACATGCATATAATGACAGAAAATGCAGGAAAAACTGCTCTGTATTAATAATGGCAAATGCCTGTATATTTTACAAGATGTTTTTGAGCTCTACTCGGCTCTTCAACTCTACCATTCTAATTACAAAATGAGATATGAAATCTCTTTTACCTGAGGGCTCATTGAGCGCTTCCCTCCAGGTACACCTACCCTATTCAATTACAATGAATGGGGCTGTCTAGTCCAGCATCAGACCTAGATCTCAGCCAATCTACAATAAAGGCCGATCCTATCTAATGCCTGCGCAAAGGCATTGCTTTCCTGGCTCAACGACCTAAGCACATTAAATCACATTCAATACAAATACAAATGAGGCTGCACCTCCTTATCAACACATGAATGAGTGTGCGCTGACGTGGCTGTTGGCTGCATGGAGAGATGCTCCTGCATCATACTCCACAGCTGCAAAAATCATGAGCTCCTGCTCATGAGCTTCCCCTGTAGCTTGTTGGAGTCCTCCTGGGTCCCAGACAAGTCTTTGGAGTTTTCCCTCTGCTCCATTCTGCTGCTGCTGCTGCTTCTGCTGTGCTGCTGCTGCTGCTTTTCTTTTGCCCAGCTGCTCCTCGCTGGTAGTCTGCGCTGACCTCAACATTAGCTCCATGATCTCCTTGATCACCTCATCCAGCTGTTCCAGTGGCTGGTTTAGTTTTTGCAGTCTCCCCAGCTGCAAAAATTTTTGGCCATTGGGAAGATCATCATGATTCCCCATGCCTTCCTCATCTGTCTCCAACCTCACCTGTTGGATGTGCATGCCCTGCACTTTCACCCTGTCTTCTAGGGCTTCAATCTGCTCCCACAACTCAGCAAGACATATGCTATCTGTGTCTCCTTTTTCTGCTTCTGCAACCTCCCATGTTGCATTGTTTTCGACTTCATGGCTGAAAGTGCTGAGCCATTCCTCAGAATGCTCCTCTTCCTTTTCGGCTTCTTCGGCTGTCAGCTTCAGTGCTGTAGCTCTCTCAGCTTCCTGGCTGAATTCACTGAGGCATTCCTCGAAATGCTCATTCTCTTCACCTTCTTCTGCAAACTCCCCTGTTGCAGTATTTTTAGCTACAATGTTGAATATGTCGAGCCATTCCTTAGAATGCTCATCTTCTTCTTTTTCTTTTGCTGCTGTTAGCCTCAGTGCTACAGCTCTTTCATCTTGCTGGCTGGAATCATTGAGATGTTCCTCAGAACACTCATTCTTCTCTTCATCCACTTGGGCAGTCTCAGATACCTGCTCCAATTCTTCTTCTTCGACAGTCATCTCCAACTGT
>ML780045.1:945080-961964 GCA_009831015.1 Picea engelmannii
TGGTCGGTACAGCTGCAAGAACTTCAAACAACATATATGTGTTAAGTGAAATTGGAAATGAAAAGTGTTGTCTAGGAAAGGAAGATGAAATTTGGCTATGGCATAGAAGAATGGGTCACATGCATTTTGATAACCTTGTCAAATTCAACAAAAGAGAATCAGTCAGAGAAATGCCCCAGATCACGAAACCAACCAACACTTTATGCAAGCATTGTCAACAAGGAAAGAAAACAAAGACTAGGTTCAAATCAAATGAATATTCAACAACAAGACCACTGGAAATTGTGCACACTGATTTAGTTGGACCAACTACAACAAAGGGCTTAAAAGGTGAAAAATACTTTATGTTATTATTTGATGATTATTTGTGTAGACCCCCGACCCTCGGGCCGAGATCCACTCAGGATATTTTCCAAACCTCCACAAGAGTCAGAAGGGACTCTTTTTCTTTGACCGCGCAAGAGATCAAGTCTCATGAGTTTGCGGATTTTAACACAATGCCACAACTCTCAGCAATAGTTGAGAAGCGAAACTATGAATAGGCGTAAGGTATAAGCACTTCTCCCTTAGCCCCCCCTTTGTAATATGACCACAACCAAGGCCTGACGAAAGCCCTTTCGTGACTCGTGACTTCACGAGTTGGAGAGTTGTGGACTCTCGACTCCTCTAGTGCCCCAAATGTTGATAACTGAACTTTCTATATGGCGGATGGTGTATAGCCCCTTTCTGTTAGCTCCCTTTACAAATGACCATTGGCTAGGCTAAGTACTAGCCCCTCTCGCAACTCGTGACTTCGTGAGTTGGAGGGTCATAAACTGTTTCTCTCCCCTTGAGAACCTCCAAAGTGTGATAAGTCAACAGAGTGTTGACTCCTCCCAAGCGACATGTCCATGCCAACTGTTGCCCACTTTCACCTTTTTTTCATGCTATGTTAGCGCCACCTGTCGCGTGTGACTTCAGCATTCGACGTTTCGTAACCTCGACGATCACAACAAAGGTTTATACACCTCGAAACCCTGATACACGATATGACGTGGAGGGGTTGATACAACAGTTCTCCTGCTGCTGAGATATAATGGCCTGGATCTCCCATCTTATACCTCGCGACTCAGAACTTGGAACAACCTAGAAATTGGTCTTCCTTGCAAACCCACGAACCCCAAAAACCTGAGGAAATCTGACGGCTCGAATAAAACACGATCAACAACTCCCATTGATCCTCGGCTCCCAGGTGATGGGTTCCTCCTCTCGCTAACCACCTTGCAAGTTTGAAGTGATCTGACAGTCCTCACAAATTCGGTGATTCTCCATGGAGAATGTCAACCGTCCATCTATGTCCTTGATAATTCTTTGGCCCCAAGATTTGATTCGGATTCTTGGCCTTTCTTTCTCCTGGATGATTTTGATTCAAACTTTCACTCACCCTTTTCAACCTTCAAACAAATTTGATTTTCTGGGTCTTCGACTTTTCTTGGAGAGTTCTGACTTTGAACCTCCCCTGTGCACTAAATTTGTGCGCCATGATAACTACTCCAATTATCTCTCAAAGGAAGCTCTGTACACTCCTTGCGACAGAGAATTCTTCAACTCCTCTGTGAAATTGAAGAAATTTTACCTCTTTCCCAGCCTACGCACTCCTTGCATGGCTCTGAGCCTTGCTCGCGCTTCTTCCTTTAAAAACATAATTATATCCTTCTTGAGAGTTCTGAGATGAATTTCATAACCTGGTTGACGCACTCCTTGCGGACCCTCCACTGCACTCTTTGTAGGAGTTCTCAGAAAGAGAAACAACTGAAACTCATTCTCCCCTTATCCAAAATTCAAACATTTAACAAAAAATCCCAGAGCATACGCACACACATAGCATTGAAATAAAATGCACACAGAGAATATAAACAAGCCTACAACATACCATTCAACAGGTGGTTCCAACAACCATAAAACACACATAGATTTGGAATCAAAGGTTTCTTCTATTAGTTCCAGTGCTCTTGTACATGGAAAATAACAACTAAATGCATAAAAATACTTTATGCTCTTATATTCTCCTCTGCATCTCTACAACTTACGAATTATGAATTATGTTACAAAGATACAAGGGTTGAGGATGTCTATCATCCATTTTCCCTCCTAAGCTCCTAAAATTGTCTAGTCTATCATTTAAATCTACCTACTTGCATTAAACAAACTTAAATGCCTATTACATCCGCGGATAGGAACATACACCCCAAAATCAGTTTGGATCTTCAAGATATAAATGCAACTGTACTTTCCTCCTATCCATTACATTAATGTTTCAGATTTTAAATTTCAAAACGTTTTCACAAAAATGTGTTCAAATTACATCTGTGCGACCAACTATCTCCTTGGATTTAGGCACACACTTGGGCTTTATACGATGCTTCTGCATCATACTCCCTTGCTTGAAAATTTTCATGAACTCCCATTCACGAGCTCTTGCACGGTTTGTCCATGCCTTTGAATTTACGCTTCATTCTCCTAGATGGCATCTTCAACTGGATGTCCTTTCCACTTAACCAAGTATTCAAAATACTCTTTTCGCCTAGTATTTCTGTTAATCCTCTTGTCAATTATTTTTCCCATCTGTGGCTTTTCAGCTACAGGCATTTGTTTTGTCCATTGAATCTTTTTTTGTTCATCTTCTACTCCTGCTTCTTCAACTCTATAAGGGTACAAATCCGCGACATTGAATATCAATGATATTCCAACCCCATCGGGTAATTCAATCTCATATGTGTTTTCCATAAATTTCCTTATGACCTTGCACGGTCCAATCTTTTTCATCTTAATCTTGTTATACGTTTCCCTTGGGAACCTTTCCTTCCTCAAATGTGTAAGAATCAAATTGCCAACTTCAAATTGACATTCTCACCTATGTTGATCTTCTCTACGCTTGTACTCTTGACTTGAACTCTGCAACCACTCCTTAATTCTACTGTGAAGCCCCTTCATTCCTTTTGCAAAGTCCTCTGCACTAGCACTCCTGAATTCAACTTGTTTTGAATATTTCAATTCAGAAACTCCCCTTGGCTGCATTCCATATACAATCTAGAATGGACTGTGCCCTATTCTTCTATTAAATGAATCATTCTAAGAAAATTCTGCCTATGGTAGAATATCATCCCATTGACTGTGGTGTTCAATCACTAGGCTCCTCAACAGATCTCCCAAACTTTGATTCACTTCCTCAGTTTGTCCATCCGTCTAAGGGTGATATGATGAGCTAAAAGATAAATTAGTCCCCAACTTCTTCCATAGGGTCCTCCAGAAATGACCAACAAATTTGGTATCCCTATCCGATACAATACTCTTGGGTAAGCTGTGAAGTCCAACAACTTCCTTGAAAAATAGATTGGCAACGTGTGTTGCGTCACTCGTTTTCTGACATGGTATGAAATGTTCCATTTTAGAAAATCTATCGACTACCATGAAGATTGAGTCACAACCACTTTACGTCCTTGGTAGTCCTAACACAAAATCCATACTTACTGCATCCCACGGTCTCTCTGGTACTGGCAATGGTTGATGCAGAACTGTATTCTGTCTCTTCCCCTTGGCATGCTGGAAAATTCTGCACCTATCCACGAATTTCTTGACATCTGTTCTCATCCCTGAACAATAGTATGAGCCATTCAACTTCAAGAACGTTTTATCATGACTGAAGTGTCTGACCAATCCTCCATTGTTCTTTTCCTTCAACAAATTCTCCCTCATGGAGCATTTCGGAATACATAGTTGATTGCCTTTGAACAATAATCCATCCTGGATCATATACTTGGTCCATTGGCTTCTGTCCTTGAGAATTGGATTCTTAGATGCCTCATATGCTTCTCTGAAATCTGGGTCATCCCTGTACATTTCTTTTAGGTTATCAAAACCCAAAGTCTTGACTCTGAATTCCTACAATAGAAAATATTTCCTGCTCAAAGCATCAACCACTTTCTTAGTAGTTCCAGAAATATGTCTAATCATAAAAGTAAAATTCTGCATGAACTCAACCCATTTAGCATGTTTTTAGTTCAACTTCTCCATTCGAGTCACGAATTGCAAAGCGTGATTATCGTTGTACAAAACGAACTCTTTGGGAACCAAATAGTGCCTCCATTTCTTCAACGCTTGTATGACTGCGTAGAATTCTTTGTCATACATGGAGTACTTGATCTTTTCTTCATTCAATTTTTCACTGAAATATGTGATTGGCCTATTGTCTTAGCTTAATATTGCTCCAATGGAAAATCTACTCGCGTCACACTTGACCTAAAATGTTTTTCTGAAATCTGGCAAAACCAGAATTGGTTGCTCAGTAATCTTCTTCTTCAGCAGGTTGAAGCTCTTCTCTGCTTCGTCTGTCCATTGAAAAGAGTTATGCCACTTCTTCACCGTATCCATCATCGATGCACTAATTCCACTGAAGTTTCAGATGAATTTCCTGTAGAAGCTAGCCAACCCATTGAAGCTTCAAACTTTGAACACGCTCTTCGGTGATGGCCAATCCTTAATCGCCTTTATCTTCTCTAGATCCATTTTCAATTCATTTGTAGAGATAACAAAACCCAAATAAATGAGTTATGTCCTCATAAATGACGATTTCTTCATATTGATCAACAATTTACCTTGCTGCAATCTCCTCATCATGGTACCTAAATGCTTCAAGTGTTCTTCTTTAGTTTTACTGAAGATTAGTATATCGTCAAGATATACGATTAAAAACTTACCAATGAAATATTTTAAGAATTCGTTCATCAACCTCATAAAAGTACTGGGCGCATTCGTCAAGTCAAATAGCATGACAAGCCATTCATACCATCCTTCATTTGTCTTGAATGTTGTCTTCCATTCATCACCTTCCCTCATTCTTATCTGATGATATCTTCTTTTCAAATCAATTTTGAAAAAATATTTGCTCCACTCAAGCAATCCATCAAGTCATCCATCCTGGGTAAAGGAAATCTATACCTGATGGTGATTTTATTTATGTTCCTCGAGTCTGTACACATTCTCCAAGCACCATATTTCTTTGGAATTAGCACTTTAGGTACAACTCATGGAGTCAAGATTTCTCTAACCAATCCTTTGTCCATCAAATCCTGGAAGTTTCTTTTAACCTCTTTATTCTCATGCAACGTCAATCTGTATGCCGCTTTTTTTGGTAGACTCGCCCCCGGTATAAGATCAATATGATGAATTATGCTCCTGATGGGAGGCAATGAACAAGGTAGTTGGTCCACCACAATATCAACGAACTCCTCTAGCAATTCCTTAATTTCCTCTGGTAAATCATCTATCTTAGTACTAGTCAAGACGACTCTAGGTTTTCTTACCACAACAAAATTCATTTCTTCATATTTCTTGACTTCATCAAGAAGATCCTTCCCACTCATGAGAAGTATAGTATTGCTCATCTATATTTTCACCTCCTTATCCTTAATTGGTAACAACATATGCGTTATACCATTTTTTCCCAGAGTGTATGTGTTCTTTCTCCCATCATGCACCACATTTCTGTCATATTGCCATGGTCTTCCTAGCAATAGATGACAGATGTCCATGGGAATAACATCACATAAAATTTCATCCTTATATCCACCTATCTTAAACTCATCTAAACATTGTTTAGTGACAGTTACCTGATGCCCTTTTTGCAACCACAAGACTTTTTATGGGATCGGAAGTGTAACAGTCTCCAATTCCATATTCTCCACCATTTTCATGGATACTAGATTATCTGTGCTTCCACTGTCCACTATTACCTTGCATACCCTGTCCTTGGTCTTGCAAGTAGTTATAAAAAAACTGTCCATTTGGACTGGGTTCTCTGGCTCCTTCTCTGGCTTCAAGAGAACTTTCCTCATCATTAAGGATCTTCCGCCCTCAGTGTCTTCTACCTCAACATTCCATCCTTGAGCTTTGACAATGTGATTTTCACCATATTTCTTCCTATATGGACACTCATAGGATTTATGTCCAGTTTTTCCATAGACAAAGCATTTCACTTCGCCTCCTCTGCCTCTTCCTCTTCCTATGGCTTGAGGAAAAGTGTTTCGGTCAACATATTGTCTCCCCTGTGAGCTTCCTCCTCTCTCAAATTGAGTTTGAGGTTTCTTTCCCTCATCTTTGGACTTCTGCGTTCTGTCTTGGGCAATTGTCTTGCCTCTGCTTTGACTTCTGCCTCGGCCTCTTTGACCTTATTTTCGGCTCGGCTTCTCTTTAGCTTTCAGAGCCATATGATAAGCATCTCCTATGGTTCAGATGCTCATCATGCTCATCTCGTCCTGCATTTCATATCATAGACCATTCATATATCTAGCAACTTTCTCATCATCGCTCTACCGATGATCTGCTTTGATGTTTATCCTGTAGAACTCTTCGGTGTATTCTTTCACCGTCATCAGCTTCTTCCTCAAATTATGCATCCTCTGAAACAAATTGATTTGATAATCTATAGGTATGAATTTGGCCTTCATTTTTGCAACCATTCTGTCCCAGCTTTGATTCTTTGTTTTCCTTTGCAATTCTTGTCAGCCTATAGTTCATCCCACCACAGTGCTGCATGTCCCTTCAGTCTAGTGACTGCACGCTTAACTTTCTTATCCTCTTCGACATCCTCATATTTGAAGTATTTTTCCAGAGCTCTAAACCAATCTAGCAGCTCCTCAACGTCTAAGTTTCCTTCGTACATTGGAATGTCTGTTTTTTCCCTGGCACCTATCCTTGCAACAACGTAGAATAAGCATTCTTCTGCAGCATCTTCGACTGCAATTTATTCTCCTTCATTTCCATCTTCATTTTCACTTTCATCTTTGTTGATATCTCCAGCATTGACTGTTCACCTCTGTGTCATCTCCATGGCATCAAGCCTGACACGTAATTCATGCATCTCTCTTTCCACTGCTGGATCGGGCATTGGCCTTTTTCTTCTTCTCGGCGGCATGGCTGTAAAATTCCTCTTTTCTCTCTACTACAGAAAGCAAAGAATTTTTTCTCTTCTCTGATACCACAATTGGTGCAAACCATCGACCCTTGGGCCAAGATCCACTCAGGATCTTTTCCAAACCTCCACAAGATCAGAAGAGACTCTTTTTCTTTGGCCATGCAAGAGATCGGGTCTCGTGAGTTCGTGAATTTTAACACAATGCCACATCTCTAAGTAATAGTCGAGACGCAAAAATGAGAATAGGTGTAAGGTATAAGCACTTCTCCCTTAGCCCTCCCTTTGAAATATTACCACAACCAAGGCTTGGCGCGAGCCCCTTCGCGACTCACAACTTCGCGAGTTGGAGAGTCGTGGACTCTTGACTCCTCTAGCGCCCTAACCGCCGATAACCAAACTTGCATTATGGAAGATGGTGTATGGCCCCTTTCTGTTAGATCCCTTTACAAATGATCACTGACTAGGCTAAGTACTATCCCTTCTCACAACTCGCAACTTTGTGGGTTGGAGGGTCGTAAAATGTTGCTTTCCCCTTACGAACTGCCAAAGTGCGATAATTCAATAGAGTGTTGACTCCTCCTAAGCTACGTGTCCATGCAAAATGTCACCCACTTTCACCTTTTCTGCACACTACGTCAGTGCCACCTATCGTGCATGACTTTGATGTTCGACGTTTCGTAACCTCCACAATCACAACAAATGTTTATACACCTAGAAACCCCGATACGTGATATGATGTGGGGGGTTGATCCAACGGTTCTCCTGCTTCTGAGATCCAATGGTATGGATCTCCTGCCTTATACCTCGTGACTTAGGACTTGGAATGAACCAGGAATTGGTCTTCCTTCCAAACCCACAAACCCTGAAACCCCAAGGAAATCTAATGGCTTGAATAAAACACGATCAATGACTCCCGTTGATCCTCGGCTCCCAGGTGATGGGTTCCTCCTGTCACTAACCACCTTGCAAGTTTTACGTGATCCGACGGTCCTCACAAATTTGGTGATTCTCCATGGAGAATGTCAACCGTCCATCTGCGTCATTGATAATTCTTTGGCCCCAAGTTTTGATTCAGATTCTTGGCCTTTCTTATTCCTGGATGATTTTGATTCAAACTTTCACTCACCCTTTGCAACCTTAAAACAAAGTTGATTTTCTGGGTCTTCGACTTCTCTTGGAGAGTTCTAACTTCGAACCTCCCCTGCGCATGAACTTTGCGCACCATGATAACTACTCCAGTTATATCTCAAAGGAAGCTCTATGCACTCCTTGTGATAGAGAATTCATCAACGCCTCTGCGAAATTGAATAAATTTTCTCTCTTTCCCAGCCTTCACACTCCTTGCATGACTCTGAGCCTTGCTCACACTTTTTCTTGTAAAAGCAGAATTATATCCTTCTTGAGAGATCTGAGATGAATTTCAGAACATGGTTGATGCACTCCTTGCGGATCCTCCACTTCACTCTTTGCAGGAGTTCTTAGAAAGATAAACAACTGAAATTCATTCTCCCCTTATCCAGAATTCAAACATTTAACAAAGAATCCCAGAGCATACACACACACATAGCATTGAAATAAAATGCACATAGAGAATATAAACAAGCCTGCAACATACCATTCAACAGGTAGTTCCAACAACCATAATACACACTAGATTTGGAATCAAATCTTTCTTTTATTAATTCCAGTGCTCTTGTACATCGAAAATAATAGCTAAATGCATAAAAATCCTCTGTGCTCTTCTATTCTCCTCTGCAGCTCTGCAACTTACAAATTCTAAATTATGTTAGATAGATAACAGGGTTGAGGGTGTCTATCATCCGTTTACCCTCCTAAGCTCCTAAAACTTTCTAGTCTATCATTTAAATATACCTACTTGCATTAAACAGACTTGAATTCCTATTACATTCGCAGATAGGAACATACCCCCCAAAATCAGTTTGGATCTTCAAGATATAAATGCAACTTCACTTTCCTCCTGTCCATTACATTAATGTTTCGTATTTTAAATTGCAAATTGTTTTCACAAAAATGTGTTCAAATTACATCTGCATGTCCAAATGTCTCCTTGGATTTAGGCACGCACTTGGGCTTTATATGATGCTCCTGCATCAATTATACAAGAATGACTGCAGTTTTCTTTCTCAAGAACAAGTCAAAATATTTTGAAAACTTCAAGATCTACAAGGAAATGGTTGAAAATGAGATGGATTCAAGAATCAAATGTTTGAGATCTAACAATGGAGGAGATTTCACTTCAAATGAATTTATGGCCTACTGTATAAGTCATGGAATAAAAAGGAAATTCTTCGTTGCTAGGACACCTCAACAGAATGGAGTTGTTGAAAGAAAGAACAAGACAATACAAGAAATGGCTCGAACAATGCTTATGGATTCCAAATTGATAGATATATTTTGGACACAGGAAGTGCATACAATAGTTCACATTCAAAATAGAGTAATGCTCAGAAACACCACTGATAAAACTCCCTATGAGATATGGAAAGGAAGACCAACAAATGTGAAGCACTTCAGAGTTTTTGGAAGCAAATGCTACATCAAAAGAGAAGATGGACGAATGGGAAATTTTGACTCTCATGTGGACAAAGGAATACTTGTTGGTTACTCAAGTACAAGGAAAGCATACAAGTGTTACAATCTAAGATTGAACAAAGTTGTGGAAAGCATCAACGTAACAATTGATGAAATAGGTAGACCATAATTAAAGGAAGAAGAAAACAAATCAATGGAACAAATTTTCGAAGAAGAAGATGAAAAAGAATTAGAAGAGGAAGATGAATATCAAGAGAATCCAACAGAAGCAGAAGAGAAAGTTCAAAAACTATCTCCAAAGACACCTAGGAAACGAGTACAAAAGAATCATCCTTCAGATCAGATTATTGGAAACAAATATGCAGGAGTTGAGACTAGAAGAAAAATCCATTCACCAGAAAAAACACACCTAGCACTCTTATCTACAATTGAACCAAACTGTTTTGAAGAAGCCAACAAGGATGAATTTTGGAATAAGGCCATGGATGAAGAATTGGATCAAATAGAGAAAAATGACACTTGGGAATTGGTTCCAAGACTAAAGAATAAGAATGTGATCGACACAAAATGGGTTTTCAGGAATAAATTGAATGGAGATGGATAGGTTACAAGGAACAAAGCTAGATTGGTATGTAAATGATATGCACAGATTGAAGGAATCGACTTTGAAGAGACATTTGCCCCAGTTTCCAGAATGGAAGCAATCTGTTTAATTTTAGCTATTGCATGCTCCAAAAATGTTAAAGTATATCAGATGGACGTAAAATCATATTTTCTGAATGGGGAACCTGACGAAGAAGTCTGCATTGAACAACCAGAATGATTTCAGTTGTCAAAGAACACAGACTATGTATGTAAATTAAAGAAGGCCTTGTATGGTCTAAAACAGGCTCCTAGACCATGGTACTCCAGATTGGATAAGTATCTGCAGCAGGTAGGGTTCAAAAAAGGAAGTGTAGACAACATCCTCTACATCAAGGTAAGTTGAGGTAATATTTTATTAATTGAATTTTATGTTGATGATATTATTTTTGGTAGTGATGATAAGAGGTTAAGCCAGAAATTTGCAAAAGACATGCAAAATGAATTTGAAATGTCATTATTTGGAGAACTATCCTTCTTTCTGGAACTTCATATACGTCAAAGCAACCAAGGAATTTTTATTTCTCAAACCAAGTATATTAGAGAAATTCTAAAGAGGTTCGAAATGGAATATTTCAAACCAGTTATCACTCCCATGAAAACCAGTTGGAAGTTTAGCAAAGATGTTGATTCAAAGTCTACAGATCAGATGCAATACAGGTCAATGATTGACAACCTACTATATGTGACAATATCCAGACTAGATTTAATGCAAGAAGTTGGACAAGTGGCACGATTTCAAGCAGCCCCAAAGCAATCACATGTATTAGCAGTAAAGAGGATTTTCAAATATCTCAAAGGAATAGAAGAGTTTGGATTATGGTATTCAAAAGGAAAAGATATATCACTTATTTCCTACACAAATGCAGATTGGGCAGGTTGTATTGATGACCGATGAAGAACCACTGGAGCAATGTTCTACTTAGGTGAGTGTTTGGTATCATGGATAAGCAAGAAACAATCATCAGTATCTCTATCTACAGCTGAGGCAGAGTATATTGCAGCAACAACATGTTGTACACGGGTTCTTTGGATGAAACAAACTTTGACAGATATACAGGTTGAGTATGATGAGCCCATTCCAATATATTATGATAATACAAGTGCCATTAGTATCTCAAAAAACCCGGTGCTGCACTCCAATACAAAGCACATTCCAATAAAGTATCACTTTCTATGGGAACAGGTTGTAGAAAAGAACATTAGAATTGAGTATGTGGGCACAAAAGAACAAGTGGAAGACATCTTTACAAAACCACTTCCATGGGAAGCCTTTGAATATCTTCGCCAAAGACTTGGAGTTATTTATACCCCAAAATGAATGCTTATCTTATATGTATTAGATGTACACAAGGAAGCACCATAAGAGGACAGTTCAATCAGGGGGAGCATCCTTGGATGGAAAGATACCTTTGCCATTGATGACAAAGGGGTAGAGATTTATCAAATGTAGAGGACAAAGGCATGGTTCCAGGGGGAGTAGATTTATCATATGCAGAGGATAGAGGAAAAATTATCAGATACAGAGGACAGAGGCATGGTTCCAGGGGGAGCATGAGTGATATGATTTCAGTATTGCATCAGAGTGTTTCCATCAATTCCAAAAGGGGAGATTGTTGATTAAGGTTGGTTGTCATTGATGTTGACCCTTGAAGAAAGCTCCACAACACAAAGGTTTGGGTAATGGACCCAATATCTTTTGATGTAAATATGACTCATTATTGTCTTGTCATAGTTGATAAGAAGTAAATATGGATGAACTCCAAAGTGGTCCCCTTATCGTGAAAGCCCTCACGGGAAGACGCTTTGCGGAGTAAGAGAACCCATGCTTAATTGTGGAATAATTAGATTACAGACAATGAATTTGTCAGGTAAACTATCCTAGATGGATAGTGCTTATAATTCCATTTCCGGTGGTATGTGGAACGTCACATAACTCCTCACGGCTAGAGAGTTATGGCCATGAGAAGTTGGAGACCCCTGGTTTGGATAATGGACTCAAGTTTGTTTGATGGATAACAGTATGATTATGATATATTTTCATATAATAGTATTCTATATGGATATTACATGTCATTCCATTTCTTGTGGTATGTGGAATGTCACATAAATCCTCATGGTTTGAGAGTTATGTCCTTATGAAGTTGGAGGACCCTCATATGTCATCTAGAAGCCCCAAAAGGTCAAAGTAGTCAAAGTGGTTTAAGATATTTTAAAAGGTAAATAATAAAGTGAAGTATTGAGTGTATTATAATTCAAAGTGAATACAAAATAAATTATTTCAATAATAAATTTAATGGAGAAATTATAAGTGGTTTAACCCTAAAATAAGGAAAGTGGGGCTAAGTGACCTAGAAGATGTTCTTAAGTAAGCTACTTAGAGAGTATAAATAAGAGGCAAAGCTATCTCATTTTAATAACACTTGAGAATATTGAATATCTATAGGTGTCTAAGGTAACCAAGGATATCTAAGCCGAAATTCTGAGGGAAGGTGAAGAAAATAAGGCTGAAATGCAAGGAAGGATAACTTCTTTTGATGGTGGTTTCTAAGGTATGTTATTTATAGGTCATCTTACCATTTTCGCTATAATTTTTTTTCTATAATGATTCATACTGTGAAATTGCTATTAAATTGAGAAAACATATCCAAGTATCTGTGGTAAAAATTTCAGCTTATGGGTCATTGTATTTTTGGAGTTATACTCCGTGGAAAATAGGGTTTGTGGCTAGTCCTGAAACTAGTCAAAAACATGTGTTTCGGGTAAAAACGTCATAAATGCTTCATAATAGATCCAAATTAAGTGAAAAAAAATGTGTTTTTTAGGGTACAATCTGTAGTATTTTGTGTAAAAGTTTCAAATCAATTCAATAAATATTCTATGTGGGGCACGCTCTACAAGGTCGCTCTCTAGAATAAGCCAGAATTAAGCAAGGTATGCCATTTTTTCTATAACTCCTTTTCTGAGAGGTTCCAAGTAGTGACACCTGGAGGAATTGCATAAAAACACTGAAGAACATTGTGTATCAGTTTCATATATTTATACATTACAGATACAAAGTTATGATTACTTCAAGTTAGTGTTGTTGACTAATCCAAAACTAGGCATGTGAGACTAAATAAAAGTTTGATGAAAATGATAGTCGCTTGTTGTTGAAGTTAAGGAAGGTTTGTAGGAATATGATCATATACACCAGGTCTATTATAGAGCTACAAATCAGGTTTGGATTATGAAATTGATGAGGGATTTTGGTTGAGGTACATGTTGAGTACATGGTTGAGACAAGAAGTTGATGCGTTGGCACATACATGAGGTGTATAGTTGATGATGTTGGTACATATTGATGAGTCATAGTTGATGAGTAGTTGACACATGATTGGTACATACTTGGCACATGGTTGGATGCACTTGTTTATGGTACAGGTTATTTGGTACAGGTTGGTGCATGGTTGATGCACTTGTTTATGTTACAGGTTGATTACAGGTTGAGGTACAGGTTGATGCATGGTTCAGATTTATTGGTACAGGTTTACAATGGTATATCTCACAGTGACAGGTTGAAAGTGGTTCCATCATTCTACTTCTACTTCAGGGTGGCAGGATGGGGCAAGGACAGGTGGTTGTAGCCACCTTCCGGGTGTAGTCGGAGAATATAGGGGGTTGTAGCCTCCTTCTGGTTGTAGCCAGAGAATTGGGGAGTTGGAGCTTCCCTTAGGTTGTATCTTGAGAAACTAGGGGGTTGGAGCCTCCTTCCAATTGCAATTGGAAAACAAAGGAAGTTGGTTCTTCCAATGAATGTAATTCTTCAAGACATATAAGAAAAAACATTATGTGGTTTTCTCCCGATTTGGGTTTCCACGTAAAACACTGGTGTACTGTGTATGTGTATGTTTGTTCATTTGTTCATTGCTTATTTACTCTGCAGTTATTGGATGATAATGCTTCATTGATATAACACTTGGATTATATGGTTAAAAAGGATTAAATTTCTCTATTACTGATTCACCCCACCTCTTAGTAATCCAACAAATTCAATCTCGTGCAACCATAGTGCAACAATGCATAGATGTAGTATAATATTGCAAAGTATAACTAACTACTCAAATATAATGCACTTCGAGGAGATAGAGGTGGATTCAGAGGTGGAGGCTGGGGCCTAAGAGGATTTGGTTAAGGAAGAGCGCCAATAGTATTCCACAACTATAAAAAACCAGGAAATTATGCAAGAAAATTTCCACTTCTACCTGTGACATGTATGTACTGTCATGCAACAGAACACGACATAGAAGATTGCCCAACACTATTGGGAAAAATATAGGAAAAAAGGAACTAGAACAATCAGAATGTCCAGTGGATTTCTACAGAAGCCAGGGATGATGGAAAGAACATCAACATAATTACTCGAGGAGGAGACAAGACCGGAGTTGTTGCAACAAAACATGATCTATCCCAACACCAGTGGGTAAACAACACTGGGACATAGAAGCATTTTGACGAGCGAAAAAAAAAGGAGACATTTAAGGAAGACAAACAAGATATTCTAAAAAATAAAATTTCATCTACATCAATTGCATAACAAATTGAGGATCCACCAATGTACAAGATACCACCTTCAATGGATCACACCAGCAAAGAGAATCCTTCATAGAAAGTAAGTAATATACAGACTTTTCTGCAATCTTGTGGCAAGTTATTAAATGATCCATCATCCATTAAGGTCTTACATAACTTTCTAGAAAGATACAATACAAAAGTATAATGGAAGTTAGAAAAAAAGACAGTTAATCATCTCCATACGAGAAGAAGAACAAGTAGGGAATTCAAGTTAAATTCCAACATTGTGGATTTCAATATGGGAGATATCATAATTTATTTAGGCTCTGAAGTGAATGTATTACCTAATAAGACATGTCAGTGTATGGGGGAACCCACATTAGGATATTCACCTGTCTAGTTTAAATTTGAAAATCAACACAGAGTATTACCAATTGGAAAAATTAAAGGTGTGACAGTAGACCTAGATGGAGTGCACACTGTGGAAAATTTCAAAGTTATAGAAATAGTATATGGCACAACACCCTACCCAACATTACTAGGACTGAACTGGGCATTTGATAACCAGGCTGTGATCAACCTGAAGACAGAAAAAATGACTTTTGAATCAAGAGAGTAAAGAGTGATTGCACCACTGGATCCCTCAGAAGGAGAAAGGTTTGTATAGGAGACATGTTTAGACTTGGAAGAAATAAATAAATTATATAGAACCACCGCGTGAGAAGAATATTATGTCAACCCAATTGCAGATGGGGTACTCAACTGGAGAAGAATTACATCATGTGCTTCAGACTCTGAGATAGGTCTAGAAAATGGGTAGCAGAGACTACATGAAGTCTCCACAAGAAGGTGTGAAAGAATAGAGTGCACAATAATGTGGGTTGGTATAGAGGTCAAAGAACCTCCCACTTTTCATGGTTTGAATGACTTAAAAGAATTCTTGACAAATTATGAGGAAGAAGTTTTGGAAAATTAGAGGTTGTTAGCCCTAGATATTGCACTCAAGGAAACACCTACAAGATGGTGGGGTGTGCACAAGGAAAAAATTCAAGAATGGTTTTGGTGTAAAATGCCACTGTACATTAGATTTGGTGCATAACAGGGGAACAACACATTGTAGAAATATGATGGATGAGGAAGGATAACTAAGCACATAGAGAAATGAAAAACATAATGGATGTTGGCACCACCAAAATAATGGCCTCATTAATTTATTCATACATTGGAAGGGATACTCGAGAACTGGTACATAGATAAGGAAATACACAAAGGAACTACATAATGGAAAATATTACAAAATAATTTTTTGGTAACTTTCTCATTTGAGCATGAGAACCCCAATATTGATTTGGCCCTGAAGATGATACATGGAATGATATTTTTTGAGGAACATGAGGTGGAGATTATAAGATAACATCAACAACAAGACAAACAGACAATCAAATACTTACTCTCATGTTATCATGTCACAGAGGAAGCACCAAATGAATATGATCCACACTGTTAGCAACATATCTTGTAAAGGGGGGTGTTTTCCTAAGGGATAAGCCCCTTTGGGAAAAAAAGTGTGAAGAAGTAGGGTAAAAACCCACTTACCCTAAGTTTGGGCGCATATGCACCTTTGGATAAGCAACGAGAAAATATGGGCGGTCAGAATCTGCGTGCCCAGATCTACGGTCGGGATCAGATTTCAGAGCCCCCCCGCCATTCTACCTTTAAGCAGAGGGGGTGGTCCGGAATCGGGCACACACCTCTCCAACGGCCAGGATCAGGGCGCCCAGATCGACGGAGCTCAAGCAATTTTGGACCACCCTTGCCTTTCTGCCTTTAATAGGAGGGGGGGTCCGAAATCGGGCGCGCAACTCTCGAACGGCCAGGATTAGAGCACCCAGATCAATGATGCTCAGGCAATTCCAGCCCCCCTTTTCCATCCTGCCTTTAACCAAAGGGGGGGGGGTCCGAAACTGTGGGATATTGATGTGGGGCCCCCTTCCTATCGTGTCACCCTTTGCACCGATCTCCCCCCTACTATCGTGGTGACTCCTCCTTGTGCCTGTCCCCACTTCTTCCAAACCACTTACTGCCTCCCTCTTCCCCTATCATCTATCCACTCACCCTCATGGTATATCCCTTCCCCCTTCACTCCCTCTTTCCTTATGACACCTATACTTCTCCCTTCCACG
>ML780045.1:976968-992252 GCA_009831015.1 Picea engelmannii
TATATATATCTTAGTATAGTTAGATCTAACTACATTGAATTATAAAGCATTTACTGCCACTAAAAACAAATTATTCATATAAGTACATGAATTATACAAAATTTACTATCACTAAAAACAAAATTATAGGTAAAGATATTAGTTTGTGCCTGAGCAGTCAACAAGGAGCCGAATCTTCCATCTTTCACTTCGGTGTTAAAGATTTAGATTCAAATGCCCTGCTTTTTTGTGTATTGATAATATCTTATTAAAATTGGTTGTAACTTGGTTGCCGGGGGGGGCAACCCTGTGGCCAAGCTGTGGGCATGCCCATGGCTTGGCCACATGGATGGCCCCCTGCGGCCAAGTCATAGTCATTTCAAACATTTTGTATTTTATAAAAAATTCATAAAAAAATTCAAACAGTCCAACTTTTTATTTCAAACGTTTAGTGATATTGAGTAATGACCTATAGGTAAAGATATTGAGTAACTTTTTTAGTGATGGATATTCACTTTAAAAGTAAAAAATATTCTCACAATCTACTTGGATTGCACTATGGATCACACTAGTACATGGACTATATTTTTTTGTTTTTGGATTTTTGCAATATTTTTTATTGTTTATCAAAATAGAGTAATGTAAAAGTGACATTGCATCTACACATTTTCATGAACACCATTTTTATTTTTGATGTGTTTATTTCCCCAAAAAACTTAAAAATACCCATTTGAAGAACATAAAGCAAAAAAATGCATGTTCATTTTGATAATTTTGAATTTGCATTCCAAATGATTTTGAGAACACTAAATTTCTTAAGTAATAAATTTTAGATGCAAATTATTAATAAATATAAATTATTATATCATTACAAAATGGAGTAGTAGATGAATCTATTAGTAGTACTTCTGGTAGATTATCTTCAAAATTTCTATCTCGTCCACCCTTATTGAATTTTTAGGTTCCTAAGAGTCTTCAATTTTTTAAGTTCCGGTTGACTAAAATCTCTTCCTAGAATTATTTTAACTAAGAGTTAAAAAAAAAAAAAACAATTTACAACAAAAGCTCAACCGAGAGTTGTAGAAAGCTCTAGTTTGAGATTTTTTATCAAACCCCACCCTTATAATCTTTTGATCTAATAGAATCAATTGTCACACTTTGGTAAAATAGTGTGTGTGTATATATATATATATGTGTGTGTGTGTGTGTGTGTGTGTGTGTGTGTGTGTTCAAATTATAGACACAAACAATAAATTTATAAACAATATGGATTTAGTGAATTTGATATAGACATTTAACAATCAAATATTAAGTTTTTAAATTTGATATATACATTTAACAATCAAATATTAGGAATAGAGTAAGCATTTAAGTGATTAGTCTGTGCTTGAGCAGTCGGCTAGGAGCCAAATTGACTGTCTTTCACTCTAGTGTTAAATATTTAGATTCAAATGCCTTGCTTTTCTATGCATAGATAATCTCTTATTAAAATTGGTTGTGACTTGGTCACGGGGAGCCAGCCCTATGGCCAAGCTGTGGGCACGCCTACAGCTTGGCCACATGGTTGGCCCCCTCCAATGAAGTCACATTCATTTCAAACGTTTTGTATTTTATAAAAAAATCATAAAA
The DNA here is from genome assembly GCA_009831015.1 of Picea engelmannii. Lineage (NCBI taxonomy): Eukaryota > Viridiplantae > Streptophyta > Pinopsida > Pinales > Pinaceae > Picea > Picea engelmannii. The sequence goes on from ML780045.1 coordinate 978,577, forward strand.
ATTTGAAACTGTCCAACTTTTTATTTCAAACGTTTTGTATTTTATAAAAATTTCATATCTTCAAGAATTGAATTTATAAATCCATTTTTACATATGTAATATTAGAGTATCATTTCCAAATCTAAAAACTGTTGGTGCATTGTATTTTCCAACAACTTGCAGAAGTCAAACTTTATGAAGAATTGATTCTCGGGGTGTGACAAGGCTACTAGGAAACCCAAAAACAATGGTATCCATTATAAAACTATAATTGAGACTTAAGACTTTTGCAATCATAGCAACAACAATTTTGGACATAGGATAAAAAATGTAAGAGGAGTATGGGAGAGAAGTAGTAGGCATAAAATTTACTTGAATTAGATGACTCTTAATAAACTTATCGTTATATATATGTGATATATTAACCCATTCGCTTAAAGTATGTGATCCAAATCAGACCTTTGGTATAACTAGATCTTATATCATGAACACCTATAACATATTACATTGTAATATGTTATGACATATTACATTTTAATATGTTATGAAGAATCTGCATTAATATAGCACTCAACAAATAGAAACAAGCTTTGAAACATAGTCAGTATATTCACTGAAGTCATTCCCTCAACCTCCATAACAGAAACACCGAAATATGTAACAATCACTTTGCATTAATAGAAAAATTGATAAAAGACGAACCAATATTTCATGTCAAAGCCTCATTTACAAAGTTAGAAGAAAGAACAGTTTTAAATACATTTCATAGTTTACATTTTACATTTTACAGTTTGTTTTCAATTTTAATATTTGTGCATATGTATAATATTTGTACATATGTTATAATATATATACATATGTATAATATATGTAATTACAATGTAACATGTTATAGTAATTATAACATATTAAAATGTAATATGTTATAGTAATATATGTTATAACATATTACATTGTAATATGTTATGAAAAATCTGTGTTAATATAACACTCAACAAATAGAAAAAAAAATAGTGAAACATAGGTAGTATATTCACTGTAGTCATTCTGTCCACCTCCAGAATAGATACACCGAAATATGTAACAAAACACAATGAAAAGATCATAGCAGAAATGCAATTTGAACTTGCATCTTCACTTAAGAAAGTAAAAAATGCAATTTGAACTTGCATATTCATTCAAGAAAGTAAAAAATGCAATTTGAACTTGCATCTCCGTTTAGAAAGTCAAACAATTCAACAATTCTTGTGATTAGTGGCCTATACCTTAGATTGAGACTCTATACACTCTTAACTATATTGTAATATTCATATAGCTCATACAGGTAATATATGAAGTTGATTCCATTGCTTTAGCTCTCTTAATTAGAGTAAGTAACCCATATGTAATGGATAAGAGTATATACCCTTTGAAAGACCCTTGTTAATGATCTATTACCCTTGGGATCAGATAGTAGTTGAAGATGGTGATCTATTACCCTTTGTATTTACACAAGCATTGGAATCACATACAAGTGTAATACAGGTGTTGATACTTAGTGCCATTGATTTCTAGTGACATCCCATGTAGTTAATAAGAGATAAGATTAATATCAAAATTTACATATTGATTATGTTAAATAGGTAACATGATATCACCTTGTTGAACCTTCAACTAAGTTGTTCTTGTATTACTGATATCATAGTAATGGAATGGCTATATTCCCCTTGTATTACAGGTTAAGTTATTGCCTTTAGTTCTTATTATATACTACCCTTTGTTGTTAACAATTATGTTGTTTTCTTCATGACCTTACGTCATATCTCATACAACAACCTTTAACTGTACCTAGACAAATATAGCAGAGGTTAGTAGTATCCATATTCAATGGAATTACTTCCTTAAAGTTATAATTGTTTTGGTACCAGGATGAGATTCACAGTATGGAATGTTATGGAATTAATGGGAAGTAATATCATTGGCTACTACACAATGAGATATTCAAACCAGCGTAATCAGTATCTCATAATCAGATACATTAATCATATCAGGAAGCTGTACTCATAGTTAGTTTTGTACTAATTTCCATATTCAAGTAATGGTAATAAGCTAAGCTAATCCACAATCAATGGTAATAACCTAATCTAACCCGAAATGAATCATGAAGGCGAAGAATAATTTGTTTGCTCAAAGAGGGGAAAAAAACACAAAATTCTTCCATAGATTTATCATTCAATGAAGGCATCGCAATCGCATCACATCTTCAAAAGATAGACATGGAAACAGTGTGGCAGAACATGCTGACATAAAATAAGAGTTAGTCAACTTCTTTCAGGATCAACTCATTGAACTAGCAACAAAGTGAAAGTCGACTATTCTGCCACACTTTATAATAATCCACATCCTCTTCCACAATCTGGGTATAGTCCTGTAACAAATATGTAGCAAATAATTCCTGTAGAAAATCTGGGTACATTACAATTTAAGCTATTGCCTTTCTATTGCTATGGCAAGGAAATGGACCTTGGGGATCTTGAGTTTTTGGTTAACTCAAACTGCCTTACCTTGATGAAAGATAAGTTGGGTACAAACAACTTCTTAAATATCTGGGAGAGTTTTTGGTTAACTCAGGCCACCTTACCTTGATGAAAGATAAGTTCCTACCCAACCCCCCACATTCCTTATGAAGCTCATCTCTTGGAATATCAAAGGCCTTAATGGTAAAACTAGGCACAACATTATCAGTCAAACAATCCTCCAAAACAATCCCTTTATAGTACTTATACAAGAAACTAAATGCCTCAGAATTAAAAGGGCTTAAAAGTATGAAGACTCAGAAATGGAACAGAATTAACGATACCCATAAAAATGATAAGAATACAACGAAAATCTCATAGAAGAAATGCAATTTGAACTTGCATCTTCATTCTTGTGATTAGTTTCTTATACCTTAGATTGAGACTCTACACTCTTAACTATATTGTAATATTCACATAGCTCATACAGGTAAGATATGAAGTTGATTCCATTGCTTTAGCTCTCTCTTAATTAGCATAAGTAAAACCCATATGTATTGGATAAGAGTATATACCCTTTGAAAGACCCTTGTTAATGATCTATTACCCTTTGTATTTACACAAGCATTTAGTTGAAGATGAGCTTCTATTACCCTTTGGATAAGATACTAGTTGAAGATGGTGATGTATTACCCTTTKTATTTACACAAGAATTGGAATCACCTGGCTAAGTCCTGGTTGTCCACGGGGTTTATGACATGATGTATCTACCAAAATGATTCAGAGGCCATTCTCAACCCTTGTATCGATGGGGTAACTAGAAGAAGACCGGTARGCATATAAACAATGCTTTATAACTACATATAAAAAAATGTTTAGCAATGTCAAATCATCTAATCACATACGCGTAGTATATAAAAAGGTCCGTCATAAACAAAATTCCAACAACTTGCAATCATATAATACATTTTCTCTATTAATGTGCCCCCCCCCTCAAGTGTAATACAAACCCATTGATACTTAGTGCCATTTCTTTGTAGATGACAGATTTCATCCATCCAACCAAACATGGCGTAAAGTTAATCGTTGATTTTCATGGGTTGTGCTCCATACCTGTTGGATGCATGAAATCTGATTTCTCTTATAGATAACCACTACTTCGTTACCAGACTTTGACCCATGTACTCTTGGTGGATTTACCAAGGTTATTTGTGCTAATATTAAGAAACCAAAATATATTTGAAATGAGCATGGGTAGTGGAGTTATGAATCACCCTACTATAATTGTGTCTAACATAAAGAACATTTCTATTAATTTTGTCTCATTTTTGTTTTATTTCTTCATAATTTTTCTTGGTCAATGTTGGTGATATTAACGTGTACTTGTATTGTGCTTAAATTTTCATGAATTTCCAAAGAATAGATATTGAGGAGAAATGTCGACACAGGATTATTCAAACATTCATCGCAAACGCTCTAAGCTCTCCCAAGAAGGAAGAAGATGAACTCCTTCTTTGACTAAGACTCCGAGTGACCAACGACAATCTCGTCAGAGGAGATTATCAAACGAGTATGTGAACATATCAACTGCAAAATGTGTTCAAGAAAGTGCTATGGATGCATCCTTCTTATATAGGTTGGGCATTGATACTCCTACACCTGAGAATGTAGGGAATACCTCAGGAAAAGAGGATATTTTTGGTAATTTTCTTTGATTTTGTTTATTTTTGTTGTATTTTTGTGCATTTAAATTTATTTCAAGTTAAATGTTGTAATTTCTTTCAAATGTGTGTGTAGAAAATTAGTTTAGAGCAAGGGACGACAAAGAAAGAGAGAGTGGGTGTCACAAAGATTCTAATGTTGCTGCAAAGGGTGAAGGTGGATATAGGAGGTCGCGTTATCAAGAAACAAAATATTACACATCTACATCCACCTATCCTTTGAATGTTGGTGATGAACTTCCCTGGGAAGGGATTACTGAAGAAATGACCCTTGAGCGATGCTCAGGTGTTAAAAGGAGGTTGGAAAATGATTTAGAGGTCTTGGAACCCCCTCAAAAGAGTAAACAAAGCTTGCAGATTGTTTTCCATTCATTGCAAAACTTTATGGATGCATATCAAAAGATGGGCCCAACCACTGATAGTTTTGTCGATATAATGAGGCGGTGAAAGTCAGAGGTGATGGGCCTTGATAAATGGGAGGTAGTAAAAAATAAAGTTTCAAAAGAAAACACAATTTCGATATTCAATTTCAAATATGGGCCAAAGAGGAAGATGTTGAAGGTGCAATATTTTAAGCACCCTGACATCGCAGGACATTTGTATAATAGATTTTTGGCAGCATATGGGAAATTGCCATGGAACAATGAGGTTACACACTATTTTGAAAGACACTTTTATGAAGAGTTTTTCATGGAAATGCACCTTGATTATACTAGTCTACCATCCGATTATTTTGGGACTGGTAAATGATAAACATATGATCGAAAATGGGCATATCGAAATGCGACATTGCCAAAGCCTCCACAACCTTTAGTATCTCACCCAACAAGGGGAATTTTCTTCACATTCAGAGTTGCGAGCTTCATCAGAGGTTGGCAAAGAGGCTAGGAATGCAATCAGGGAAAATTTGGAAGCGCTTTTTTATGGTGTTGATGTTGGCTTGAACCACCAACGAGTGGAAGCCAATTCCCGGGAAATATTTATTTATAAAACAGATGCGGAGTTAGATACCATGTCAGTAGAATATATTAAGGAGTATGATTTTTTTTTTCGTGATGGTTGGAAGAAGGTCATTCAAAATGATGACCCAAACAGTAGATTGATATGTGTTCTAGTTCGTAAATTTTTGACGTATTTTATGATAGTTTACTTCTAATTTTAGATTTAGATATCATTGTATCTATAAAAATAATCGAGTTGTTATTATCATTAATTTGTAGTTTGGAGATATGTTAAATGAATCTATAGTATATAGGGGACTCGATTCCACAAGTTTAAATTTGGATGGGTTGAATCAAGTATGTGTTTTCTAATATCCACAGATGAGCACTTTAGTTGTTCAATCTCCAATATTTTGAATAAGATCAACAACATTTATAATTTTGTATAAATGTGAACACATTGAATCCTAGATTTAGTTCTTAGTTGTGTTGTTCACAAATCCCTATTCTAACTCCTACTACTTGGGGAGGCTTGTATCAATTATCATTGGGAGAGTTTGAAGAGGGTGGGAGTTCACATGTATCATTTAATGTGTTAAAATCATTTAAATTTAATGTGTTATAATCATTTAAATTTAAGTTTCAAATTTTTAAATTTGAAATGTGCTATATAGGGTAATGTGGAGAAGAGAGTACCTGAGAGTGTGCTTGGGAGGGATATTGAGATTGAGGAGGAAGTGGAGGAAGCACCCATACCTGGGAAGGATGCGTCCATTCAGGATGATTTATAAATGTATGTTCATTGAACATTAGTGAGATTTAATTTTCTTTTATGTTGGGGTTTTATATAAAAGTGTTCAAGCTTATTTTGAATAAGTTTATATTTTTTACTTTTATCAAATTTTTGTTTTCTCAAATTTTTAGTTTAACCTTTCCTATTCAATGCTTTGATCAATTATTTTGAAATATATAGAACCCCTATATAAGCTTATTGTTGTCTTAAATGGTGTACATTCAAACTTATTTAAGTTTATATCATGATGAAGACCTAGTTTTGAACTTGAACGTTTGATTATTTGAGAACAAACTCTATCCCAAATCAGAAAAGGGAAAGTTTCTAAATTTTCTTCGATTGCGTTCCTTGATTTATTGTCCAAGAATGGCGCAATATGGACATTTTTGTTTTCTACATACAATGAAGTGAATTCCTTCTTGCCAGGGTATTGTCAAACTCTTAACTAAATTGGTTACTAACCACAAAAGCCAACATTCAAGTAAATTTACAAATAAGCTATGCATATGTATATATGAGCTAGCTCACACATATGTATATGTGAGTTAGCTCACACATATTGTATATGTGAGCTATCTCACACATAATTTCAAAGAGCATTTGATTATATGTAATATGAATACACCCCAAAGATGAAAGATTTAAATGGTTTTTGAAGAATGACATAATATACATGTGCCTATTTGTGTTTTATTCATGTACATGAAAGATTATATTTGAACATTTATTCCACTACAGAAAGATGAGATAAGTATTTTTCGGAAGACTGGTTTCTAAAATGGAGATTTGTGAACTTTCATAGATATAAGTATTTTTTTGGAAGAATGACTTAATATGGAGATTTATGAGTCCTTTAATTTGAAAGGTCATTATGGAATTTGATTATATGACCACTGCAGAAAATGAAAGAAGTATTTTACTGTTGAGGAGATTAGTATTTTACTGTTGAGTAAATAAGATCAAATAACATCACTTGGGATGAGAATTTCACCTGAAGGATTTGAGACTTTATCCACAAGGAGACAAGTATTTCATTGGAAGAATGACTTAATATGAAGATTTGTGAACTTTTTTCATACATAATTCTATATTTATTTTTCAGATTATTATCTAACTCCGAACACAATTTTTTTTTACCAAGAACACAATTTTTCTCTTTAAATTCTTTTAAGATTTTAGATAAGATTTTACAAATTGTTTAAATCATGTATGCTTAATGTGGAGAGTAACTATCTTAAATCTGTTTAACTATGGTTGAGTATGTTATTATTTATTATTGTTTATTTAATATTTAGTTAAAGTATATATGATAATATGTGTTATTTGTTTTTTTAATTATTGTTTTTTATTGTTACAGATGTCTAAATTATATTTTGTGGAAAATATGTTTACATTATATTTGGTGGGAAAGAGTATGTTGGAGGATGAGACTTGATTCTTTTGGTATGTATGTCAATTTTGTTTTAATCACAATTTTTGAATTCTATTTTTTTTGCAGGTGTGAATTGCAGGCATGGAGTGATCTATCTTAAATCAATGGCTTAGAGGCCAGAATTTCGGAGTTAAATGTCTTATTTTTTGTTATCATCCTAAAATGGATGTGGAACCTATGTATTTGGCGGTGTAACTATTTAGACATTGATTATGTGGAACCTATATATATATATATATATATATATATATATGATATTTTTGGAATTCAAAATATCAATTTATTGTCTCATATTTGATTTCTCAAAAGGTTAATTTATGTTTTATGATATTGTTTTATAGGATTTTTTCAATGAGAGTTTCACTATGAAGCTTATAAGACTGTTCTTATTTTAATAATATTGATTTTCTTCTTTAAGCTAGCTATAACATAAATATGGTTTTCATATTCTAACTTCTGTCTTTAGAGGGAATTAATTTTGTGTTTTCTCCATTTCTTCATTGCACCACTATTTATGTTCCATAAATGGTAGGCTTGTGGCATTTCCATTTCACCAATAAAGATCTCTATGAAATTAAAATGATGAGAGTCTCTAGCTTTACTATGTCAATGTTGAAATAAAATTGCTTTGTTGTTAATCTGTTAAACACCATTACTAATGTAATAATATCTTTGATTTGGTTTGGTTCAAGACTTAGCTTGATAGATTGTGGTGGTTTGACCAATGCTCAAAGGTGTCTGCACTAAGTTGATGGAAAAAAAAAGTGGCAAAGTTTTTAGTTTTGAACTAATGTTTTGTATATTCTCCTTCTTACAATGCATTAAATAAAGCATCAAACTCTTAAATACTTTCCTACTATTTATTAATTTAAATGCTTCCTTTTATGTTTACTGTGGACTGTTCAAAAACACATGATAAAATTCAACATATTTCATTGTGGACTGTTCTTGGGCCTATGGGGACTGATGAAATTCAACATGTTTCATTGTGGACTGATAAAATTCAACATAAAGCTGAACTTTTGGGCCTATGGGTATTATTATTACTCCCTTCCTACTTTTCCATAAAAAAATTGATGGTTGTGGGAGATTCCAAGGTCACTATCGACTGAATAAATTCCAAATCCAACTTGAACCTGATATATCTCAACAACTGGAAAGACAAGATTAAAATCTTAAATAATAGATTTGAATCTATCAAATTTATGCACGTACATAGAAAGTTCAACAAAGTAGCAGACAACCTCTCCAAAAAGGCACTCAAAGGAAATTTTGCCTGACTCTTTTATGAAGAAATTGTTGATGGAACTATTGTATGTACATAAAAAATTTACATTTTCTAGCCTGGATCTTTACAGATGTCCATTTTTTGAATAATTTTTTATAAGACACTAGATGACTTTTTATAACTTTACTACAATGTAAAAATGTGGAAGGAAGGAAAGACTACATATCTTTTTTGATCACCACTTTCTAGATCCATATGTAACAAAAAGTTTCATTTGATTCTAATAGAATAACGATGAAACTGTTTTTTTCATGTGAAAAAAAAGAAGAAAGAACTAAGAAAATTAGTGTAACAATGGGTTAGAAGATATAGAAAGAAAGAATCACTTGAACAAATGGAAGAATCAAGAAAGCCACTATAAATATTACAAAGTAAGAGAGATACATACAAGGTACTCTACACACACTTGAATTTGAACCTAGGACATTTACATGGTCTTTATCATTTCGATATTTTCAGAGAGACATAGTCTCACATTTACATCAACATCTCAATGAAAGGTTTTAATGGTCTTTGAATTCACCTTCTTTATCATACGAACAACTATGAGAAAACTACAAAGATTATAACAATAGCTAAGAAAAGCACAATAAGAGATAGAAGAGATATTGAGATCACTCATGTAATATTTTGTCTTGTCTTGATTTTTTTTTTTTAAAGTAAAAAAGGATGGAACCTGTTATATTATCATTAGCAAGTTACAATGACTGTTTATGATGCCAGTCGTCCTGCCTATAAAGGAAATCGAGACAGTTGGGCATCCCGTGTCATTTGTTTCCCAGCAAACAAAACTATCAAAATACTGTCCTGCCCAAAGGAAACCAGGACTTCCAGCCATTATGTTTAAACTGTATGCCGAAAAACTAGTTGCAAAATAGCTAAGATCTAACTGGGCGAAATCCTAGTTCAGAAACATAAAAATATTTCTAACCAAGAACAACATTGAACCTCTTATCTGGCCAGCTCGTCCTCATCCTCGTGCTTTTGCCATCCTGCTGAAAAGGTGTAAGCCTGTGCGCACGTAGGGCATTGTCGTTTAGGGAGAGTCATGGAATGAGCCGAGAACAACATGTCGAGTCATTGGTCGATGCGGGCGATGCGAAAGATTTGATCATCCAACAGGCTCCACATATCGAAGATTAGAGCGAGGTACCCCAAATTGGTGAAGGGGTGTTGGTCTTGCCAGTGGCCATCAATGGAAGCTGAGGGGATAGGCCCTATTTCTCCTTCACTTGCATGTGCTACGCAGTTGTGATGTGTCGGTCAGTCAGAAAGCTGAGTCGTCGCCTCCATAGGTGCACTGGGGGGTGAGTCTCTGCTTCCCTTTGTGCAGTATGGGGTCTCTTCTTCAACATAGCAGATGGTAAAATTCTCCGCTGGGTGATTTGCACTGGAGCCAAGCAATTTGCACGAAGGCGGAATCTTGTCATAAGTGCTAAGATCAGTGGGCGGATTCCAATTGTCCAGGACTATGAACAAAGGGAGCTTGGGAGAGCTTTTCATGGTGTCTTCCAAGGTGATCTCTTCCACGTATGCCATTGGAGGCGTTCGTGGTTTCCTACGCCGTCACAAGGACGCCCTGGCTAACGCCTGCTCAAATTTCTTTTGTCTCTGGCGACGAGATTTGGTTGTGTACCAAGCGGCACCCCTGCGCAGATTTCCCCGTGCTCTGAGCATGGTGGAGACCTTAGAGATGACCAAGGTCCCTTGCAGGTGGAGGGTTGTGCTCCAGAGCTCCAGTGGGTTTGCAAATTGTCGCTCTGCTAAAATTAACTGTGCACTCGACGCTGCAATGGGTGAATGTCGCTCAATTCTGCCAAGGCGGGTGATAAGGAGGAGGATAGTTGCAACCTCCATGACCATTAAGGCTTGCTCCTGAGTGCGCTGGTGCATTGTACCGATCACTTGTGCGAAGGGGCTCATCGCCTGGATATGGCTACACGGATTCATACTTGGTTAATGGCTGAGGGGATGGTCATTGGTGGATGTATTAATGGTGCATCCTGGCGTTGTCCCGCGTGGCTCCGCTCTGCAACGTGGCACCCCATCCGGGGTGTCTTGTCTTGATTTTACTTGCACTATGTTTATATATATATAATATTGGATGAAATAATTTCAATATACTATTTTCTTGATTTCAAAAAAATCATCAAATTTTATAGTTTCTTATGAAATTTCACAATGAAATATTCAAGAAAATGTGAAATAAAAATTAAATTTTATAGTTCGTCAAATTTTATAGTTTCTTATGAAATTTCACAATGAAATATTCAAGAAAATGTGAAATAAAAGTTATAGTTTCTCACTTATAATTTAAATTTTGATTGATTTGGAAATATGGTTGAAAATAGTCAAAACAAGTCATCAAATTTAATATAAGTCCAACAATGAAAATATTCAAAACAAGTCATCAAATTTAATATATGTAAGCGATCTTCATTAAAATTTATTAGAATTTAAAGTTTTTCTAAGCCATCAACAGTCCCTTGTAATGACATGGAAATGAGTCCTAGTTTTGGTATGAAGTTATCCTATATGTAGTAAATTGCAAATAATGAACACATTTATCCTATATGTAGTAAATTTGTTACATGCATTAAAGGATTTGTGTATATTGATTTGGATAATTTGTAGGATTAAAGTATAATAATTCAAAGTATAAGTCAATTTAGGTTCCCTAGATACAATCTATAGGTTCTTCCTTGAAATTGTAAATAAGGTTTGGTAAACTTTATAATTCATGGGAAATACAACTTTTCTTAATTGAACGGACCATGAAAGTAAACTAAATTGGAAATGATTCTAGAATCTCATATATTCATAAATACATGTACTTTCAATGTAAAATAAAAAAATTATGGAATGTACATGTGTCACTTGTTTAAAAAAATCATAATGGTATTCCATCTTCAATTATTCATTCATGATCAACTTTGGACATTTTCCATTTTCTAACTTTTTATTTTATTGAACTTCTATTAACTTTATGCGCGCTACACATACCAAATGACTATATTGACAACTTGTGACATCTGACTGGTAGTCTTGAAAGTGAACATGAGTATCGGTTTGATGGGGTTCTTGAAAAAAATATCCTTTCAATACAATGGATCCTCTTTCATATATAAAACCATTATCATCAAAATCTTCTAATAGCCTCATCTTTTGTTCTGTGCATCACATCAAATAATATTTTATGTTTTCAATGTTTTCTACAGGTGCAACCATGGAAAAGACATCTCCTACAAATAATTGGATATATTGGACAACAAATAGTTCATGTTAGATTATCACACAAGTACATCTACAAGTTATTTGAAAAAAATTAAACATAAAAATTACCTTCTCTAACAAGATTAGAAACTCTATCGCCATCAACTGAAACTATAGTTTTATTTTATTCCATCTCATCTGAGCTTGCAAGTGGAATTTTCCCTTTTATATTAAGTTCGATATGTCTCCAAGCTTTAACATATTTTGCATTTTCATTTTTGCAAATATCTATGGATTCTTTGTCCTCTATGCAAACTGAACAAAAACAAGACTTATTTCTTCTATCAAATGCAAACACATTTTGATAACATTTTGTTTTAATTGAATGTATTTTTCGTGTCCCATGTATTGTACTGGAGTCATATGAGATTGATATATTTGCATCTTGTATTCCAACATAGAAAAAAAAACCGCACAAGACAAGAACCTGTTAACTTGAAATCTCTCAAGAAAATGATTGAAGGTTGAATATAAATTTGAACACGTTCAAATAAAAATATCATGTGTACATGTGTAACATCTATATATATAGACACACTTGAGCACATCCCTTGAAGGATTATATTCATGGATTATTTCCATTTTTCACCATTCAACAACTTGATCAGCAGATTCAAATTGATTGGCATGAGGGTTCATCTAATACCTTTGAAGTGCTCATTTTACACATGCCCCTACACCGTCGTGCTCTCCTTTTCCATGACCAGTCTCAAAAAAATTCCAACAATGTGTAATGTTTGATTTTTTATGAAGATGACATAACCAATAGAATGATCGTGAAGATTTGAACTGACCCGTACACCCATCTGACCATATCCAATGTCGATCAATTCCGATTTTGTGTTCTTTCAATGAATCACAAAATTTATCAAAACAATGTTGTACATAATGTGTGTCATGTGCTCGATCATCACTTATATAAAAGTGATATTGTTTAATAACATGTCGATTTTCGTTGGTGATTTCTATGTTATCAAGAATCTGTTGAGCATGTCTATATAGAACGTGGACACATATCGTGACTTGATCAGAATGATAATATTCACTCTGTATTTCTTTTTGTGCAACAAATGTGTAATTCTCTACAAAATCAACTACAGACAAAATTGTCCCTAGTGGAAACACTTCACGAGATTGTTTGAATTGTAGGTCTTTCCATCAATCTCTATGTGAATGCTTGGTGTATTTGTAAATTTCTTCCTCAAACTTCTTCAAAAAATCTATCACACATATTTTATCTACTTTTAAATCATTCCTTTTGGAAATAACATTTGAAGAATGTGGAGCCGTGTTGTTGATATATTCATATCTCTTCCAATTGACTGTTATATTATAAAATGATTGATCATTCATATCAATATGATACTTTGAGTGAAACACACTTAGATTTCCACAACGATCACATTTCTTTCCACCAACATGTTTTTTTTTGTAAAATAATTCATCACCTTCTCTTTCACATAGAATTTCATATATAAAATCACGGAATGTGGAAGGAGGAGGTGAACTTGGCCATAAAGTTTTACCAAAATCAAGAAAAGTGTCATAATACAAGTCAAATTCTGTTAAGAACCAAACATCAATATAGCATAGAAAAACCTCAAGAAAAGTACTCAACGCCTTGAAAAAGAGATAATATCAGATAATAAGCCTCTTCAAGGGGGCAACCTCCTTTTACCCCACTTAAATGTTCAAGTACAATATGATTCAAAATGAAAATGTCTCCTTGGTATATATAGGAGACTAGGAGGTTT
>ML780045.1:1031278-1051436 GCA_009831015.1 Picea engelmannii
TTAGTAGAGATATTAAGAGAGTTGAAAGAGTGTTTTTTTATCAATTCACGATGAGAGAGAGTTAAAACTAGTGCCTTTGGGTTATGGAGTATTATAACAAAAAATGAAACTAAGCTTGGATGATGACATATTTGAAACCAAGAGGTAGAATTCAAACTCTAAGGTGATAGAGCATTAGGGCATTAGGGTTTGATTCTTGAAGAGAATGATTTTTAGGCTACAAGCATATTTGGGCCCTAGAAACCTTTTCTCCCTTCTTGTAGCTTCAACTAGGTCAAAATCAAAAGTCTAGGGATAAAATCCCAAAGTGCTAACACTTTAGGGATTTAGGAGTCTAACCGTAGCATGGATTGTTTCACAAATTTTGGAGAAAAATCACCTTGTGAGAGGAAGAAGAACTTATGCTCCTCTCTTGGGGTTTCACTAATAAAAACGTCCAATATGAGAAAGAAAATTTACCATGAAACATTAATAATACAAGAACAATTTGTAGAAAATTTACTTACTTCACCAAGAAACCATGAGATAAAACCCTAATTTGAGGAATTTCCATCCAAAATCATCAAATACCATCCACAATTGATCCTCCAAGAATAACACATAAGTGTAGGAGCTAGTTACCCCAATAGGGTGAAAATTTCAGAAGTTTCTCTCAAAAAGGTGAGAAATGGCCCTGGAAGTGCAACAAGATGCGCTGACATGAAAAGTTAAAACATACAAAATACACGAGTTGGATTAGGTGAGAGGCCACCAGTATCCACCTAGAATATGTGTAGGGATTCAAACATCCCCATAAGTGTATAACCCACAATTACAAAGAAGTACAGAAGAACGTGTTACCTAAAAACTAACAAGAGGATCTAGTTTGAATAGTTGGGTGGCCACCAATATCCATCTGTATCAATACTCCTCCATTAGGAAGAAATGGTCTCCATTGGGTTGAGTTCCCCCATCAAGTGAGGAAACTTATGCTGGATTTGGCCTTGGGTGAGCCACTTTCCTTGGTGTAGGAGCTGCCTTGCCTTGACAACCCAATAAAGATGGATCCTCTACTAGTGAGTTCCTTTGATTCGTGTATCCACTATTTGATTAATGGATTCATGTTCCATGCAGTCAGGGTTGAACTATGTTGGTGTCAGCTGTTCTACGATCTCTGAGGTGTCCAATAATGGTGGAAAATATGGCCGAAGGAGGTCCACATTGAACAATGGGTGAAAGCCAAGGAATGGTGGAGTGTTGAGATCAAAAGCATTATTATCCACAACCTTGGTGATGGTGTAAGGCTCATAGTGAAGTGGGCAAAGTTTTTGATGGGGCCCTGTAAGATGATCCTTCTGCAAGTGTAACCAGAACTTGTATCCAACCTGGAACTGGTGCGATACCATGTGTTGATCATGGCATTGCTTGTACTTAGCATTGAATTTATGCAAAATATACTAGATCTGTTGGCAGATGTGTTGAATCCGCTCAATGAATCTGGTGGCTTTGTCGGTCTCAGACTGAATATGAGAAGAGTCTGTCTGTGTGGTTTCCAAAGGTAGTGCAATATCAATGGGACCCAAGGGTTGGAATCTCAGTCCCACCTAAAATGGGATATGGCTGGTGGATCTATGGAGATCCATGTTGTAATTGTGTTGAACATAGGGGAGACTCTCATCCCATGTACGCAGATTCTAATAGTTGTACATGCGTAGGATGTGCATAATCATCCAATTGATGACCTTTGTTTGGCCATCTGTTTGGGGGTGGAAAGTGGTGGATTTAGTGAGCTTGGTGTCCAATAGTGACTAGAGACTCAACCAAAATGTGTTGAGGAACCTGTTGTCCCGATCAGAGATGATGGTCTGTGGTATCCCAAAATGGACCCACACTCGTTCAAAGAAGATCTTGGCAGTATATTCCATTGTGATGTTCTTCTTGCAGACCGTGAGGATGGCCATATTTGAAAACTGATCAATGACCACAGACACACAATCATTTCCTTTCTTGGTGGATGAAAGGCCATACATGTAATCCATCAAGATGTATTCCCAAGGATTCTAGGGGGTAGGAAGAGGGGTGTATAAGCCTTTCTTCTTGATGTTTGGCTTGAAAATGGCATAGGTAGTGCAAGATATTATATATTTGTTGATATCCTATCAAAGTTTTGGCCAATAAAAATGTTTCTGGAGAACGACCATAATTTTTTGCATGCCAAAATGTCCTGCCACCTGACTGTAGTGGGCTTCCAAAATTATCTTTGCACGCTCACTTGCACGAACACAAAGATGGCCCAGATGGCATAACAACCCGTCCTAAATGTGAAAATAGGTGATAGTTGCGCATGTACCCAAGAGCTGATGGGTGGTGGTGAAGTCTAGATCTTGCTGATAAAGTTGGGGCCACTCAGATGCCTCATGTACACAATAATGGAGCATAGTGGTGAGTGTAGCTACGGGAGGTCGACTAAGGCAGTCATAGACATAATTTGTGCTCCTTGTCTTATAATTGATGTTGATATGAAACTGCTGTAGGTAGGTAGGCCACTTTTGATGGCGGTAGTTCTACAAATTACCCTATGTATTTATGAACTGTAGAGGCTTGTGATCAGTGTGGATGATTGAATTCTTTTCCAGAATGTAATGTTTCCATTGACAACTGGCTTGTACAATGGAATACATTTCCTTGTCATAGGTGGGGTATTTCTGGACAGTATCTGAGAGTGTATCACTATGGTATGCCACCAGATGACCCTGCTGAGTGAGAACTACTCCTACAACATAGTCAGATGCATCTATCTCAATATCGAATGGTTGATGCAGATCAGGAAAGGATATTATTGGATTTGAGCCCAAGCGATGCTTCAAATCATCAATTTTTCTTTGTTGTTCCTTTCCCCACAGAAAATTTTCCCTGCCACTACCCTTGGTCATGTGGCTAAGGGCCCATGAAATATGGGAGAATCCCAACACGAACCGTCTGTAGAAATTGGTCAGTCCCAAGAATATCCAAAGCTCGATTAGTGTGGTCGAGGCTGGCCAATCACGAATGAATTGGTTCTTAGCGGGATCGACATGTAACCCATGCTCATCAATAATGTATCCCAAGTATTGGACCATGCTCATGCCAAAAAAACAGTTTTCCAAGTTGGCATATAACTTGTGTTACCGTAGAGTGCTCAAAACATGTTGAATAGGCCTCATGTGCTCCTCCCAAGTTCTACTGAAGATGAGGATGTCATCCAAATATACCACCACAAAAGAGTTGGTGAAGGGTCTCAATACATCATCCATTAACCTCATGAAAGTGGCTGGTGCATTTGTTAGGCCAAGGGCACGACCAACCATTTGAAGAGACCTTCTTTAGATTTGAAAGTTGTGTTCCAAACATCAATTGGTTCGATGGGAACCTGGTGGTAGCCAGAATTTAGGTCGCTCTTGCTAAATAACTTTTCCCCCTTGAGTTGGTCAAGAAGGTCATCAATCCTGGGAATTGGGTACCAGTTTCTCACTATGATTTTTTTTTAATCTCTATAATCAATGCAGAGTCTCCAGGTCCCATCCTTGTTCTGCACCACTACAATCAAGCTTTTGCAAGGGGAGGAGTTGGGTATGATGTGCCCCTTTTGAAGAAGCTCATGGATATGACTCTTGGTTTTGTGATTTTCCATCACTGAGCGATGATAGACTAGTCCATTAGGCAGACGTGCACCAGGGGTTAGATAAATTGGATGCTTGAATTGGCAGTGTGTCGATACCCTGGTGGGTGAGGAGAAGATGTCTTTGTACTCTTCCACGATCCATTCCACTTGCTTCTGCTGCAAAGAGAGGATATGTGTAGAGGCCACATATGTGGCAGTGACCTTATGATTACTGTGAGAACAGATCACAAAGAAGATGAATTTCCTATTCTATGAAATGACCTTACTGCATTTCTTAGTAGAGATTAGAGGAATAGCGGTAGGCGACGCTACCTATGGTATCTTGTACAATGGTCTACCCAAAGTAATAATAACACTGCAGGGTATAGAATCATACACAACATGACACTCCCACACATATGGCTTTCCTAAAAGAACATCACATACTTCAAGGGGAGAAATATCAAACAATACCACATATTTGAAGGGCTTGATGTTGTAGGGAAGATGACACTATTGGCTGACATAGAGATCTCTTCCTTGGTGAAGCTAGTCGATGGTGTAGGGTTGCGGGTGTGGTGTCGTCGATAGGTCCAGCCGCTTGATGACCTATGCTGAGATCAAGTTCTTATGACTACCGCTCTCGACAATGAAATGAAGTGGAGCCCCCTTTACCCACATCTATGAGTGAAAGAGGCGTTCCCCTTCCTCTAGTTATTATGGTTCACTTGGATGGACTTTGGTGGTAGGAATAGTGGAACTGGGTTCAAAATAGATAACTTTATTCCCTCCTTTTGGATTTGATTCAGAATCAGAATCGGCCTCTGACTCGGAAGCCTTCAACTCGACCACAAGTGACTGCTTGGAGCGACATTCTTCAGTGTTGTGCCAAGGGATTTTATGGTATTCAAACCATTTTCCCATGTCCTTCTTTGTCTTCTCATTTCCTTTCTTGTGTTGTGGCTTGGACTGGTTTTCCTGACCATATTTTCTCTGTCCCTTTCTATGTGGGTTGGGGTCGCCTTTTCCTTGCTTCAACTATGAGGAGTTTTCATATCGAAACTCTCACCTCTTCTGCTTAAATTTTTGCTCGATCTTGACAGCATATCTATAAGCCATACCCAATAAGGTGATGTCCAGAAACTCCATTTCTATTTGAATGTATCCATGAAAACAACTGCGATATTTGAGAACCAGATTTCGCTCAGAGTCTTTGATACCCAAATTGGTGCCCAGGATATGGAAAATATTGGTGAAATCTGGTAATGTCTGGTCTCTTTCTTAATGCAGGGTGGTCCATCTGGTGTATTTGTCCTCGTAGATTCCAACAGGGTAGAATTGTTATTTAATTGCATCCCGAAAGGAATCCCATGTAGGGGAAAGCACAAATATTGCATATTCCTCTATGGCCCTTTGCTTAGAGTAAGTGTCCCACCAATCCTTAACATGGGGAACAACCTTGAGGAATGAAAAAGTAATATTTTCCCTATCGGAAAAATTATGGACCAAAAAATACCCTTCGAGCAGATTCAACCATTTATCTACAACTTCCACATCTATCAATCCTTCAAATAATGGAATATCAAAATTTACCTGTACCTTGAAGGGGGTTGCATGGCCGCTTGATGAAGATGCTTCTCCTATGGGAAGTCGTCGAAGGATTTGCACAAATTTTTCGATCATTTTGTTCCTTTGTCATGAAAGGGCTTCCTCGAGCAACATTTTAAAAGGATCTCCTACTCCATCATCTTTATTTTCATCTCCCATGGGTTTTTTTCGGGCTCAACACAACCCATCTGGCAACAGATCGATTGGTTCAAATCCCAACTTCTTGTACCTAGATCTTTTTGGGGACATGCATGAAGAAAAATAAATGAAGAGGAGACCTCTTTGATACCACTGATATGGATTTAGGAGTGGAATGAATTGATTAAAAGACTATACAATAAACACAGATATATGAAGAACACCACAGATATCTAGTGAACAATATCTTCTATTGAATAAAAGAAATAGGTTGAAACTATAAAACTGTAGAACTTAAACACTTGCTCGAGTGGTGGTAGCTATGTCTGAGAAGAGATGTGGTTGCTATTTGCATATATCTAAACAAATTGATTACAATGAGTCTCCAGAGGACTTTTTAATATTACTCATGAATTCCAAAACAATAGACATCCAAAAACCTAACCCTAGGATGTGAAATGCCAAAAGACATGTGGGCCCCTATGGGTAAGTTGGTACCTCAACTTCTCGTGGTCGTAACTTTTGCATACGACCTCCATTTTAGGTGCCTGATAGCCTATTGGAAAGGTATTTTAGATAAATACACATTACACCATCAAAATATAACTCTATCTACAATTTGACTTTGGCGAGACAAAAAAACACTGTTTAGGGCTTGAAAATGGCCCTGGAAGTATAACAAGATGTGTTGACATGAAAACATACAAAATATGCCAGTTGGATTAGGTGATAGGCCACCAGTATCCACCTGGAAGATGTGTAGGGATTCAAAATTGTAGAACCCACAATTACAAATAAGTACAAAAGAATGTGTTGAACTAAAAATTGACAAGAGGAGCCAATTGGAATAGGTGGGTGGCCACCAATATCCACCTGGATCAGAAACCAAGCCTATCTATCCATTGTACAAGATATTTGAGAATGTGAGAGCCATTGTCTGAGGATGGTGAGTCATTGGATGAACCACTACTCTCTATCACATGTTCCAAAGTCCTAAAATAAAGACACAACATTCTGGTTATGAGCCCAAGATATCCCTCGAGAACCATGTTAGGGAATATGAAAGTAGCAAAAGTATAGGATATGGTTAGCCAAAGTTTACAAGAAACATCATTCCTTAAAACATGCAAATTAAGATGCAACTTAAGATACAATCCATGCAAGATAATTCACCTCAGTATCCCCTTCAAGCATCACACCATCCAGGACCCCATGTGAGTTACCAATTTTGAGTATGGGAGGGTCTTCATCCAACCCTATTAGGTGTGCCACCTAGATAAGAAATAAAATAACCTAGGTAAAGGGATAGGTCCTGAGAGTGGCAAGGAAAAGTAAAAACCCACCAAGAGTAAGTGTGAAAGTTATATGGTTTAGGGGTTAATTCATGGCTTATGGTGTTAATCCATCTCTATGTGTGCCTTTTTGGACGGTGTGCTTTCTCTTGAGTTACCCAATATTTGCATGATACCTTTTTCCAAACCCCTTTATTAGCCATCTTTCCAATCCCTTCTTTTTATATTATATTTTATACTCCCCTTCAAAAGGTTTCAAGCTTCAACATCACTTTCTGGGATTGAGGCAAGCACTGAATGAGTAAAGCTCAAGTTGGACCAGATTTTGGTGGTCTTGCTTTGCTATGTTCACTTTCTTTTCTATCATTATTTTCTTATTCTTTTATATAAGTTGTGGAACAACCTCTGGGCATTTATACCCTCTTCTCATGAGACAGTGGACCATAGCCGATGTTTAGTATAATATGAGAGGATTCAAGGTTGAAAGTGTCAAGTATGATCGAGAGAGGAACATTTCCCTTCGGATCCACCCCCAATATTACCCCTTTTCCTTGGGCGGTGAAAACATGGGACTAGGTCCATAAGCTAACCACCAAGGTGAAACAAGGAAACTGACACAATTTCCCAAAACATTGATCCATTATCCAACTTCAACCAAATATAGTTATCCACATGCCTGACAAATTAAGTACAACACTTTTCATGAAAGAAGGACTAACATACCTCATGGTGAAAATAGCTTACCATCTCCCATACTCTAGGCTTCTTGAATGTGATTAGATTTGGTTGATATATCTGGGAGGAAAATGAGGGGGGCTACTGGGCTACCATATATGGACATGTTGATTATCATCATCATGGTGTATATCATGTTCTCCATTGAAGGCCTTGATACATGATCTCCTCTAGTTATCCCTAGGAATTGGGGGGGGGGGGGTAACATATGGCTCCAACATGGGGACATGTGATCACTGTAGAGTGCATGAGAACCTAACATCTATGGTTTCCCAATACCTACAATACCACACCCACTTCAACCAAAAAATCACTTTAAAAGTATATTTCGGTGGATGTGATCCTCCGACTGTCAGTGATAATCAAAACCATGTTGAAAATAAAATTTTCCTTAGCTACAAAATGATAAAGAAAAATAAAAAAAAATGGGATTTCCCAAGACACATTCCAAGAATGATCAATCCACCTATGGATAGGGTTTTTACAATATGAATAATCATAAGGCTGACTCAGAGACCCTAAAGGTTGACTACCCTAGACCTCATCACTCCCCAAGGCCTGGGAAGGGATAAACAAAAACCTGGAAGATGAATGATAATCACTTGAGGGGAGGATGAGAAAATGGAATGTCAAATTTCTTCTTAAATAATCCAACCAGCCCTTGAATTATAATAAAAAAAATTCCCCAGAGACAACTTGGGACAAGCAACATGTTTCCAAGTTTCATCCTCAGTGGCATAACGAGATGAAGGAAAAGAATAAGGATATAAAATCTCATCACAAAAATCCTGCTCCGAGAAAATCATGACCTCACCTTCATCAAAGTTAAAGCATACAGGTGGTTGAAAATATTCTTCATAGAATAATTCTAAGTGATCAAAAGGATATGTATCAAACTCCCCAAGGTACAATTGGAAATCATCATGGTAATGCTGCAATAATTCATCCCTGGGTGGTTGGAACAATTTTGTAATCATGTCATCTTCTTGTTTCCAAGGATTTGCATAAGTAGAAATGTCTTATGGTTTTTCTAATGGCAACAATTGAACATGAACTTCAATATCACAAATTGGATCTCCATTAAACCCACAACAAGTCACATCCCATTTGTGTCTCCCAACATGTGTAAACTCATAAATATTGCTAATCACATCATCACTCTTATTAGAACATGAAACGTTTGATGCATCCAAGTGTTCCTCTAGCACATCTTCACTTTCCAATTCATAAAATGCATCGACATCRAAAACTTGGAAAGGAGTTTAACTTACCATGTTATTTTGAAGGCTTAGATGACTTCATCAATTGGGGGAGAAGAMACCAAWTTTTTTTATTCATGAGGATCCTCTTTATGGATTAGGTATTTAACAAGGTGTGTTTCATCAATGTGTTSTTCTTCRACATATTCACAAGGAAACTCATGTTCTTCTTGGTAGTCTTCCTCATGACTCACCTTTTCAGGTTCTCATTCTTCAATCAATTCATCATTGTCTTCAACATAATCATGAGGAAATTATTGCTCCTCTTCAAGGGAATGGTGCCCCTCTTCATGAACTTATTCATTAGGTTCTTCCCTTGGAGATACATGATCTTCAAGGCTCTTATACAAGGCATGGTCAATATATGGAAATTCTTCATTAATAAACTCTTCATTTTCAACAGATTCTTCCTCTTGGGTATGGTGCACTTCCCTAAGTTCTCTTACAAAAATGTCTGAGAAGAAACCTTCCTTTTAAGAGATTGCGAAAACATTTCGAAGAATGTATTCATATGTTTGGAATTTTGGTCTTGAGAACTCAAGAAACCTGCTAATGAGATTTGTGAAAGAGGATATACCCTTTGGTTTGCAACAACTCTCGATCTGGTCTTGTATTTCAAGTGGCAAGGAAAGTATAAACAATTTTACTATTACATCCTCGTATCCTACTCTTATCTCATGCATGTACTTCAAGAACTCTATAATGTGAGTAGTGGGTGAGCCTCTAAATTTTGGAGAGTTCTCGGACAATCTTATGTCGAAGTCATTTGGGTATCTCCAAAACTTTTCAAAATCAATAGAAGGATATATTTAATCCTAGGGTGACATGATTCCATCACTTGAGAATACACAATATCATAATTGACGCAGCCCTCCTAACCCGCAGGTCAGAAGTCCATGTACACAAGATCGTTTTTCTCCCTTGGCCCAAAGAGATCTCGTCAATCGCTCTTCTATTTCCCTTTCGGGAAATCTTCACCCATAGCAAAACCTCATGGGATTCTCCCTTCACACTTTGGGAGATCAAACTTCGCGATTTCGCGAATCCTATAGTCAAGTGTCTTATCCCTCAGACCCCCAAAACCTAAATTACCGAAACTCCAATATTCGATCACCGAAAGAAATCAACGGTTGTGATTCCCCGCTTGATCCAATGGTCAGCGTGATTTTCACGTATCGGGAATTTAAGACTCTCGATCCCGAAAATTGATGTCAACACGAACCCCGAATTCTTGAATCCTGATATCAATTTCGGTTATTCGTCTTTTGTGAGTTCGCGAGTTGCGATGTCATGCAACTCTGCTCCACGACCTCCAAAATCCTGACTCTCTATTTCTCGAAATCCTGAAATGTCAACTCCGACATGATTCCCGGCGCTGGCCCACAACTAGACTTTTCTGCCTTTTTGGGACCTCGCACTTCGCGACTTCGTGTGTCCTGATGCAAGGCCTTCGGGACTTCAACTCACGAAACCCCGAATGGTCAACGTAATTGACTTCCACGTCGACAGTGCACCACCTGTCCACCTTGCTAGCTTCTCTGACCCCACACAGTCCTTTTGACCCTTCGCGACTTCGCGAGTTTTAATGCAAAGATTTCGGTCCTCCAACTCCCAAAACCCTGAAATGAAAATCCCCGGGTAAATCCAATGGCCCTTGTTGGCTTGGATCTATGGCTCTGCCTCTCCTGAGCTTGAACCCTTTCAATAAACTCACCGTAACTCCCCTGCTACTCTACGAGATCTGACGGCTCGTGGGACTTCGTGAATTCTCCACGGAGAATTTCGATCGTTCGTTTCTCTCCCTTCTCAAGGACTTCTACAACTTTTCACCAAAGTGTTTTTCCATGGTGCTTAACTGCCTGTGACACAAACTTGCAATGCCTTCTCAATGCTCCAATGCACAAACTTCATGTGTTGTTCTTCGACAATTTTGAAGGCTTTATCCTTCCTGAGCTTTTTTTCAACTCTGAGTCTTAAAGAAGACTCCTACACGCACTCCTTGTGGCAAATTTCTCAATTACTCCAAGGAATTGAAGTTCTTCGACTCTGTGCACTCCCTGCAGCAGCAGTCTCTCAACAATTCACTCAGGTTACAAAACCTGAAACTCTACTCATCCTGCGCACACCTTGCACGGCTCCTGTGCTCAATTTGCACTTCTATGAAAATGAGAACAATTTTTATCTCTCCTGAGCTTTCAGAGATGAAATCTGACTTCTGTCAACACAATCCTTGCGGACAAACTCCGTTGCACTCCTTGCAGGAATTTTACTCACTCAGACAGAGAAACAATTGAAACTCATTCCTTTCTCTTCCTCTTAGATTTCAAACATTCAACAAGAAATCATTCATACATAGCATAAAAGAAATTGCATGACAGAAAGAGTAAAGAATTCATGAGCATAACATTCAATAATGCATACACAGAGAATATTTGAACACCATGAGTCTGAATCAAAGCCTTTTTGTATTAATCCAGAACTTCTATACATGGAATTCATCTACATATCTCTCTGCTTCTTCTCTTCTATGCTCTATGCTCTCAATAATCTTAATAATGTTACAATACACAATGAGGGTGTTTATATCTCGTTTCCCTCTTGCGCTCTAAACTGTCTAATCTAAGTATTAAATTCCATCTACTTGCATTAACTAATATAAATGCTTTCTACCTACTAAGGATGAGAGCGGATTGCTCAAGGTCCATTTTCATTATACAAGTGTCCCCTCCGTTTAATGATCTCATTGACATTTCATAACATTTTCAAAATTTGCATTGGGTGCTTTTCCAGCTATCTTTTATCTCCGCCCTGGCTCGCTTGAGATGCTCCTGCATCATACTCCCTCGCTTGAAAATTTTCATGGGCTCCTGTCCATGATCTCACGCATGGTCTATCCAGGCTTCTGGATCTCTACTTCATTCTCCCAACTGGCGTCTTCAACTGGATGGCCCTTCCATTTGACCAAATAATCAAAGTATTCTTTTCTTCTGGTCCTCTTGCTAACCCTTTTGTCTAGTATGCACTCCATCTGCGGCTTTTTTGCAACTAGCATCTGTTTTGTCCACTGAATCTCTGGATGTTCATGTCCTGTCCCTGCTTCCTCAGCTTTATAAGGGTACAAATCCAAGACATTGAATATCGGAGAAATTTCGATCCCATCGGGTAATTCAATCTCGTAAGCATTCGCCCCAAATTTCTTCAAGACCTTGCATGGTCCGATTTTCTTCATTTTCAGTTTATTATATGTTCCTCTCGGGAACCTTTTCTTTCTCAAATGTGTGAGAATCAAATCACCAACTTTGAACTGAAGTTGTCTTATGTGTTGATCTTCTCTCTGCTTATATTCCTGGCTCGAACTCTGCAATTGTTCCTTCACCTGGCTGTGAAGTTCCTTCATCGCCTCTGCGAAATATTCTACACTTGTGCTCCTAGTCGCAGTCTGTTCTGAATCCCTCGACTCAGAAATTCCTCTCGACTGTATGCCATAGACATTATTAAATGGAATCTTCCCCGTACTTTTGTTAACTGAGTCGTTATAAGCAAACTCTGCCTGTGGTAATATGTTGTCCCACTGGCTGTGGTGTTTTGTCACCAAGCTTCTCAGCAAGTCTCCCAGAATCCTGTTCACTGCTTCTGTTTGTCCATCCGTCTGAGGATGATAAGTTGAACTAAATGACAAGGTTGTTCCCAGCTTCTTCCATAAGGTTCTCTAGAAGTTTCCTACGAACTTAGTGTCTCGATCCGAAACTATGCTCCTCGGTAAGTCGTGAAGTCGAATGACTTCTTTGAAAAACAGGTTCGCAATGTGAGTTGCGTCACTGGTTTTCTGACATGGAATGAAGTGTGCCATCTTGGAAAATCTATCCACCACCACAAAGATTCAGTCAAACCCTCTTTGTGTTCTTGGCAACCCCAATATGAAGTCCATGCTGACTGCATCCCACGGCCTCTCAGGTATGGGCAATGGTTGATAAAATCCTACATTATGCCTCTTTCCTTTCGAATGCTGACAAATCCTACATCTGTCCACAAATCTTTTAACTTCTGCTCGCATTCCTGGCCAAAAATATGATTCATTCAACTTTGCGAACATTTTTTCATGACCGAAATGCCCGGCCAATCCTCCACTGTGTTTCTCCTTCAGCAAATTTTCCCTCATGGAGCATTTTGGAATACAAAGTTGATTACCTTTAAACAGTAATCCTTCCTAGATCATGTATTCTGCCCATTGGCTTCTATCCCTGAGAATTGGATTATCAGCTGCTTCATACACCTCCTTAAAATCTGGATCATCTCTGTACATGTTCCCGAGATCATCAAAACCCAAGGTTTTGACTTTGAACTCCTACAATAGAAAATACTTCCTGCTCAAAGCATCAGCAACTTTGTTAGTAGTACCAGAAATATGTTTAATCACAAAAGTGAAATTTTGCATATATTCAACCCATTTAACATGTCTTTGATTCAACTTTTCTTGTTGAGTCACAAATTGCAATGCATGATTGTCACTATATAAGACAAACTCTTTGGGAATTAAGTAATGTCTCCATTTCTTCAACGCCTGAATAATAGCATATAACTCCTTGTCATATGTGGAGTATTTCACTTTCGCTTCATTCAGCTTCTTGCTGAAGTATTCTATCGGCCTGTCTTCTTGACTCAAGACTGCCCCTATTGCAAATCCACTTGCATCACATTTGACTTGAAATGTCTTCTGGAAATCAGGCAACACCAAAATCGGTTGTTCTGTGATCTTCCCCTTCAGCAAATTAAAACACTTTTCAGCTTCTTCTGTCCAGTGAAAAGACTTATGTCTCGTGTTCACTGTGTTCATCATCGACGCACTAATTCCACTGAAATTCTTAATGAATTTTCAGTAGAAACTAGCCAATCCGTGAAAACTTCAAACTTCAAAGATATTTTTTGGTGATGGCCAATTCTTGATTACCTCCACCTTATCTGGATCCATCCTCAACTTATCTGCATAAATAACAAACCCCAAATAAATGAGCTATGTCTTCATGAACAAGGATTTCTTCATGTTTATCAACAACTTCTCTTGCTGTAACCTCTTCATCACTATAGCCAAATGTTTTAGATGTTCAGCTTCTGTTTTGCTGAAAATGAATATATCATCAAGATATACGATAACAAATTTCCCTATGAAATCCTTCAGGACTTCATTCATCAACCTCATAAAAGTGTTTGGCACATTTGTTAAGCCAAATGGCATAACAATCCATTCATACAACCCTTCGTTGGTTTTGAATGTTGTCTTCCATTCATCTCCTTCTCTCATGCGAATCTGATGATAACCACTCTTCAAGTCAATCTTGGAAAAACAATTGGCCCCACTCAAGCAATCCATCAAATCATCCATTCTTGGCAATGGAAATCTGTACCTGATGGTTATTTTGTTGATCGCCCTCAAGTCAGTACTCATCCTCCAGCCTCCGTCTTTCTTCAGAATAAGTACTGTCGGAACAGCACATGGACTCAAGCTTTCTCTGACCAACCCTTTGTCCATCAAATCTTGGACTTGTCTTTTGACCTCCTCATTCTCCTGTGGCGTCAATCTGTATGCAGCTTTGTTTGGAAAACTAGCTCTTGGTATGAGATCAATGTGATGACTCACACTTCTGATCGGTGGCAACGAATGAGGTAGTTCATCCACTACTATGTCAGTGAACTCTTCCAGTAGTTCCTGAACCTCTTCTGGTAAATCATTTACCCTTGTGCTGGTTAAAACAATCTTTGGCTTCCTGACCACAATGAATTGCGGTTCCTCCTTCTTCTTAACCTTTGTAAGAAGTTCCTTCCCACTCATGAGAAGTACAGTGTTGCTTACTTCAGGTTTCACCTCTTTATCTTTGATTGGAAGCAACATGTGAGTTCTCCCATTCTTCTCCAAGGTGTATGTGTTCATTCTCCCATCATGAATCACATTCCTGTCATACTGCCATGGTCTACCCAGCAATAGATGAAAAACATCCATAGGAATAACATCACAGAGTATTTCATCTCTATATCCTCCTATTTTAAATTCAACTAAACATTGTTTAGTGACATTTACCTGATGTCCTTTTTGCAACCATGAAACTCTGTATCGGCTTGGATGTTCAGTTGTTTCCAGCTCCAGATTCTCTACCATCTCTGTTGAAACAAGATTATCCGTGCTACCACTATCCACAATGACTTTGCATACCCTGTCTTTGGTTTTGCATGCAGTCCGAAAAAGTCTGTTTCTTTGGACTGAACTCTCCACCTCCTTCTCTGGTGTCAAAAGAGCTTTTCGCATCATCAACGATCTTCCGCCTTCAGCATCCTCTGCCTCAATATTCTGCCTTTGTGCTTTGGCAATGTGAGTCTCTCCTTCCTCTTTCTTCTTGTCTGGACATTCATAATATTTGTGTCCATCCTTTCCGCATGTGAAGCACTTTATTACTCCACCTCTTCCTCTTCCTCTACCTCTAGTACGAGGAAAAATATTGTTATCAGCATACTCTCCTCTCTGATCAGCATACTGCCCTCTCTGTCCAGCGTATTTCCCTCATTGTGAGCTTCCACCTCTCTCAATTTGAGGTTGAGTTTTCTTCCATTCTTCTTTAGGCTTCTGATTTCTATCTTGGACAACTGATTTTCCCCTGGCTTGACTTCTGCCTCGGCCTCTTTGACCTTGTTTTCGGCTTAGCTTCTCTTTTGCCTTTAGAGCCATCTAATAAGCATCTTCACCGTTCGGATGGTCACCATGCTCATCTCATCCTAAATTTTGTATCTCAGACCATTCATATACCTGGAAACCTTTTCATCATTACTTTCACGATGACCTGCTCTGATGTTCAGCCTGTAGAACTCTTCAGTGTACTCCTTCACTGCCATCAGCTTCTGTCTCAAGTTCTACATCCTTCGAAACATAGTAATTTGATAATCTTTGGGGATGAATTTCACCTTCATCTTTGCGATCATCCTATCCCAACTCTTGATCTTCTACTTGCCTTAGCAGCGTCTGTCAGCTTGTAGCTCATCCCACCACAATGTTGCATGTCCTTTAAGTCTCGTGACAGCATGTTTGACCTTCTTGTCCTCTTCGACATCTTCATAGTCAAAGTATGTGTCCAAATCTCTAATCCAATCTAGAAGCTCCTCTACATCCAGATTTCCCTCATAAACTGGAATGTCCATTTTGGCTCTTGCACTCATTCTTGCAACAGCTCTAAGCAAGCGTTCATTTGTTGCATCTTCTGCTGTGACTTCTTCTTCTCCATGTCCAGCTTCATCTTCATTTTCAAACTCACTGATATCTCCAACATCAGCTCTACGCCTCTTTTTTATCTCCACGTCCACGAGTCCGGCGCGTATGTCATGCATCTCTCTTTCCATGGTTGGGTTTTGCACCTGCCTACCCCTTTCTTCTGGCATTTCCCTTTCCTCTTGCGGATTGGGTGTTTGTCTTTCCCTTCTCCTTGGTGGCATGGCTGAAATTCCTCCTGGCCTCTCCTGTTTGAAATATACAAACAAGAATCAGGCTCTGATACCATAAGATGACGCAGCCCTCCTAACCCGCAGGTCAGAAGTCCACGTACACAGGATCATTTTTCTCCCTTGGCTCGAAGATCTCTCGTCAATTGCTCTTCTATTTCCATTTCGGGAAATCTGCACCCACAACAAAACCTCGTGGGATTCTCCCTTCACACTTCGAGAGATCGGACTCCGTGATTTCGCGAATCCTGTAGTCAAGTGTCTTATCCGTCAGACCCCTGAAACCCAAATTACCGAAAATTCGATATTCAGTCACCGAAAGAAATCAACGGTTGTGATTCCCCACTTGATCCAACGGTCAGCGCGATTTTCGTGTACCGGGACTTTAAGACTCTCGATCCCGAAATCTGATGTCAACAAGAACCCTGAATTCCCAAATCCTGATATCAATTTCGGCTATTTGGCTTTCATGAGTTCGCGAGTTGCGATGTCATGCAACTCTGCTCCATGACCTCCGAAATACCGACTCTCTATTTCCTGAAATCCCGAAATGTCAACTCCAACACGATTTGACATTTCGTGTAATGGATTCTCCCAAGGATGGCCTCTCAAGATTATGTAATGGATGATGAGGTGGACAGGGTTTAGAGTTCATAGGTCGTTGAGTTTCATGACATACAAGGGCTCGTATTATCTCATTCATGGGTGCCTTTGTAGAGAGTGTGTGGCACCTTCGTTTGCAATGCATTTTTTCCAAGCCCATCTTCTTTCCATTCATTGTTTCTTTCATTTTTTAAAGAACGAGTTGAAGGCCAGTGTCTTGACGTGGTGTCCAAATAATGACAGTGTCACTCACAAATATCTTGTGGAAATGAGAAGGTTGGCTCGTGATGAGACCCCCTTTCTCTTAGCTATGTAACTGAGAGCCACTACCTTGGCTTAGTGACCAGATGATGGTAATTTCATACCACTAGATACCCAAGATCATGATAGGTTGGCTCGTGATAGACCTCCTATCCTCCAACTAACACCTTAAGCATTCATAATTATGTGTTCTCATAGTTCCCCCTTTTCTTACAGGGAAGCATTTCATTGCTTTCTCGGGGGATCTTTGGGTGAAGCATCTATAAGTTCTATATATAGGATTTTATCTTTTTAACCAACATCAATCCCTCTGGGCCTTCAACCCCTTCTTCCCATGGAATGAGGCAGGGTCACGAAAGTCAAAATACCTAGAAGAGGACAATATGATGGGAGTGAAATGAGAAGAAAGTTGTAATTATGGTCATGAATGGTACAATAACCCCTCAAAGGACCCCTAGTCACAAACCTTTCCCAAAGGTTGGCCACCCACTAGGAAATCTATGACATTCACCAAGGTGAAACAAGGTCAAAGGCATAATGTCCAAACAAGTGCTCTATAATCAAAAGTAGCTCAAATACAACATGTTCAAATGCCTTAAATATTAGGGTGATTACCTGCCACAATACATGACTTGTACCACATGGAGAAAGACCCTTCTGCCTTCCAGAAGCTAGCCAGTGTGGTGGATGCCCTGACAATGGATCAAAAGTGGTGATGGAGCGGGCCCATGTATGTGTAAGTGGATACTGTTGGTCATGTAATCTCTTGGCACTCCATATCTGCAACCTAAGGGCCTCGAGACATGATCTCCTTAGTTATCCCACAAAATGAGGATAACAGGCTTCTCAAAGGGGTTTTGTTCAGCCTAGTCTCCCTTGGATGGGGTCCTGATCATGGAGTAACTAGAAGGAAATGCAACCTTTAGTATCTCTTCTTCAAAGTAGACAAGTCGATATTAGTTCACTGTTGGTCCAAGTTCTTGTATTTTAGGGTTTCTTGTCTCGAATGAAGTTCTAAGTTCTATCTCTTATTTGGGTTTGAAAGGGGAATTATTGCAAGAAAGAGTAGATTTAAGCTTAGATCCTCATTTAATTAGTAGAGAGGTTCTTGCTTGGAGGAGGGTGCATCATCAACAGGGAGGACTTTCAGAGCTCAGATTGCAGTGAGGTATGTTTCATAGGGAGGCTACATCTCAGTATCAGAGTATTGTGGGAGGGTTTCTCCATCAGAGCTTCCAGTTGGCAGAGAGCTCCAGTTCAGTGGTCTTGACAACATTTATGGAAGATGCACCATCCTAGGGCACACTTGCTTCAGTTGGGCTTGTATTGCATCTTGGATCAAGCTGCTATTGTATCAGGTTCTTCTATATATTATACTTGTTTTATTCCACCTTCTATTCTCCCTATATATACACTCATATTCCAAACTGGTTTTCCCCTGGGGGGTTTTATCCAAGGTCATGTTGACCAAAAATACTTGTGTTCATTTTCATGTTTGTCAGAGTTTAGAACTACAGTATTTTCAGCAGTAAAGATCTCTAGGTGTGTTACACATATTTTGGTATGCATGTGCTAACCTCTTGGTGACAAAAACTACATGCTAAAGCACCTAAATGGCCTATGTAACCGTAACAAATTAGAGAAGAAGTTACTGAACAATTTGATGTCCTAAAACATAAGCAAACCATTGTTAGACAATTGAAACTTAGAGCCAATTTGAGGTCAAAGATAACCCTAGTTGGTAGCTTGATAGGACCTGGAAAATCTTCATGGTATCAGAGCTTGGTGGCTACTTTTTGCAAAGTTTTGGACAACATACGAGTGGATTGTTTTAAACACCTTTTGGGCATATTTTGTGAACAACCATTGATTGAGTTTAGTGGAAGTTAGTTGGAAGATTTTTGTGGAGGGTTGCAGAGCAGTTTGTGGACATTTTCGTCAGTCTCTTTTCACACCTACGTGGTAGGAGTGAGGCTGATTTTTCACAACCTCTTTTCACACCTATATTGCTAGGAGTAAGGTCGGTGTTTGTTTGCCTCTTTTCACACTTGTGTTGATAGGAGTGAGCTAGTGTTATTTTGCAGTTGGAGCATCAGTTTGAGTGCAGTCAGTAGTGGTGTCATCATCTCAGATGCGTGTGGAGGATAGGCTAGATGGATCTAGCAACTGGTCGCCTTGGAAGGCTAGGATTGTCATTGAATTGGAGGACCTAGAACTATGGGATATAGTTCAGGCAGTTGTTCATGTTCCCGTTGCTACTGCTCCTGTCTTGTTCGTAGAGTTCAGGAAGAAGAACAACAAGGCAAAGAGGACGATACGTAATGCAATGCGGGATCATATAATTCCCCACTTGACTAGGAAAGCTTATGCATTTGAGATGTGGGCATGTCTGTGTAAGCTTTATGAGAGCTCTAATAATAACCGGAAGATGGTTCTTCATGATC
The DNA here is from genome assembly GCA_009831015.1 of Picea engelmannii. NCBI lineage: Eukaryota > Viridiplantae > Streptophyta > Pinopsida > Pinales > Pinaceae > Picea > Picea engelmannii. The sequence goes on from ML780045.1 coordinate 1,050,717, forward strand.
GACTTAGGGGCATTCGCATGCTCAAGAGTGAGTCGGTGACTTCTTTCTTTGGTTGATACACCCAGATCAAAGATGAGCTTGGAGTCGTTGGAGAGGTAGTGGACCCATATTCTATGGTATGTTTTATCCACCAAGTTTCACTAGGCTGTATTTCTATCGAGCCGCCAAAGATTGAACATTATTGTTCAAAATTCAGAGTTCAAAAGTTCAGCCAGTCATAAAGACCAACTTTTTTCTCTTTACATTTCCATAAAAAAATGTAATAAGAGATGTTGCATGATGAACTTGTAAAAGGTCTTAGCCACCTTAGTCCTAAGCATGATTTATACTCTAGAGTGTTTTTTCACTTATTAATTATATTTTTCTGTTTCCAGGCAATTTATAATTTATGAGTTTGTTCACTCAATCCCTCCAGAGCCGGAGTATATGCCCATGGTTAGGCTTGAGCATAGATCTAAGCCTAGTGTCTAATGTATATTACCATGCTCAACATTCTCCTAGAGTCTTATGGAAATGTACTAAGTCTCCCTTAGGATTTTTTAATTTTTTCAGTTAATTAAAAAGTTGTCAGAATTCGGCAATTTTTAATTAAAAAATAAAGATGTATTAAAAAAGTGGTACTAGGGGACTTAATATGCCATGGGGGTGCTCATTTTGGGACCTAGAGCACCCATATTACCTAAGTACCCACTTGGTTGAGTAAAATTAGTGATTTTAATC
>ML780045.1:1054465-1096415 GCA_009831015.1 Picea engelmannii
CCCCCCCCCCCCCCCCTCACCCCGCACCTGCCTCCCTAGGTTTCCCTTTGAAGCACCATCAAAACAAAGTGTGCGGTCTAGTTAATTTTGGATCCAGTCATCTATGCTATGAAGAGTATGAAGCTACCAACGCGATCTTTGTACTAAGTGATATTTTTTTCCAGAGTGAAGATTGAAGCTTGTGATCCAAAACTTCTCTGGGGTATTCCAGTTGGACGAATATTCTATGCTCAGAGATTTAATGTTCATAACTTCTGATAGAAGCGTTTTGGCCTTGCCAACAACACTTTGGGGATGTGAAATTTTTCCCTGAACAATTTGTTTATTTCTTGCTAGCCAGACATGCTAGCAGATGTACTTGGTGAGAGAACTCCACAATCTTTTGAAGATTAGTTTTCCATGAAAGGTTCCTTGGTAGTATTTTTCCCAGTTTCCCAAGCAGGGATTTAAATGTGAGGGCCATCTTATTTGATGATTCATATCTCCATAAGAAGCATTCCAAATTGTTGTCAAAAAAGGGCAATCCCAAAAGAGGTGTTGGATAGTATCTTGACTATTTTGATAAAGAGGGAAGATGAAGGGACCGTGGAAACCTCTTTTCATCAGATTTTCACCCATTAATATTTTTCCATGTGCTAGGGACCAAATGAAGATGTTTATTTTGGGCAGTGCATCTTGGCTCCAAATATTTTTCCATTTTGTTGAAGACTGGATCAACCTCAAAGGGGTGAGAAGAATGTTGTATCCTTCTTTAACTGAATACCCATCTATTCCCCAACCACGGTTGTATGGAATATCTTTGAGAATAAGAGTTGATCCTTTAAGGAGGGAAATCAACACTTGGGCTTGATTTTGCATGTGGACGGGGACGTCTCCCAGACTCGACTCCTTCCAACTTCCATCTTTGTTCCATATTGAGATATTGAAGAGAGTGAGTTTTTGCTTGGTAATCAACCATCTTTTTAGGTCCCCAATTTCTACCCCTCGGGAGGTGATGTCAGCTCCCAAAATGGAGTCTTGCCACAACCTGATCATTTTTTCATTTCCAAGGATCCATGAGAGATGCTCCTTAAAGAAGGGGATTGTGGCTCTTATGAGTTTCCATATTTGTGATCCAAGATGGGAGTCAGGCGTAGTGTCCATGCATCTTTTTCTCCCCCCTAGCCTATATTTTTTTGTTATAGCCGCTTTCCAACATTCTTTTCTTCCTGATACTATCCTCCAGAGAAGATCGACTCCCATTGCTATATTTGTCACTTTAGGATCTCTGATTCCCAGTCCCCCACTTTTTTGGGGTGAGGTTACTATATTCCAGTTCACTAGATGATTTTTTTTGGAGTTGGATTTTCCCCCTTGCCACATGAATTTGAATATGAGTTAGGCCATGTCTTTGAGGATTCCCTTTGGGGCCAGGAGGGAGGATAATTAGAAGAGGGGAAGGGAAGATAGAACTGATTTTATCAGGACCACCCTCCCCACTAGATTGAGCCAACTTGACCCCCGGGTCTCCATCTTATCCCTGACTTTTTGAAGGAAGAGGTGTCGATACCCACCAGGGAGTGAATTTAATCACAGAGGTAGTCCAAGGTATTTGAAAGTTTTCTAATCACTTGAGAAGCCAAAGCCCAAAATTTGAGTGATCCCTGCTCTGTTATTAGATGAAACATTCCACACATAGATTTGACATTTTTCCTTGTTCAAGAAACCACCTGAAACTAAGAGAAATGTGTCTAGGACTTGGTTTATTCTTCTTGCCATAATTTTTTAATCTCCACTCAAGAGATTCATATCATCAACAAATTATGAATGATTGATACGTTTTACACCCTGAGCTATTTTGATTCCTAGAATTGTTTTGTTGATGCTTTCTCACTTTAGCGCTCGATTGAGAGTCTCTGCCATGACCACATACATAAGAGGGGAGAGAGGGTATCCCTGCCTTAGTCCTCTGGAGGCCGTAAAGAAGGGAGATAGTCTTCCATTTAAAAGGGGGGCGATCCAAGGGGACGCAATACAGGCTCCTGTCCAGGATAAAAATTCTTGGTTGAACCCAAACTTTTTGCATTACTTTGAAAAGAAAATCATGTTCTACTCTATCAAACGCATTTTCCATATCCAATTTAATTTCCATACTCGATTCCCCCTGAGAATTGTTGGAGTGGATTGCTTCCTGCACTAGAATAAAGTTGTCCCATATTTGTTTTCCTACCACAAATCCTCCTTGATTAGGAAGAATTAGGGATCTGAGAAAAGGATTCAACCTGTTAGCAATGATTTTGGCCATGATTTTATAAGAGGTATTACAAAGAGAAATAGGTCTAAATCTATCTAGGGTAGACGTGCCATGTTCTTTTGGTATGAGTGCTACGAAGGAGTTGGTGGCTACTCCCATTTTTGTTTTATGCACGAATCGTATCATTCTAATGAAATGTTGCTTGATTGTGTGCTAACATTGTTTATAGAAATTAAGGGTGAATCCATCCGGCCCCGGAGCTTTATCCTCGTTGAATTGATTGTTTGATTTTAGGATTTTTGCTTCTTCAATTTTTCAGTTGAGTTTAAGGTTGTCTTCATCCAAAAATTTTCTTGGGATATGGCTGAGGAGAGAATTAGCGAAGGATTCCTCTGATATTCTATCTGAGGTGTAAAGCTTAACAAAATGGATGGAAGTTTGTTGTTTGATTTGGTCGAACTCCTTTATCATTTCTCCTTCCGGAGTTTTGATTTTTGAGATTTGATTTGACCATTTCTAGATTTTGATTGCTTGTGGAAAGAGGTATTTTGGTCCCTACTTTCAACCATAGTCTCTCCAGATGATTTCTTGTTCGTTTAGTGCTTGAATGTACTCTTTATGAATTTTTTGCTCATATGTTATATGACTTTGTTGGACTTCTTTTGTCTCCATTTCACCTTGAATATTTTCTAGCTGAATATTTTTTCCTTAACCTTATTCTGGATTGGGATCGAAGAGTTTTTTGCCCAATTTTTGAGGATTCCTTTCACCAACTTCAACTTCTGCTCCCAGATGTAGATTGGAGAACCTATGATCCACTGGTTCCAAACTAGTGAGATAGAGGGGAGGAAATCCGAGAGATCCATCCAAAGGGGATAGGGCCCCAATTTTTTTGTGGTTCAAACAGTAAAGAGATAGGTCGATGATGCGATACTGCACACGGGAGGATCAAAGAGCAGGCTTTGTCTGGATGAGCAAGAAAATAGTTTCTTATTAAAAATTGATCAAGCCTAGCCGCAATGTGACCTCAACTTTCTCTTCTGCTATTCCAAGTATACAATCCTTTAGAGGGGGGAACATTGAAGAGGTCCGGATCCGAGATTAGATTATCCATTTTTTCCCTAAATTGATCCCTCACAATGGAACCCCCTCGTTTTTGTTTTAATCCTCTTGTGGTGTTGAAGTCCCCGATAATAATCAAATTTTGGGGGGATTTTTCGCTGGCCAGATCCTGAAGGGATCGCCATCATTCAACTTCTTCCAAATAATTATTTGTCATATAAACATTTATCATTGAGTAAAGCATACATGTGGCTTTCTTAGTTAGAGATACCTTCAACAAGAACTGGGACTGCAGCTGCTGATCTAGCTTGAATTCTTCCACGTTCCAAATTGTGCCTATTCCTCCCAAAGCTCCTCTGGTACTGATTTATTTTCCTTCTCCTTTTTTCCATATTTTTTTCATTTCTTGGAGGGTTTCTAGATCCCTCATTTTTATCTCCTGGAGTAGAAGATTGAAGGATTTTCTATTTTTATTAATTTTCAAACTGCTTCTTTTTTATCCCTGCTCCCTAGTCCTCTACAGTTCCAGGAGACAACTTTTATAATTTATCAAAGGGTTTTGCCCCCCTCCCTTTAGAGGGCTGAGATGTTGCTCCCTTATGATGGGTTGACTTATTTTTTCCGGATTTGCCCTCTTTTTTAGTGCTTCCTCTATAGTTTTTTGGATGCCTAACTCCTTCTCTCTGTCTGCAGTCAATTCTCTTTTGTTTCTATGAGGTTTTCTTCCTGGTTTTTTTGTTGTAGCTAGTTGGGTGATCTCTAGGTCTGTGTCATTGTTAGAAGTTTCTTGTCTTTCATCTTCTAAAAAAATAGGGAGCTCTAGGGGAAGATTTGGAGGAGATTTTGTTGTGGTTTCTCCACTTGCTATCGAGATTTCTTTTTCTTTTCCTTTTCTGATTTCCTCTTCTATTTCTTCTTGTATTTTTTCCATTTTCTTTTTGGAGGTTCCTGAGTTCTTCCATGCTACCTTCTGTTGGACATCCATCATACCGATTGTGGCTTGATTCTCCTTTATGGGGGGAGCTTGGAGGCCTTTCTCTCGAGCCTGAAGATTTTTCTCCTTGTCCTTGTGGAGGGTTCATGGATGTTTTCCCAGTAGTGTTTTTCCTTTTTGGTTCTTTCCATTGATATTGTTTCGGATCTTGCTCCTGGGTTTCCTTGGTTTTAGGGAATTTTTTTGCAAAATGTCCATATTTGTGCCATGTTTTACATTTGAAGGGAATTTTCTCGTAATCTACATGCTATACATAAGACCAGTTATCCAAATTCACCTGGATTGCTTCTGGGAGACCTTTTTCCAGATCCACCTCCACACAAAGTCTGGCACAAGATTGAACCTCTTCTCGTGGTTCAACACGATCGATATATTTCCCTAGTGAGTTGTCTATATTTCTTAGGGTTTCATCATTCCAACAATGTAGAGGAAGGAACGACAATCTTACCCGGATAGGGACTGCTGAAGGGATATCATTTTTGGGGATGAAGTATGGGGTCCATTTATTGAGATACATTCCTCGTGCACCCATGAAATATGGGTCACTTCGAAAAATCAGATCCCTATCCTCTCTTTTTTTTTCGAATAAAAAGGCGAAGAAGCCCTTATCGCAAAAGGTTGTGGACATCTGTCCCTGGATCAATTTTCACCAATTCAATTCCAACTAGTGATGCATGGCTTTGGAGGAGGGCCATAATCTTGTGAACTACCCTATCAATCTATTGTTAGCCAGTCTAAGAGCTAGTGAGTGGGTCGAAGCAGGGTGCACAACCACCTTGGGGATTTCTTCCAATTTTTTTATGAATTGGGATGGAGCTACCTTATGGACCTTTGCATAGGAGGAGATCAGGGCATGGAAGGCCTGGAGATCCGAGGACGAGGAGACAGGGGGGATCCCCCCCCTTAAAGGGGGTCATGATCGACCTGCATGAGAATGTGTGGGAGGATCCATACGAAGTTGTAAACCCTAGTCTTAGAGCTCAATATTATTCATTCAATATATTAAAAAATATATTTTGATTCTTTGTTACCCTCATGAATCAAATCTAAAACTTTAGTCGTTCTTTCCCAGGGAAAATTTAACTTTCGTTCCCCGACAACGACGCCAAAATGTGAGCACAATTATACATACTAATTGTTAAATGATGCTAAGATCAGTTATTGGTCATAATCAAAACATAAACAAATCAGGAGTGATCTGGAGCAAAGAACCTAATTTGTTTGTTTAAATGAATGTTTTTGAACTCGTGAGAATCTTAACAACCAACATCGAGCAAATGTTTGCAAAGAAATGGGGCATTTGAAACACATTAAACAACAAAATAGAAATTCCACTCAATTTGATGGATTAACCTTCCAAACTCTGCTTCCAGGCATATCTCGCTCAAGAGAACCATTAAACATGCTAGGATCCAATTTTCTATTCAAAATAATTAGAGATAAATGAGCTCAAAATTGAAGCCCACATGTTCTAGCAGTTGTATCAAAATTTTAAAATTCATTGTGTATATACATTGTCGAATTTGATATAATTATTAATTTAATACTTACTATAGGAATAGTATTCCAGAGACAACATCTATAGTAGATATATAGGCATCCACTGAAAAATAAGTGAAAACTGAGTGCTTTCAGCGATGACTTCCCTTGAAGTTTCAAAAGGATTTAAATGTGAGAATTTAGTCACCAAGATCTATCATTATCATTATCATCTTATGCAAGTCAATGGAAAGGTGGGTTTGTTCAAGTTTTTGAAAGTGTATTGATGCCCTCAAAATTTTGCAATAAGAAGAAGTGTGGGAAGCTTACTGGAACCAAGGCTATCTTCAATCACATCCCAAAGTAATTCATATAGGAGAATCTCAACGAAGGGTGTAAGAACTCGATATTACATTTTCTTATCAAACACCATTGTTTTTTGTTTCTCTTTGTTAAGATCATAACCATGTCTCGCTAGGTCATGGACATACAGCCCCTTCAACTAACAACATGGAAAATACACAATCTTATTGACCAAAGAATAAATTCATGCATATAAACAAGTTGATTTTACATTTTTTTTTTAAGTCGGGGAACCTTTAAAGATAAACAAATTTGCAGCCAAACTCTTTAGAAGCACACACATTTTTAAGAAAAAACAAAAGTCATGTGATCAAACAAGACAAAACAAAATGCACGTGATCAAACAAAAGCAACACCAAAAATTAAGAAGATTGAAATGATTCTCTTCAAACTCACTTGAATGTTCCCTCAAAATTTCCTTCCCACGTCTTTGATAATTCACATTTGCGCCGCGAAAATATTTAATATCCTGTAAGTTCGATTGATTTGGTTATAGAAGAAGTAATGGTGCAAGAAACAAAGTACCAAATCTCTCTAATGGTTGGAAAAATATGAAATTAATCTCACCGTTATCCTCTTCCCCTTGAATTGCCAAATTAAAGCGCATGAAGAAATACTCAAAGTGTTTTGTTTCTGGTGACTAAGTCCTCCATTAATTTGCCTGACATTTCTCCCGAACTCCAAGCAGGAATTCGTGGCAGGCAGGAAGATAGGAAAAAGCGATTCGAGAGCAATTTCAGTTTGCCAGGAAGAGTAATTCTAGACTGTAAGCAATTCGAAGTCGAAGAATATGGGAAGGGACGGTACAAATGGGAGATGGGACACGTGGGCGTGTATATTTAGTAAAGCACACTGGTATCTAGGAAATACAGGGCGCATATTTAAATATGACTTGGATACAAATTTCTTGCAACATGGATTTGAGCTTAGAAATAATAATTTTAAAGTGGATTTCGATCTACTTTCAGAAATAAAGATTATGTAATAGAAGAATTCCAATACGAGGGCTTACCTGTGAGCGTGAGGATGGACTCCTTTGGAAACTTAAACTTGTACATTAACATGTATTTTATAGAATCGACATCGTTCAATTCTCGTCACTTATTTTTGTAAGAAATCCAGCAGATGATCACCTTATTTATGTCGTGGAACAGAGGAAAATACGTGGAAGAGAGAAATTTAGCATTTGAAGCTTGTTGCAATAACCAAAAGTTGCAGTTATGGCATGCTTTATGAACAAAACTTAAGGCTCATGTTACTTTATGCTTTCAATTTTATACTCTAATTCCTATTCCTAAATTCGGATTGAACTTTTTAAATTATAAATATCAAATTAAAAACACTTGATTACAATTTTGAATTTTAAGTGAAAGACCAAGCTTCGACTATTTTGGATTGTATTATTTGAGTATGATCATGATTATAGTATTATTTTTACGGAAAAAATTTGCTCAATTATATTAGGCATATATATTTTTTACATCTTTCATCTCATAGTCAAGGAATTCATAACAGAAAATCAAAGTGACTGGATGAGTTCCTTGCTTACAATACCAAAAAGATAACATATTTACTAGCCTCAGTAATCTCAAGTCAAACACTGCAGTCTACAATCTAAACATCATCTAAATGAAAAAAACAAGACTATGTCTCCCATATACAAAATATAATCTATAATGTCGCTCAACTAAAAACCATCTCAAAATAACTAATGGATTTTTATCTGTCTCCTCAGACCTTCTTCTCCATTAGTCCATAGATAATATGACACCAAACCCTCGGGTTCTCCAATGGTCAGCTTTGAAAGTACATCTGCATCATAATTAAAGTTTTTGTATATGTGTTGATAGCTGATGGACTGAAAATTCTTTGCAAGGGATTTAATTCTAACTTTCCAACCTTCTACTAAGTTGACCTGTAGTCTACCTTTGTTTGAAAGCCATTCGATAACTACTTTCGAATCTCCCATAACATGGATACATGGAATCAACAAATGATTTGCTAACATGAGTGTGGCCCATGCTCCCAAAAGTTCCTCCCTTGTATTTAATCCTCTACCACAATTGAAAATCCATTTAATGACGGTAGCATTCTTAGTCTTTATAACACCGCCTAAACCACTCTAGCTTCCATCTCTTTGAGTTGCTCCATCAAACCATGCAAACACATAATCCTGATGATGATTGATCAGTACATCTCTCGGTGGTCTATCTTTTGATTGTGTACAGGTTCTATTTTGTAGTGCCAATGTCTTATAAATCACCGTCTGTTTAGAAGGAATGGATTCTTCAAATATCGCTTTATTGCGCTCGTGCCAAATGAACCAAACTATATGCGTTGCTAACTGTGTAGGAACTTTCTTTTCCACATACCATTTTTTTATACATTCTGAAAGAGTATTTCCATCCCAACTTCTTTTTAAATTTAAAACTTGTGTAATAATATTCCAAACCGATATGGTAAATGGACATAGTTTAAATAAGTGAAAGATTGATTCGGAATCGAGCTTACATAGTGGGCATGGCTAGGTCCTTCCCAACCCCTTTTTTGCAGCGAGTCCCATGTTAAAAATTTTCCTTCCATCGCCAGCCAGATGAACAATTTAATTTTTAATTGGACATTCCAATTCCAAATTGATTGTCTCCAATTCTCCACTTTCAACAATCTTTTTGAGGTAATTATGCTCAAGTAGAATTTTTTAACAGATGGAACGCCATAATGATCTCCTCCTATCCACATTAACTCGTCTTTCATTTTCCTAGATGAGCGCACCAGAATCAACAAGCGCCCGTCTGAACAGGTCCCACTCCACTGCAACATCGCCCTCGAATCCCAGGTCATTGTTGGTCAACCAATAGGAGGATAATGATTGAACATCTGTAAAATTCCTAGCATGAGCAAGATAAATGATACATTTTTGGTTTAATGTTGACAAAAGATTATTAGAGAGGAAAGAAATATATCCCATCCCTAGGATCTGATCCTTTCCCAATTTGATTAGCTGACCTATCCCTGGGTTCCAACTTAATCCATGCATGATTAAGTGGACTACTTTTAACAAACCACTCCAAATTATGGATACCCTGCTCTGCTGGAAAGACCAGGATCTAAGCCAATTAATCACAGTCGCATTGTGGAGATACTTGTCGATTATAACCCTGTGCCAAATTCCTTCTCCCATAAGAACTCTCCAAAGGGTATTCACAACCAAAGATTTGTTGAAGTCATAAATGTTGAGAATTAACCAACCCCCATATGACTTAGGAACATTGATCTTCTCCCAATTACACATATGCAATTGATGTGAATCGCTATTTCTCTTCCAGAGGAAGTTGTACATCAACTTTTTCAATGTATTCAAGACCGAACAGGGTACAACTGCTAGAGACATCCAGTATATAGATTGGCTTGATAACACAACTTTCAGTAGGGTTAAACATCCACCTAAGGACAACCACCTGTAACACCAATTATTTGTTCTTTTTTCAAACTTATTTATTAACCAACCCCAATCTTTGGATCACTGCGCTCCTGCCTTAAGAAAAAAACCAAGGTATTTAAAACCCAATTCTAGCTCCATGAATCTATAATGAAAAACAACTTTGAAAGATATTAGATCCTGTTCCATTAGTCCAACTTGGTGAAAAGTAGACTTTGCTTCATTTATATTTAATCCCGAGGTCAAACAGAAAATTTTTAGCACCTTGTCAATCTCCCACCACTCTTGCATGGTAGTCTTTGTCATAATGATCACATCGTCAACAAACAAAATATGTAAAATTTTAATAGTCTTGGCAACATTAATACCTGTCAACTTACCCTCTCTTTGACTATCTTGCAGTAGGAGATTCAGTCCTTCCATAACTAATATGAATAGTAGAGGAGATAAGGGACATCCTTGTCTTAATCCCCTACCGCTTTTAAAGAAACCAGTAGCTTCACCATTGATCAGTACTGAAAAGGAAGTGGAGACCACGCAACTCATTATCTAGTTTGTCATATTAAGGCCCATGCCAATTTGGAGAAGTAGTAAATGCAACAAATCTTAGTTAATACAGTCATATGCTTTCTGTAAATCTAATTTTAATATCAAAGATTTTGTTTTCTTCTTTTTTATACCGTGAATGCACTCATGAACTGTACCGATGGCATCCTGAATCTGTCTCCTCGGCAGAAATCCTAGCTGCTCCTTTGAAAGAGATCTAGAAAGAACCAGTTTTATCCAATCAACAATAATCTTAGAAATAATTTTATAACTTAGATTACACAGTGAAATCGGTTTAAAATCTCTGAAGAGGTGAGGCTTGTTTACTTTGGGAATCAAAGTAATAAAAGTTGAGTTTAATGCCCCTCTAATGAAACCTTTTTGTCTAGACTCCTCAACCATTTCTAGGAGGTCCTCCCGAACGATATCATAGAAATCCTTGAAAAAAACAATTGTCCATCCATTCGGGCCCAGACTTTTATCCACTTTGAACTTTGATAATACCTTTTGCAATTCCTCCTTTTCAACAAATATGTATAGGGCCTCAGCCTCTATATCATTAATCATATTAGTAAACAAAGCAACTACCTTAACTTGATCTCTGGTCGAAGATACCAAAGGTTCTTTGTAAAAGTATTTGAAGTGTTTTAAAGCAACTTTTTTAATATTTCCCTGACCACTGTAAACTTGTCCCTCTTCATCTTGTATCTCCCAAACAAACTTACTATTTCTCATGAAATTTTTTTGTGTTTAAGTCTCCACTAAGTAACCAAATAGCTCGGTTGCGCTGGCGCCACTGCTCCTCCATCTCATGAATAATTTTATTTCTTTCTTGCTCCAGCTCCTTTAATGGCAGATCAACAAAATTATTATAGGGGCCTTCCCCTAAGTTTTGAATTTTAAAGGATATCTCTTTCTTTAGGTAACAGAGTCTTGAGTTTTTCCTAGACCTTTGTTCCTTTTTCCAAACTTTTGTGATTGCTTTTAAATCTTTTAGTTTCCAAACTAGACGTCTCTGTTTACCAGTCTCCTACCGATATAAAGGGTCGCTCCATAGTTTTTGAACCATCAAAATGAAACCTTCATCTTTAATCCATAGTGGATTAAATTTGAACGGGATAGCCTTAAAAAGCGGTGTTAAATCCAATTGAAGTAATATCATAGCGTGGTCAGATATGAAAGGGAACTCTACCCATGCTCTGTAGATACCCACAGATGCCAACAAATCTTCGGAAATGAAAGATCTGTCAAGTCTTTTTGCAATGAGATATGCTCGTCCATTACGCCAGGTAGGCACCAATTTTCCAGGAACAATGTCGATGAGCTTATTTTCGTGAAAGTAATTAGTGAAAAAAATTTCCAACATCCCCAAAGAAGACGCACCACCCCAATTTTCCCCTGAAGATAGAGTCAAATTTAGATCCCCAGCAAGTATTACTTTTTTAGGGTCAACAAGCCTGAAGATTCCAGCCTTTCCTAGAATAGTTTGCGTTCCACACAGGGCCCGTAGACATTAAGGAGCGTAAGCTATCTTTTTCTTTCCAAAGACTTATCATAGGCAAGCACTCCACCAAAGTCGCAACGTAGGCAAGAACCGTCGTGGATATGCATTTGATTTGCTTTATTATACGTGATTAGACTGTCATAACACAATCACAGGAGACATAGACGTGGATGGACCAAAAACTATTAGAAATGGTGGACGCACTGAAAAACTATTGGAAATGGATGCGCGTAAAAAACCACCTAATAAAGGACACCTAATAAAGAACGCCTTCAGTGTAATTAATTTGCTTCAATTCTGGCTGTTTATGGAAAGTCGGTAAACGAAATATTCTTCAATTTGATTTTATTTAGTTCCGGATGAAAAGTATATCTAAAATTCACAAAACAAAACAATTTAGTAAAGATTAATCCACGGGATGGAATTTGGAAACAAGGTTACTTTGCAAATTTTATGATTTGCTTAGCATTACCAAACATTTTGGACGTTTTCCTTGTCTTTTATGATAGGTTTGATCGTATTTGACTGTCAATCATGTGCTTTTGAATTTTTCAATTCTTGCTCATACATCAAAATCACTTGTCCTCCATTTGGAGACTATTTTCATTTTTTTATTGCGGCGACTCTTAAATCGTTCACATTGGTTGTATGTTCTTATGATCGCTTATAGTCTCTTCTTTCATTTTGATATTAACATTGTTTATAATATAGCAATGTACACTTAAAATTTGATGCAAATGATGTTAAATCTTTTTAGTAAGATGACATGACATATCTCGCCTTCATATATAAGAGCACATATATTAGTATTAAGTTGATTTGAAATGAATTTTTTTAATTTTGCTTCATTAAATGCCTATGATGCTTGTTTGATATGGTTATTAAAAGTCTTGTTTCTAAAATCATTCACTTGATTTCTTTGGTTGGAAGGTAAGTTAAAAGTTCTATTAGAAGTTTTTTGTACAAGGTTTTATTTAAGTAAACATTTCAATTTCCTTGTCATTTTTAGTGAACATGTATCAAGTTATTAGGGGTAAATGCTTTGTTAAGAATATTATAAATGAGATTAACATCCCTTTAATATGAATGATAGTTGCTAGTATTTTAATCATGGCAAGTGAAGATGGTTCAATGAACACACTCATTAAGGGGGATAAATGGACATGGATGATGATAGTTTATATGACCCAAGAGCATCGATATATTTATGTGTTAGGGATAGGTTGTGCATAGCAAGGCAGTATGACACCCTTGTATGGGAATTATAATGTCAGTGTAGTAGTATGTCTAGTATCAGTGTATCACATTAGCATTATAGCCTAGCATGCAAATGAGACGATACACCCTCCAAGTATACATTGTCTAGGCAACGTTGTTCCCATTCTTGCTTCAAGCCCATATATACTATATCTATTTTTCAATGGGAGAAACACATAGTAGAAGATCAAGATTATTCAAGGTCATGATAAGCATTCCACTAACATCGAGCATAATGAATTAATGTCATTTAAAGAAAGTAATTTCTTGAGAAAACAATATGGAAACCACCAAGAGATTATTACTCGAGGTTTCCTCGAGCAAAGTGACAACATTGGTAAAGCTTTATTCTTCTATATTTGGGTATGAGGTTTCATAAACATGCTTTTTAGTGGCCATGTGTCTCTCCTAAGTGAGTTCAAGTTTCCCTCTACTTTGGCACCTATAACTTTCTTGGGGGATCTAAACCTCCCAACTCTCAAGGTCAATTCCTCTATGCACCCTCTTTTTTTCACATTGTACGATGTCTCTATTTTCTAATTGTTTGGAGTTAACTCTTTCGTGGATTTGATTTCAATCGATGGGCCTTAAGCCCACTTCCTTGATAATATTTGGGTTTTGTTGAGTCCATATTTTTTTCCCCAAATCCTCCCCTTTCTTTAATGTTTGGTTTAAAGAAGTCACTCCTCCCACCCTCCTAGAAGGACATTGTTTTAAACATCACGAGCTCATTTTTTTTTAATGAAGGTCCCTAGAGGACAAGGGCTTGGTTGGGTGGGATAAAGGCATGGTTTATTGATCATTCATGAGTTACCCCGTGGAAAACGTTACCAAATACCTAGGACTAGAGCAAGGATGGAGATAAGGTATCGAGAAATAACCCTTCTTTCCCTAGGTCAACTAAGCTTCCCTATTGAACCAAAACATATAAACAATGTTAAGAAAATAATCATTTGTGATTGGAAATATTATTAAAGACTTGCAAACAAATGTAAATGTTGAGCTTTGGGATTAGGATAAGGAAAAAAAATCAACACTTTAGTTATCATGGTTATTATTTATCACTGTGAAGTTGTGCCTTGCAATGTCTCCCATGAGACATGGAATAAAGTTGAGCAAGTAAAAAATGCTTCATAACCTATAATTTTAAATTAAATGCAACACTCCTTACCCCATTTTCTTTATTGAAGTTGGATGCACAAAAAGATCTCTCTCCTTCTGTTTTGGGCTTCAACATAATGTTGGAAGGCGAGCTTGGATTTGCATGGCTTGCATGTGATGAATGTTGAAGTCATAATCCTCACATGACCATGATATCCTCTCTATATGTTGCTCAAACCAGAGAGTGAGCATAAGCACTCTTTTGATTGCCCAGTTTCAAGTGGTTTGTCTATTTGTCTACCCCTCTCCTTGTTGACCCTTGCCCCGTATATTCAAGTTTTTATATGCGTGGTTTGCCTACCCCCTGCCTGGTGGAAAGAAAGTATGTTGGGCTGGATAGATAGGTATGCAAGTTGCTTTTAGTTAGTTGTTGATCGGAAATTTGGTCAACCCGATTTTATGCTCTTTCGAATAAAAAAAATTGATATCAAAAGAAGGAAATTTTGAATGATCATCAATTCATGGCATAGCCCTTAGTCTCAACTTCATCACACATCTTACAAAATCCAAATTTGAGTTTGTATGCTCGAGATACTCATGCAAGAAGAGCTTTGAAGAATTGCAAGAAGAATTCTTCCTTTGAAGAATTACAAGAAGAATTTTTATAAGTATTGTGCCCCTTTTTCCTCACCATTTTCCCATTCCTTGTGCAACTCATTGTCTCATTATTCTCCATCCATCTCCACACTTAACCTTTACTCTCTTATCCCTTCACACTCTCATCCCATACTTAGCCATTTTTCTCATTTCTCTCATATTCTCTTAGTCATTTCTTTCATACTTAGTTTCATATCCCTTTCACTTATCTTCTCTTAATTAACTATTTTTCTCTCTTCCACTCTACTCTCTATATTCCTTTTCCATACCTATAAACTTTTAGAATGGCATGAGTCCACAATGCCTCTTTTCTTTAGTTCAAACTTTCACAGCCTACGAAATGCACCCTCACATTCCGCCACCTTCATTTCACATCCATACTTTGAAACTTTTCTAAGTATCTCTCACTATGAGTTGAGGCTATATTTCGATTCACTTGTCTATACTACAACCCCTCCATCCGATCGATCCATTCTCTTTACTTAGTCTATTCCCTATATATCCCTTTCCTCCTCTCTTCACTCCACTCCTGAATTCGGTCCCCTTTACCCTCTCACTACACTCACTCCCCTTTCCCCTCTCACTACACTCATTCCATACACCCGAACCTGATCCCCTACATCTGATCCCGATCTTTTCGCATATCACCTTCCCCCTTCACTCTCGTCCATCTCCCTTATTCTCCCTTAGCCTAATAATTAAATATTATTATTATATTATATTTAATTAGGCCCTATTGTGCCTTGGTAAAAGTCGACCCTATTGTGCCTTGAAAATAAATTGTAAATTAAGAGGGTAAAGTGACAAGTCAACCCACACCTAATTATAGGCTGGCAAGACCATTATTTATAAGAGAGATCAATGCCTCATTTATACACTCACTACTCAGTTCTGCAGTGCTCAAGTCTTGAAGGAGTAGTTGTTACAACTGAGGGTGACGTTGAGGAGGGTTCTTGGTCTATGTCTTGGCATGTCTTGGTTAAGTGGCACGCTACTCTTCCTAGGGAAGGTGTAGAGGATGATCTTTTGTTCGGTCTTTGGTCTATCTATATTAAGGAAGTTTTGTTGGGTTTTCTCCCCCATGAGGGTTTCCCACGATAATCTGTGTGTCTCTATCGTTTTCGTGATTGCCTCTCTTTCAATGATCTTATTTATGCAGTTAATGTGCTAAATGATTACAATAATAAAGAATAACCGTAATTGCTAGTTGTATAAGTAAAAACTTCAACATGGTATCATAGCATACCTGAAAGAGACCAACTCACAGTTTATCAAGAAGTGGCTAGCCTCAATGCACTTTCTCCAAAGTTTAGTTTTCAATATTCCAGCTACTGCAGAATTAGGGCTTCTGCATAAACCCTAAGTGTGACATTTTCCCTGTTTAAGGAGAACGTTGGGGGAAGTAACCACATCTAGGAGCTCTCCCTAGGAGGGCGCATCTAGTCCTTGGATCATAAATCCAAAATTTGAAAAATTAGGGTTTGCTCATAAAACCCTAAGTTGCAGTTGCAGTACCAGTTGTAGTTGCAGTACCAGTTGCAGTTGCAGTACCAGTTGCAGTTGCAGTATCAATTGCAGTTGCAATGCTAGTTCCTTCATGCCAGTTGCAACACTAGTTGCAGTGCCAACACTAGTTGGAGTACCAATTGTAGCGAAAGTTTTTTGTGAAGTGTTGAGACTGATTTTTATTGTCCTAGTGCGACTTACCCTAGCAAATCTCTAGCTAACTTTAAGTTACAAGTTGAAGCACCTTTGAAGTTTTAAAGGTTTGTTATTGCTTGTTGATGTTGTCGGATGGTGCCACTACTGGTCAATGTTGTCAGAGGTATGTACTTACATATTTAAACTGTAACATTATTTTAAAGGGTACTTGCAGGAGAAAGGATCTTTTGTCTAAGCAACAATCATAGATCCAAAAGGATCTCAGATCCAACACATTCAAATGAACTATGTACCCTGGGTTTGATTACTTTGATATGTCTTTACTTGTTATGGTATTATTGCGATCTTATGAATATATAGGTTGCATTTTGATCTGTTGAAGTTATCATACTAACCATTGGTCAAAATTAAAGTCAAAGTATTAGATTGATTAAAGTTGAGATTATAGAGTTTATTTCCTAACTTTGATTTTTGTCAAGATAACATATTGTCTTAGTACATAGGACAGGTTGAAGAAAATACTTGTCATCTTGAGTGAAGGAGACTTAGAAGAAAAGAAACACACTGATTCTTGACGACAAGACTCCAGGTTCCAGGTTTGATTGATTAAAATGATAAGATTCAAATTTACACATATCAAGTTTGATAACTGGTAAACACTATAGTTGTGATAACAATCTTTGAAAAGTTTTATTATTGAATACTTGGTAGCATGTGAGAACTATTGAGATAAATGCTTACTGTAATCATTCACTAGATATAACCAACATCTCCTCTATGAGAAAATTCTTGTTTTGTTTCCAGGTTACCTTGATCACAACACTACAAGAGTGTTTCTGTCATTCCTTATTATTGTATTTCTTACTTTTTACCCTTGTTTCAGGAAGGTCACAAGTGATATCTCTAAAGGAGCTATTGTGACAATTGTTCTCACTATTTTTTTATTATTATCATAAAGAGTATTATTCTTGTATGTTGTTTCTCCCTTGTTGTTCTTGTTCCGGGCAGGGCACATGTGATAACCCTGAGGAAGCTATAGTGACGGTTGTAGGAGGCAACATATTAGATGAGACATGGAGCAGACTATCCAAGTTGTATACATGACCGTATACATCCATGTACCAAAGAAGATGAAGAAGAAGCCAATTTTGAGATATAGAGTATCTCATATGGAGATTGATTGTACAGAGCAGAAGGCTCCAAAGATGATCGAACATTAGAATAGAAATCACAATAGACTTGGTTAATGGATAATTAAGACACCTTGACAGGAAGCAAAATTCGTTTGAAGTTTGACTCAACTTTTCATATTAAGACTTGGTATTCAAACACCAAGTATATCCTACAAAGACTATGAAGTTTTTGTAGACACATAAGAAATCAAGACTCAGAGTAAGCATGATCTTAGAAAGGATCAGATGGGAAAAAAAAAAGACATCTTCCAGGAATGGCAAATAGATGCCATGAGTTGAGAAGACTAGATCATAGATCCAGAGACTTCTAGGAGATGTGAAATCTCTTGGGAAGATTTCCGTTTTTTAGTGACAAAGGAGGAAGCTATTCAGAAGGACTGGGATATGGATTTTTCCTTGAGACTGGAAGGAAAGTCAATGGTGAATTCCAAGATTGATCTAATAGATCAAGCATGTTGCAGATAACAGTATAAATATGTACAAAGCTTGATTTGTGTCCAGAGTATTCTCCCAGCAAGAGGGAGAAGACTATGATGAGACACTTGCTCCAATAATCGAAGGAATAGTTCCAGTGTTCGTGAAGACAGTAAGAACAACCATGATTCTAATACAATATGAGATTCAGAGGGAGCAGTCCTTGTATTTGAGATTGAGTTACTGCCACGAAAGAAGAAAAAATACCTTCAATATCAACCACTCTCAGTTTCAGATGAAGTTGTTTCCATGATAGAATAGAGGAGTTTCTCTCAGAGTGAGAATAGAGCAGTCATTCTCAACTTCAGAAATAACAGCTGCAAGTGCAGAGTCCCAATCCTAGAGGAACAATTGTAGAGAGAGTAGAGGACATACTCTCAGGTAGTGAGACATATAGTTCTTTGCAGAAAGCACATAGAGGTAGCACATGATTCTGCAGGTTAAGTTGCAGGTGAGCAAGTGTACCAGGTTGGTACAATGTGATGTGAAAATATGGTTTCGATGTACAGGACAGGAAGACTCGTGTATGTAAGTTGACGCAAGCTCCAAGAGCTTGGTATGACATGATTGATAGTTTTCTGATGAGCTTGGGCTTTACCAAGAGTAAATTTGATTCCTATATTTACTTCAATATTATGGATGATGGACCAATTATATTGTTGCTACATGTACAGGTGAAGAAAATCTCATCACATATTGTAAGAAGAAACTTGCCGCTGAATTTGAAATGAAGGATCTAGGCCCGATGCATTATTTATTAGGTCTTGAAGTATGGCAGAGCCCATAAGAGTTTTCCCTTAATCAAGGAAAGTATGTTGTGGAAATTCTGAAGAGATTCGATATGATGGACTGTATATCCATGTCCACTCCTATGGAGACAAATCTGAATTTATTTGTTGATACTTCATAAAAAATAGTGGATATTACTCTATACAAATAAAAGATTGGTTTTTTGATGCATCTAACGAATACCAGACCAGATATATGCTTTGTTGTGAACACATTGAGTTAGTACCTGATGAAGCCCATATGTGTTCACCTTGTAGTTGCAAAGTATGTGATGAGATAACTGAAGGGTACGATGCACTATGTCCTCTGTTATACTGGAGACTGTGAATTCATATTGTATGGTCATACTGATTCAGATTGGTTTGGAAGTGCTTCAGACAAAACGAGCACTTCAAGATGTTGTTTCAGTTTGGGGTCAGCCATGACTTCATGGCAAAGTAGGAAGCAGTCCAATATTGCTCTCAGCACGGCATAAGTAGAGTACATTGCAACATATTCCGCCAGTTGTGAAGCCATATGGATTTGGAAGTTGTTGACAAGTCTATTTGACCTATAGATGGATGCTATTGTGATCTTTTGTGATAACCATAGTTGCATAAAGATGGCAGAGAACCTAGTGTTCCACGATAAGACAAAGCACATTGAGATCCGGTACCACTACATTCGTGACTTGGTACAAAAGCTCTAGTATGTTGAAACAAATGAGCAGGTTGCAGATGTGTTGACTAAGCCTCTGTCTCGTGTGAATTTTGAGTACTTCTGAGACAATCTTGGTGTTGTCCGAAAGGACCTCCCTTGAAAGGGGGAGTGATGTTGATGATACTATGGTATCCTAACCAACATCAAGTATCTCAATTAGGATTTTACATCCTAGGGGACCGATCGTCCCTGGGAAGATCCCGAAGGTTTGGTAAGGACGGTCTGTCGGAGTACCTGTGCATGTATATGCCAACTGTGGTAAGTAGTGGTAGCTCAATTAGGATTTTATATCCTAGGGAATCTTATGATTCCTAGGAAAATCTTGAAGGTCCGGTAAGGACAGTCTGTGAGAGTAACACATGGTAGCATGTTATGATTTTATATCTTTAGGAATCTTATGATTCTCAGGAAGATCTCGAAGGTCCGGTAAGGATGGTTTGTCAGAGTACCACATATGTTGTTGTTGATGCACCTGCCTCATTCTATTGCCACATATTGATGTTGATGTTGTTGTTCTAGCTTCATGTTGTTGATGATGTTGTTGTTTCAACTTCATGTTGTTGATGATGTTGTTGTTCCAACTTCGTGTTGTTGATGTTGATGTTCCATCTTCATGATATTGATGAAGTTGATGTTCCGACTTCATGTTGTTGATGATGATGATGTTATTCCAGCTTCGTGTTATCGATGTTGATGTTCCATCTTCATGTTGTTGATGATGATGATGTTACTCCAGCTCCGCACTGCAGATGATGACGATGTTCAGTTTCTACTGATGTTGATGATGAGAAAAACTTCCAATGACCTATAGATATAACCGACAATGTTCCCGATGCTGATGATGATGTCCCCTCCTCTTGATGATGTATTGAGTCCACTAAGTTGTTATTAATGTTGTCAGTAGAATACTCTTCTTATTAAGGGGAAATGTTGAAATATTGTAACTTCGAAGAATATTGTACCTGAGAGAGAATTAAATAATATTATTATATTATATTTAATTAGACCCTATTGTGCCTTAGTAAAAGCCGGCCCTATTGTTCCTTGACAATAAATTGTAAATTAAGAGGGTAAAGTGACAGGTCAGACCAGACCTAATTATAGGCTGGCCAAACCACTATTTATAAGAGAGGCCAGTGCCTCATTTGTACAGTCACTACTCAGCTCTGCAGTGCTCAAGTCTTGGAGGAGTAGTTGATGCAACTGTGGGTGACTTCAAGGAGGGTTCTTGGTCTATGTCTTGGTATTTCTTGGTTAAGTGGTGAGCTACTCTTCCTAGTGAAGGAGGAGAGGAGGATCTTCTGCTCGATCTTTGGTCTATCTATATTGAGGATGTTTTGTTGGCTTTTCTCCCCCATGAGGCTTTTCTTGTGATCACTTATAGTCTCTTCTTTCATTTTGATATTGTCATTATGCTTATGGGAAATTGTTTATAGTAGAGAAAAGTACACTTAAAATTTGATGCAATTGATGTTGATGCTTTTTAGTAAGATGACATGAGATATTTGGCCTTAAGATATAAGGTCACATATATTAGTATTAATTTGATTTGGAATATTTGTTTTTTTTTACTTGATTAAATGCCTATGATGCTTGTTTAAAATGGTTTTTAAAGGGCTTGTTTCTAAAAACAATCACATGACTTGATATTGCCTTCTTTGGTTGGAAGGTTAGTTAAAAGTTTCATTAGAATTTTTTCGGATAAGGTTTTATCTAATTGAACATTTCAATCTCCTTGTCAATTCTAGTAAAGAGGTGTCAAGTTATTAGGGATGAATGTTTTGTTAAGAATATTATAAATGAGATTAATATCCCTCTAACATGAATGATAGTTGCTAGTATTTTAATCATGGAAAGTGAAGATTGTCTAGTGAACGCACTCATTAGGAGAAATGGAGATGCATGATGATAATTTAAATGGCCCAGAAGCATCGAGATATTTATGCATTAGGGGTAAGGTTGTGCGTAGCAAGGTAGTATGACACCCTTGTATGGGCATTATAATGTCAGTGTAGTAGTATGTCTAGTATCAATGTGTCACATTAGCATTATATCCTAGCATGCACATGAGATGGTGCACCCTCCAAGTATACGGTGTCTAGAAAACGTTGTTTCTCTTGTTGCTTCAAGACCATATATAATATATCTATTTTTCAATGGGAGAAACACATAATAGAAGATCAATATTATTCAAGGTCATGATAAGCATTCCACTAACATCGAGCACAATGAATTAATGGCATTTAAAGAAAACAATTTCTTGAGAAAACGATATGGAAACCACCAAGAGATTATTACTCGAGGTTTCCTCGAGCAAAGTGACAACAATGGTAAAGGTTTATTATTCTATATTTGGGTACGAGGTTTCATAAACATACTTTTAAGTGGTCATGTGTCTCTTGTAAGTGAGTTGAAGTTTCCCTCTACTTTGGCACCTATAACTTTCTTGGGGGATCTAAACCTCCCAATTCTCAAGGTCAATTCCTTTATGCACCCTCTTTTTTCACATTGTACGATGTCTCTATTTTATAATTCTTTGGAGTTAACTCTTTGGTGGATTTGATTTCAATTGATGGGCCTTAAGCCCACTTTCTTGATGATATTTGGGTTTTGTTGAGTCCACATTTTTTTCCCCAAATCCTCCCCTTTCTTTAATGTTTGTTTAAAAGAAGTCACTCCTCACACCCTCCCACAAGGGCATTGTTTTAAACATCGAGAGCTCATTTTTTTAATGAAGGTTCCTAGTGGATAGGGGATTGGTTGGGTGGGATAAAGGCGTGGTTTATTGATCATTCATGAGTAATCCCATGGAAAACATTAGAAATACCTAGGACCAAGGAAAGGATGGAGATAAGGTATTGAGAAATAACCCTTCTTTCCCTAGGTCAACTAAGCTTCCCAATCGACCCAAAAAATATAAACAATGTTAAGAAAATAATTGTTTGTGATTGGAAAGCTTATTAAAGACTTGAAAACAAATGTAAATGTTGAACTTTGGGATTAGGAGAAGGAAAAAAAAACAACACTTTAGTTATCATGGTTATTATTTATCATTGTGAAGTTTTGGCTTGCAATGTATCCCATGAGACATGGAATAAAATTGAGCAATTAAAAAATGCTTCATAACCTATAATTTTAAATTAAATGCAACACTCCTTACCCCATTATCTTTATTGAAGTTGGATGCACAAAAAATCTCTCTCCTTCAGTTTTGGGGATCAACTTAATGTTGGAAGGCGAGCTTGCATTTGCATGGCTCGCTTTTGATGAATGTTGAAGTCATAATCCTCGCAGGACCATGATATCTTCTCTATATGTTGCTCAAACCAGAGAGTGAGCATAAGAACTCTTTTGATTGCCCAGTTTCAAGTGGTTCATCTATTTCTCTACCCCTCTCCTTATTGACCCCTGCCCCGTTTGTTCAAGTTTTTATATGCGTGGTTTGCCTACCCCCTGCCCGGTAGAAAGAAAGTATGTCGGGATGGGTAGCTAGGGATGCAAGTTGCTTTCAGTTAGCTGTTGATTGAAAATTCGATCAACTCGATTTTCTGCTCTTTGGAATAAAAATATTTTGATATCAAAAGAAGTAAATTTTGAATGATCATCAATTCATGGCATATCCCTTAGTCTCAACTTCATCACACATTTAAAGGAATCAAAATTTGAGTCTGTATGTCTGAGATACTCATGCAAGAAGAGATTTGAAGAATTGTAAGAAGAATTCTTCCTTTGAAGAATTTTTCTCTCATACTTAGTT
This sequence comes from Picea engelmannii, assembly GCA_009831015.1. Classification (NCBI taxonomy): domain Eukaryota; kingdom Viridiplantae; phylum Streptophyta; class Pinopsida; order Pinales; family Pinaceae; genus Picea; species Picea engelmannii. The sequence continues at coordinate 1,077,675 of ML780045.1, forward strand.
TCATATTCATTTCACTTATCTTCTCTTAATTAACCATTATTCTCTCTTCCACTCTACTCTCTATATTCCTTTTGCATACCTAGAAAATTTTTGAATGACACAGGTCCACAATGCCTCTTTTCTTTGGTTCAAACTTTCGCGGCCTACGAAATGCACCCTCACATTCCACCACCTTCATTTCTCACCCATACTTAGAAACTTTTCTAAGTATCTCTCACTATGGGTTGAGGCTATCTCTCGATTCACTTGTCTATACCGTGACCCCTCCATCTGATCGATCCATTCTTGATCCAAAAAGGATCCAGAGAAGACTAAGGACAACTCAGAATTCATAGAAGCAACTCAGGAAGCTCAGAATGGCCTCAACATACAGAGAAAGGGAAAAAATTCAAAGTCCTCAAAACTAAGTGAAATTGACATCATTGCGAAGAGCGTGTCACAAGCTTTCCAACAATGTAAACGACTCGTCAAACAGAGTTACAGATCGAAATATATTCACGGTCAAAGTTTTGGTCAACCTAGCCCAGTCAACAGGGATGAGTCAACATCTGTACTACTGACATCAGAATCAGTAAAGATGACATCAACATCTATAAAGTGTACATGGAACAGGTAGAGGAAGTGCCACATGGCAGATCGTACGAGATGTGGTAGGTGACTGTGCAAGTGGATGGCGTGGGCCAATGGTTGGATGCCACGTAGCCCAGTCATGGGTTGCCACATGGTAGTGGGAAAATGCCCAATGAGGGCCCAAAACCGAGTTTTCAAAAATAAAAAAAGGGCCCATCAAATCTGGTGGCCAAACTACAACTCTGACAAATATAAACAACACTCCAAACTTGGCGACGGTTCCAAACCATATATATATATATATATATATATATAAACCCAAAAGGGGAGGCCCGCGGGCGCGACCCCAGGACCTCCCCCTATCCAACGCCTTACAATAGCATCCGCCGACCATTGGGACAACAAACTACATTGGTTAGTCCACCCAACATTTCACTTAAATGCTGAGTCTACCCACGAACAGGGGGAGGGCGCTCGATGGTACGAGCGAGTACGATTTTTGAGACACAATACATAGAATTAATTGCAGGGAGCAGGCACAAAAACCGAGATGAGATTTCTCAAGGGATTGGAAGTGCTAGAGTTGGATTGAGGCACGGAGACAGTAATTTTTGGGTAATTCGACACCATGAATTCAATGGTGTTGTCTGTTTTCTGATCTAAGCAAAGCTTATGCAACTTAATTCTAGAATGAGGTATACTTATGTATTTTACCAAATTCTTTTGCTGAGTTAATAAAAAGGCCTACCCATTTGAGAGTAGGACCCGAAGACATAGTTCACCAGGGATGAACTCCGTTATAAAGTTTTTTTGTTCAGATTTGATGCTTATGTCTCTTTATTTTTGAGCTTTTCCTTCTTTATGGTGCACTTTAATTTATACTCATTTAATACAATTCTTTATAAGTCACTTCGATGAAAAGAGCTCGGATCATGTTGGTATCACATCAGTCATCTTTGACTTGAATTATTTAGTGTGAATTCTTACTAGGGCCAAGCAAAAGCAGGGTGAAGGAACTCTTAAGACTTTCAATGCTGAAGTTGGTCATGCATCCCGAAGGAAGAAAATGGGAGAAGAGGACAAGCGTGATGAACATGAGAAAAACTTCCATATGGTTTTTTATTGCATGTCAGAAATGGTCGAGCAAATGTATGGAGACTACGAGAAGAGGATGAAGAAGAAATGGAAGAAAAAGGAAGCACAAGTTGATGATAATGCTTCAGTAAATCAAGGGGCTGGAGGAGACCCTCTTGAGCCTGGATCTTCACCATCAAGTTCTAGCTCTTCTTCCTCTAAACATTCTCATCACTCTCAACATTCTAGCCATAAAGCTTCTTTTAAGAAACCATTATTAAAGCTTGATGTAAAACTTGCTTTACCTATGTTTAATGGAGATGCTAATCCTGAAAATCTAGATAATTGGATCCGACAGGTTGAAGTATGTTGTCGTGTTCAACATATTGATGAAGAGGAAGTTAAAGTGCAATTGGTTTCTTTTCGGTTGGAAGGCACCACTCTTGTATGGTGGGAGAGCAAACTTCAGGACATAAAGTAAGTGTGGTAATCTTCTTCCCTCATGGTCGGAATTTAAATCAACGATAAGGAAGCAATTTTATCTATTGGGTTACTTACATAGAGCAATGATGGAATGGAAAACTCTAAGCCAAAGTATAGGTCAAACTATACAAAGTTTCATGGAAGAATTTAGGAAGAAATCTCTTGCATTAAGCATTCCTTTGGATTCTTATGAAACTTTAATGAAGTATATTGGCGCACTTCAAAGTTATATTCGTCATACTTTGCTATCGTTTAACGCCACCAGTATTGACGAAGTTTGTGTGCAAGCCACTCACCTTGAGAACATGGGAAAGCATGTTCAAGAAGATCCCACAAAGAAATCTTCCAATTTCCCACATAAGCAGCTTAAGAAGTTTAAAAGGAAGGACAAAAAGACTGCCACTATAAAAAGAGAAGAAGGAAAACCATCTTGCACTTATTGTAAGAAAAGTGGTCACTATGATGAACACTGTTGGAAACTACATCCAGAGAAGAGACCAAAGCAGTTCGGTGGAAAGGGGATGACAAAGACCATTACTACAGTGCAACAAGATCTTGGTTTTGATTCAGGAGACAAAGGAAAGATCACATCGGTTGGATTTCAAGGTAAAGATTCCCTTCATGCTAGTTCAAATTCCAATAATGAATCTCATGATGATGAAAGAAAGAGGAATGAAATATTTCATATAAGAGTTGTATCTAAACACACTAATATAGATACATTGTTTGATCCGGGTTCCCAAGTAAACTTGATATCTGAAGCACATGCCAAAAAGATGGGTCTTGAAACTAAACCGCATCCAAAGCCTTATCCTCTTGGTTGGGTACGTGATAAATCAAAACTTAATGTCACCAAGCAATGTAGGGTCATATTTTCTATTGCTTCAAAGTTGATTGATGAAGTGGATTTGGATGTTGTATCACTTGATATATGTGGCATAGTGTTGGGGAGTCCTTATCTTTATGATAGAAAAGCAATATTCTTTCGTCATGAGAACAAATATCACCTTTAAGGGGGGAGTGGAATATATTGTTAGAGCCTAGAACATGAGGATAAACATACCACTTATTAGTGTAGGAAAAATGAAGAGACTCATAAACACTAGTAAAAGATATGTACTCATGGTCGTAAGGGAGAAAGATGTCGGAACATCCGACGCTTTCCAAGGATGTGATCCTCCTCATAAGGAATAATTAATTGATATTGTTTCTAAGTATGATGATATTTTCCAAGAACCAGATGGATTACCTCCTAAGAGGGAAATCCAACATGAAATACATCTTTAGCAGGATTATTCTCTTCCTAATGTGGGCATGTACAGGATGTCAGTTGTAGAGATGACAGAGATCAAGAAGCAGGTACAAGGTTTATTGGATCAAGGGGTCACCAGGCCCAACTCATCTCCTTGTGGTTCTCCAATCGTGATGGTGCCAAAGAAATATGGCACATGGCGAATGTGTGTCGATTATCGGGCCTTAAATAAAATCACGGTGAAAAATCAATACCTTCTTCCTCATATAGATGATTTACTTGATAAATTAAAGAATGATGTTTATTTCACTAAGTTGGATTTGCACAGTGGATACCATCAAATCAGGGTTGTAGAATAGGATGAATGGAAGACTTCCTTTAAAACCAAACAGGGATTGTTTGAGTGGTTAGTTATGTCGTTTGGGCTTTGTAATTCTCCGACAACTTTCATGTGTGTGATGAATGATGTATTCAGGCCATTTCTAGATGATTTTGAGATTATATATTTGGACGACATTCTTATATTTAGCAGGACCTGGGATGAACATGCAAGGCATGTAAAGCAAGTATTGGATACTTTGAAAAGGGAAAAGTTGTATGTAAAATTGTCCAAATGTGAATTTGGTAAGACCACACTTGTGTACTTAGGTCATATTGTAGGACGAGGACAATTGAAAATTGATCCTTCCAAGATAGATGCAATTGTAAATTGGCCTTAGCCCAAAAGTGTAATCGAAATGAAGATCTTTTTAGGTGCATTCCAGTATTGGAGGAGATTCATTTCAAACTTCTCCTTTATCACAACTCCTTTGCATGCCTTAACCAGTGTGAAGAACACTTTTCAGTGGGGAGGAAAGAAACAAAAATCTTTCGACACTTTTAAGGAAAATATCAATACCGCACCAGTATCAACACTGCCGCATCTTCAATAGCCCTTCGAGATCGAGACAAATGCCAACGGATATGCCATGGGTGCAATATTGATGCAATATCGTAAGCCTATCTATTACCACTCTGAAACTTTTAGCCAAGCTATTGTTAACTATCCTACATATGATAAAGAGTTGCATGCATTAGTTCAAAGCGTAAAGAAATGAAAGCACTACTTGTAAGGGAAGGAAACAATCATACATACAGATCATCAACCCTTACAATATCTCCAAGCACAAGCCAAACTGCAACAATCTCAATATTACAGATGGATGAGTTTCCTACAACAATTTCATTTGGTAATCAAATACAAAAAGGGTACGAGTAACAAGGTAGCTGATATGCTTTCTAGACCTCCTATTGTTGCTTCTATTATTTTGAATAATGCTTCTTTATCTCAGGATAACTATGTGGAACAATATGGCATTGATGAAGATTTTAAAGAAGTATATGAGAAGCTAACTCATGTTGCATAGGTAGAGAACTATTGTCTACAGGGAAAACTACTCTACCATCTTGGAAAGCTATGTATTCCTACAAATGAACCGGTCCATGTAATACGAGAAGCTCACACTTTTCTTGTATCTGGGCATTTTGGTGTAGGAAAAACTATGGCTCATCTACAGAGGTTTTGTTATCGGCCTCAGATGAAAGCAATTGTAACTAAATATGTAAAGGGGTGTGTGATGTGTTCTACTTGTAAGCCCACTAATGGAAAACCGAGGCTATACTCACCATTGCCTGTTCCATCCCATCCATGGGAAAGTATCTCCATGGATTTTGTAGAGGGTTTACCAATGTCGAAAAGGGGTCATGACTATTTGTATGTTGTAGTGGATAGGTTCAACAAGATGTGTATCTTAAGGCCATGTAAAAAGCAGATCACTGTTGAGCTTACTGTTAATCTCTTCTATCAGTATGTTTGGGTTCACTTTGGGTTACCCACATCCATTATCTCGGATCGAGATACTCGATTCCTTAGGGATTTTCAGACAAGCTTGTGGAGATTGATGGACCCCAAGTTGAAGAGGAGCATTGCTTTCCATCCACAGACCGACCGACATACATAGGTTGTTAACCGAACAGTGGTACTTTTTCTTTGAGGCTACTGCAGCGAGCATCCCAAGTTATGGGATGAACAAATACCATATGTACAACATGCTTACAATCGAGCCTTACATTCCTCCACTTAGTGTTCGCCTTTTGAGACATGTTTTGGGTATTTACCTAAGGTTTCTTTGGACTTGATGTATGGGAGAGATGCCGATTCAAAGCAAGAAATAAATGAATACAGAGCCCACAAGTTCATCCATAGGATCCAATAGGTACACTAAGCAGTCAGGGAACAATTGGAGAAAATTCAAGGACAGTATAAAGCTCGACATGACAAACACAAGGTTGATCATCAGTTCCAGGTTGGAGACCAGGTATGGATTCACATCAACAAGGAAATATTGAAGGGTGAAGGCAAGAAACTCAAGCCCATCCGTTATGGACCCTTCACTAGTTTGGAGAAAAGTGGTACCGATGCTTTTAGTCTAGATCTTCCACCTTATATGCAGATCTACTCAGTTGTAAATGTGGAGAACTTGAAACTTTTTGAGCCTCCCATGATCATGGATCAGGGTGAGGAAGTTTCAATACCTTTAGTTGATGAGTTTGCCCTTGAGTACTTGGATGAGTTAAAGGAAGATATCATCTTGGACTGAAGGACGAGGACTTCATGCAGGGGTTATTATTGATTATCTTTGAGTAGGCTTAAAGGGCACACATCCAAGCAAGACAAAGTGGATTGAGAAGGACAAGGTGAGGGAAATCTTTCCTCAATTATCTGTTGATTGATGAAATATTTTGGTGGTCCAAAAAGCTCTTAGTGGGAAGGTGTGATCCAAAAAGTATCCAAAGAAGACTAAGGACAACTCAGAATTCATAGAAGAACCTTAGGAATCTCAGAATGGCCTCAAGAGACAGAGAAAGGGAAATATTCAAAGTCCTCAAAACTTAGTGAAATTGGCATCATAGTGAAGAGTGTGTCGCAAGCTTTCCAACAATGTAAACGACTCGTCAAACGAAGTTACAGAACGAAAGATATTCGCGGTCAAAGTTTTGGTCAACCTAGCATAGTCAACAGGATTAGTCAGCATCCGTACTGTTGACGTCGACATCATTACAAATGGTGTCAATGTTCGTACAATGTATGTAGAACACACAGAGGGCAACACGTTTCATGCTGACATCAACATGACGTCAGCATGGTGATGTGGCAACACCAGAGGCTGCTATGTGTCACTTGTTTTCAGCATTTTTGGGTCAATCCATGGACCAATGAGGAAGTATGACGTGGTAGTCCGTATAAGCACGTTGCAGACCATATGGGACATGGCAGGTGATGTGGCAACTGATGGTGCAAGTGGATGGCATGGGCCAATGGTTGGCTTCTATGTGGCCCAGTCATGGGCTGCCACATGGCAGTGGGAAAATGCCCAATGAGGGCCCGAAACCGAATTTTCAAAAATAAAAAAGGGGCCCGCCAAATCTAGCGGAGTCCTGCCAAATATGGCGGCCAAACTACAACTCCGACAAATCTAAACAATGCTCCAAACTTGGTGACGGTTCCAATCCATATATATATATATATATATATATATATATATATATATATATATATTGTTATAACAATAAACCCAAAAGGGAAGGCCCGCAGGCTGGACCTCGAGACCTCCCCCTATCCAATGCCTTACAATACATCAAGACATGTGATAGACACGTTAGCCAATCACATCAATAGTTGTGGAAGACATGAAAAATATTGATACCAAGACATGTGGCAACCTATTATCTTGAGACATGTGGCATTGACCGGGCGATGACATGGATGTTGATTGGGCACTGACTGGGTAAGTGGGCCATCAAAATTTATATTAAGTCGTGAATTTTCCTAAGGCTCGACCTCCATAATATCCTTTGTTCCACGTAAAGAGTATGGAATATTTTTTAATATAAACACGAACATTTCAACTACCACAATGCATGTAGGATTAAAAGAGGTGGAATAAAATGAAGGGCTAGGATTGATCCACGAATTTGATGAACAACGATTGATCAACCATTACAATATTATATTATGATTTCATTTTGGGGCATTCATTAGGTACAATGAGAGTTTGTACAAGCAGTTGAAATGAGAGTGCGTGTATTAGCTTAAGTTGGCGAACTTACCAAATAACGTGGCTCGAAGACCCATCAAGAGTGAAAATCCTCGTTGCATCACGTGGTGATGGAGTGCATGGATGGTTTCGAGGAACCACCGTGATGGTGGTGTGGGGAATATTGACTTGAATCCATTGCATTGCATCACTCCCACTTATAGGCACCTCCATTGCTCATAGTGCTTATGGCCCTTGTTTTAGCTTTGATTAAGTTTAATGTCGGAGAATAAATATTCTATTTTGGCCCTGAAACCACCAGCCCATGTGGTTATAAAAGCCTAATCCTCCCACGATAAACCCCTTCCTGCTGAAGGAACCTAGTAATTCTGTTGTACAGTGATCTAGGTGTCTCAACGGAGTTTTCCAATGAATATGGGAGGTGATCATAAGTGTTTTGTGCATCGGTAACCGAAGCCATGGTATAATTTTGTAGCTGAAGAGAGATAGAGGAAGTTTTGTATTGGTAATGTGGCTTGCAATGAAGTTGGTGCTTAAGACAAACCTTTGGGGTTTTTATGGGAGGCCTAGGCTATTTAAAAATGTTGTCCACATATTCCTCCATTTTTAGACTATTTTCATTTTTTAATGGGGCGACTATTGAGAGTGGTTCACATTGCTTGTATGTTCTTGTGATCACTTATAGTCCCTTCTTTCATTTTGATATTGACATTATGCTCATGGGGAATTGTTTATAGTAAAGCAAATTAAACTTAAAATTTGGTGCAATTGATATTAAATATTTTTAGTAAGATGGCATGTGATATTTGTCCTTAATATATAAGGTCACATATATTAGTATTAAGTTGATTTTGAATGTTTTATTTATTTATTTATTTATTTTTACTTGATTAAATGCCTATGATGCTTGTTTAATATGGTTTTTAAAGGTATTGTGTCTAAAAGCATTTACGCTTGATATTACTTTATTTGGTTGGAAGGTTAGTTAAAAGTTTCATTAGAAGTTTTTTGGATAAGGTTTTATCTAAGTGAACATTCCAATCTCCTTGTCAATTCTAGTAAAGAGGTGTTAAGTTATTAGGGATGAATGTTTTGTTAAGAATATTATAAATGATATTAACATCCATGTAACATGGATGATAGTTGCTAGTATTTTAATAATGGCAAGTGAAGATGGTCCAGTGAACACACTCATTAAGTGGGAGAAATGGACATGGATGATGATAGTTTATAAGGCCCAGAAGCAACGAGATATTTATGCGTTAGTAATAAGGTTGTGCGTGGGCAATATGACACCCTTGTATGGGAATTATAATGTCAGTGTAGTAGTATGTCTAGTATCAGTGTGTCACATTAGCAGTATAGCCTAGCATGCACATCAGATGACGCACACTCCAAGTATACAATGTCTAGGCAACGTTGTCCCCCTTGTTGCTTCAAGCCCATACATACTGTATCTATTTTTCAATGGGAGAAACACATAATAGAAAATCAAGATTATTCAAGGTCATGATAAGCATTCCACTAACATCGAGCATAATGAATTAATGGCATTTAAAGAAAATAATTTCTTGAGAAAACGATATGGAAACCACCAAGAGATTATTACTCAAGGTTTCCTCAAGCAAAGTGACAACATTGGTAAAGGTTTATTCTTCTATTTTTGGGTATGAGGTTTCATAAACACGCTTTTTAGTGGCCATGTGTCTCTCCTAAGTGAGTTCAAGTTTCCCTCTACTTTGGCACCTATAACTTTCTTGGGGGATCTAAACCTCCCAACTCTCAAGGTCAATTCCTTTATGCACCTTGTTTTTTCACATTGTACGATGTCTATATTTTCTAATTCTTTGTAGTTAACTCTTTGGTGGATTTGATTTCAATCGATGGGCCTTAAGCCCACTTCCTTGATGATATTTGGGTTTTGTTGAGTCCATAATTTTTTTTCCCAAATCCTCCCCTTTGTTTAATGTTTGGTTAAAAGAAGTCACTCTTCCCACCCTCCCACAAGGACATTGTGTTAGAGATCAAGATCTCATTTTTTTTTAATAAAGGTCCCTAGAGGATAGGGGCTTGGTTGGGTGGGATAAAGGCGTGGTTCATTGATCATTCATGAGTTATCCAATGGAAAATGTTAGAAATACCTAGGACTAGGGAAAGGATGGAGATAAGGTATCGAGAAATAACCCTTCTTTCCCTGGGTCAACTAAGCTTCCCTATTGACACAAAACAAATAAACAGTGTTAAGAAAAGAATCATTTGCGATTGGAAAGCTTATTAAAGACTTGAAAATAAATGCAAATTTTGAGCTTTGGGATTAGGATAAGGAAAAGAAATCAACACTTCAGTTATCATGGTTATTATTTATAATTGTGAAGTTTTACCTTGCAATGTCTCCCATGAGACAAGGAATAAAATTGAGCAAGTAAAAAATGCTTCATAACCTATAATTTTAAATTAAATGCAACACTCCTTACCCCATTCTCTTTATTGAAGTTGGATGCACAAAAAAATCTATCTCCTTCAGCATTGCGGTTCAACTTAATGCTGGAAGGTGAGATTGCATTTGCATCACTCGCATGTGATGAATGTTGAAGTCATAATCCTTGCATGACCATTATATCTTCTCTTTCTGTTGCTCAAACAAAAGAGTGAGCATAAGCACTCTTTTGATTGCCCAGTTTCAAGTGGTTTGTCTATTTGTCTACCCCTATCCTTGTTGACCCCTGCCCCATCTATTTGAGGTTTTATATGCATGGTTTTCCTACCCCCTGTCTGGTGGAAAGAAAGTATGTCGGGTTGGGTAGCTAGGGATGAATGTTTCTTTCAGTTAGTTGTTGATCAAAAATTTGGTCAACTTGATTTTCCGCTTTTTGGAATAAAAAAAAATTGATATCAAAAGAAGGAAATTTTGAATGAGCATCAGTTCATGTCATAGCCCTTAGTATCATCTTCATCACACATTTTACGGAATCAAAATTCGAGTGTGTATGCCCGAGATACTCATGCAAGAAGAGCTTTGAAGAATTGTAAGAGAAATTCTTCCTTTGAAGAATTACAAGAAGAATTTTTCTAAGTATTGTGCCCCTTTTTTCTCTCCATTTTCCCATTCCTCGTGCAACTCATTGTCTCATTATTCTCCATCCATTTCCACACTTAACCATTTTCCTCTCTTATCCTTTCACACTCTCATCCCATACTTAGCTATTTTTCTCATTTCTCTCATATTCTCTTACTCATTTCTCTCCTACTTAGTTTCATATTCCTTTCACTTATCTTATCTTAATTAACCATTTTTCTCTCTTCCACTCTACTATCTATATTCCTTTTCCATACCTAGAAACTTTTAGAATGGCACAAGTCCACAATGCCTCTTTTATTTATTTCAAACTTTCGCGGCGTATGAAATGCACCCTCACATTCCACCACCTTCATTTCACACCCATACTTAGAAACTTTTCTAAGTATCTCTCACTACTGGTTAAGGCTATCTCTCTATTCACTTGTTTATAAGGTGACCCCTCCATTCGACCGATCCATTCTCTTTACTTAGTCTATTTGCTATATATCCCTTAACCCCTCTCTTCACTCCACCCCTGAACTTGGTCCACTTTACCCTGTCACTACACCCACTCCCCTTTACCCTCTCACTACACTCATTACATACACCTGAACCCGATTCCCTACATTCGATCCTGATCCTTTCGCATATCCCCTTCCCCCTTCACTCTCATACATCTCCCTTATTCTCCCTTAGCCTAATTTCCTAAGTCCTATTCGCTTTTATTACATCAATACATGTGCCAGACATGTTAACCAATCACATCAAGACATGTGGAAGACATGAAAACTAATGATACCAAGACATGTGGCAACCTATTATATTGAGACATGTGGCACTGACTGAGCGATGACATGGATGTTGATTGGATGTTGACTGGGTAAGTGGGCCATCAAAATTTATGTTAAGTCATGAATTTTCCTAAGGTTCGACCTCCACAATATCCTTTGTCCCACGTAAAGAGTATGGAATATTTTTTAATATAAACACCAACATTTCAACTGCCACAATGCATGTAGGATTAAAAGAGGTGGAATAAAATGAAGGGCTAAGATTGATCCATGAATTTGATGAACACCAGTTGATCAACCATTACAATATTATCATATGATTCCATTTTGGGGCATTCATTAGGTACGATGAGAGTATGTACAAGTAGTTGAAATGACATTGCGTATATTATCTTAAGTTTACGAACTTACCAGATAACGTGTCCCGAAGACCCACCAAGAGTGAAACTCCCCGCTGCATCGCGTGGTGGTGCGACACATGGATGGTTTCGAGGAACCACCGTGGTGGTGGTGTCGGGAACATTGACTTGAATCCATTGCACTACATTGATCCCACTTATGGGCACCTCCATTGCTCCTATCGCTTATGGCGCTTGTTTTAGCTTTGATTCAGTTTAATGTCGAAGAAGAAATATGTTATTTTGGCTCTGAAACAACTAGCCCATTTGGTTATAATAGCCTAATCCTCCCACAGTAAACCCCTTCCTGCTGAAGAAACCTAGGATTTATGTTGTACAGTGATCCAGGTTTCTCAACAGAGTTTTCCAATGACTATGGGAGGTGATCGGAAGTTTTTGGTGCATCGGTAACTGGAGCCATGGTCTAATTTTGCAGCTAAAGAGAACTACAAGAAGTTTTGTATTCGTAATGTGGCTTGCAATGAAATTGGTGTGTAAGACGAACCTTTAGGGTTTTTATGGGAGGCCTATAATGTTTAAAAATGTTGTCAACATCTTCCTCCATTTTGAGACTATTTTCATTTCTTAATGGGGCGACTCTTAAGAGTGGTTCGCATTGCTTGTATGTTCTTGTCATCACTTATAGTCTCTTCTTTCATTTTGATATTGACATTATGCTTATGGGGCATTGTTTATAGTAAATCAAAGTAAACTTAAAATTTGATGGAATTGATGTTAAATTTTTTTAGTAAGATGACATGAGATATTTGGTCTTAAGATATAAGGTCACATATATTAGTTTTAGGTTGATTTGAAATGTTTTTTTTTACTTGATTAAATGCCTATGATGCTTGTTTAATATGGTTTTTAAAGGTCTTGTTTTTAAAAGCATTCACTTGACTTGATATTGCTTTCTTTGGTTGGAAGGTTAGTTAAAAGTTTTATTAGAAGTTTTTCAGAGAAGGTTTTATCTAAGTGAACATTCCAATCTCCTTGTCAATTCTAGTAAAGAGGTGTCAAGTTATTAGGGATGAATGTTTTGTTAAGAATATTATAAATGATATTAACATCCCTCTAACATGAATGATAATTGCTAGTATTTTAGTTATGGCAAGTGAAAATGGTCTAGTGAACGCATTCATTAAGGGGGATAAATGGACATGGATGATGATAGTTTATATGGCCCAGAAGCATTGAGATATTTATGTGTTGGGGATAAGGTTGTGCGTAGCAAGGCAATATGACACCCTTGTATGAGCTTTATAATATCAGTGTAATAATATGTCTGGTATCAATGTGTCACATTAGCATTATAGCCTAGCATGCACATGAGACAGTGCACCCTCCAAGTATACAATGTCTAGGCAACGTTGTTCCCTTTGTTGCTTCAAGCCCATATATACTATATCTATTTTTCAATGGGAGAGACACATAGTAGAAGATCAATATTATTCAAGGTCATGATAAACATTCCACTAACATCAAGCATAATGAATTAATGGCATTTAAAGAAAACAATTTCTTGAGAAAACGATATGGAAACCACCAAGAGATTATTGCTCGAGGTTTCCTCGAGCAAACTGACAACATTGGTAAAGGTTTATTCTTCTATATTTGGGTATGAAGTTTCATAAACACACTTTTTAGTGGCCATGTGTCTCTCCTAAGTGAGTTCAATTTTCCCTCTACTTTGGCACCTATAATTTTCTTGGGGGATCTAAACCTCCCAACTCTCAAGGTCAATTCCTTTATGTACCCTCTTTTTTTCACATTGTACGATGTCTCTATCTTCTAATTATTTGGAATTAACTCTTTGGTGGATTTGATTTCAATCGTTGGGCCCTAAGCCCACTTCCTTGATGATATTTGGGTTTTGTTGATTCCATAATTTTTTTCCCAAATCCTCCCCTTTCTTTAATGTTTGCTTAAAAGAAGTCACTCCTCCCACCCTCCCACAAGGACATTGTGTTAAAGATAAAGAGCTCAGTTTTATTTAATGAAGGTCCCTAGAGGAAAGGGGTGGATAAAGGCGTGGTTTATTGATCATTCATGAGTTATCCCATGGAAAACATTAGCAAATACCTAGGACTAGGGAAAGGATGGAGATAAGGTATCGAGAAATAACCGTTTTTTCCCTGGGTCAACTAAGCTTCCTTATTGACCCAAAACATAAAAACAATGTGTTGAGGAAAAGGTATGAAGAACCTTACTCAAACATTTTCAGATCTTGCTAGGCTAAGGCAAGATAGTTGGAAATGTTACCTAGGGTTTATAGCCCTAAAATAAAAGCAATCACTTGATCCACATGTAATATGTACGAGGAACAGAGGCTGACTTTATATATTATATGTAACTGTGCAAAAGAAAGAAAGCAAAAATATACATAAGTGTGTAGATAGATAAGAGGTAAGGATAAAAGCAAAATATGAAAAATATCATTAAAATACACATGTGAGACTGAAATAAGAAATCTGATTTTTAGATTAACTTCATTATGAGATACAAAGCAAAACTCTCTTTACAAAGCCCTGCGAGGGTGGGACCAAAGTGAAATTTAGAAATCTTCGATGGGCACCATACAAAAATACTCTAACAACAAAAGAAAACGGAAGCTAAAGATCTGGATCAACTTGCCATAAAAGTGTTGTCACTTAACTCTGCAAAATATTCTATACCAGTCATGAAATCTAATCCACAAACACACTAGAACACACAAACTACCTAAGATATATCATATACCTTTAGAAACAGGTTGTTGAAAGATATGATTCAACTTTGAATCCTACTGCCTTCATTAAGACCCTACTGTCATCAAGATGGTTTAGCGTTCTAGTAAACTCAGAATGAATGAAGAAAATAATTATGTCAAAAGCATAGAGCAGGCCTTATATTAGAAGTTCTCCTTCTTCTCCCACTCCCTCTCTCTCTCTCTCTATGTCTCTTTTTTTGATTGAGCTTTTATTCTTTCCCAATAAGTTATGGTAGTTCAACTAACTTTCTTTTGTTAAGCTTTAGTTAGCTTAACCAATAAGTTGAGACAAATAAAAAATAATAAAATAAATAAGGGTATATTTAAATAACAACTAATTAGGTGGGACCCCTAGTTTCTCTTGTTAAATTTTAAACTAAATATATTCTTTCCTTGTTACTCCAATTTCTTTAATGATCAACAAAATATGAGACATAACACCCCCAAAAGTATGCTCAAACATTCGCCTTGTAACTCCGATACTCATATAAGTAGTAAAAAATAAAACATGATTGTTGACCAAAATTAGAATAATATCCATGATGTCCAAAACATTTTGTCTAAATGTATGCTTGTTGTCCAAAACATTCTGTCATCATACCAATAAAATCTACTAAAAAAAATAACATTAAAATCCATATTTACTATGAGAGGCAGTTTGCCTCTTTTCACTGTTGCCTTCCTTTGATCCTTTTTCTGATTTGTCATGTGCAACAACTTTTAGTTGATTGGAGCCTTGTGGCCGAATTGCACTGATGAAATGGGAGAAACTATATTTGAGGTTGAGATGAGAGGACACTGATTCAGAGGAGTCTTTGGGAGACTTGGAGGAATTAGCCACCCCTTTTCCTTTATCTAATTTTGGCTCGGAGATGGCAATTTTTAACCTCTTGCTTGCATGAGAGGACTGGACTGGTGAGGCAACACAATTAACTTGGGAATTTGGGTTGAATGGCGGTGGAGGAGGGGGAAATGGTAATGATATTGTAGGCAAACCATGATGATGTGCATCAGGATGATGGACAATCTCTTTCCAACCATCATTGAAAGGTAGCTCTGGCTTCATAGAAACATGAGGGGGGACACCGACACCATAGAAGTTTTGATGTGGCTAGAAAGGAGGCCTCTTAGGTCTAGATTATAGAATCCCTTGGCCAACTAAATTGAAGAATCTAGCTTGGAAAAGATGATTCAGTTCTTGTGGATCAACGTCAAAATGTATTGAGAATCATGGCCTTCTATGGCCTCTTTGCCAATTATTTCCTCTACCTCCATTTTCACCTCTGCCATTCCTGCCCCTGTTAAAAAAACTCATCCTGAAGCAATATTCCAATCAAAATATGAATTTTTTTATCAATCCATTCACTAATACTCTACCTAAATAAAATGAAAGTGTTGACTCTATCATTCACAACATAAGCATAAGAAATCCATCCATTAACACAACCCACCACATATTGAATTCAATAATCAATTGCAATTGAATAGGGAATTACAGGGTCATTGGGAAGATGGGGGGCTTTGTAATGAATGAAAAATGGTAGCATGGACGGGAACCAACAAATCAATATTGTTAAAGCAAAATGGAGAATCTTTTCCTTATAAAAACAATGTCTCCATATCCTAATTTCAAACTCAAGTTGGCGTTGAATCCTTTTTAATCCTTTCTTTCTTAAAAATGAAATTTAAAATAACAGAACATGGGATGAATTAAATGTTATTGGGAAGGTGGTGGGCATATAATGAGCAAAAAATGAGACAGTTCATGGGAATGAGATGATTACTGTTCTATTACATGAAATAACATTCATTGGTTTTAAAATCAACATTGCCATCATTCACCAAAACATTTGGATATTCATTGTATGCCATGCCAATTATTTCCAAACTAATATGAAAAAACTCCCACCAACTTTTGTTTGTGCCATAACATTCTTTTTAAACTTCAACACACATAATCCATGACATGGCAACAATTCTTTTAAAGTGTTCAATATGAATTCAAAGAAAATTTCAAGACTAACAAACTTGTAAGTTTAATTTTCCCCTTTTTCCTTTAAAATATAGATATCCTCCTAAATTATCAAAACGTTCTGTAGGAGATTGTTTACAAAGCCAATTCGACTCAGTTATAATCAGAATCAAAATGCCTCAAGTTCGCATGAGAAGCTGAGAACATAAACATAAATCCATCGACCTTTCATTATATAAAATTTACACCACAACCTCAAATAACAACTGCAAAAACAAACCGGGTTCGAAACCCCAATGCGAACCTAGTGGTCATTGTTTCATCAAATTCATACTAACTTCAAAATAGAACAATTTCCCTCATATATAAATAACAAACAAGTGACGCTTTTGTGGGTCTAACCAATCTTTCCCACTGTTGGATCAAGACCATAAATGAAAATTCAAATCCGGGTTTACATTTATTTACTTGGCCACATATTGGATGGGGAAAGAAAGCCTGGAGCAGACATATGGGTGTAGGTTTTGATGAATGACTGCAAGCAAAGCCAAAACAATTCCTTCCCATCACAAACTTCCCAAAGTGACCGCAAGACAATACACAAGCCTCCATAACTTTTCAAATAGTAGTAATGATGATACGAAAGGGCTGCAAATATTCCAAGGTTTGGATATGAGGTGTGTTGGTTGTGGAGCCTGATTATCTTCCTGATTCATAGGTCTTTGTTTTCAGCCGTGTTTATATCCAATGAAGACTTTACACCCTAGAAGACTGTACACCCCTCCATGAGGGGGAGTGTAGGGGGGGCAAGCGAGCCCCCGAAGGAAAAATTTCCTTGTAAATGCATATTGTTATTTCATAGTAAATCTGGATCGTTCATTATAAGGTCACAGATCTGATGGTAGAAGTTATGTTAGGGTTTTTTTCCATAGAAGGAAACCCTCTTTTTTGAGGGAAATGTATTGCGGCTATGTGTTATTTCGAATATTATATTCTGAGTGAGGATACTGTGAGAGAAAGAAGAGGAAGTTACAATGGGTGTGTTTTAGGTTGTGTCCGTTCATTTGCTGGATAATAATAAATGAAGGACCTGTAAATTTCTCTAGTGGACGTAGCCCACACTAGGTGAACCATGTATATCTGTGTCTCTATTGTATTGTGTATCTTCTGTGTTTTATTTTCACATTTGTTTTATTTATTACTCCGCGATCCTGTTTTTCTAACAACTGGTATCAGAGCGAAAGGTAACTCACAGGAAAAGAGGGTTCCTGGTTCAAGTGGGAACAATGGTGGAAGATGGAAAGTTTAGGGTCGAGAAATTTAACGACCAAAACTAATAGTTATGGAATATGCAGATGGAAGATTATTTATATCATAAGGATCTATTCCTACCATTGGGTGGAATAGCAAAGAAGCTGACGACCATGAAGGACGAAGAGTGGGAGGTTCTTGACAGAAACCACTAGGAACGATACGACTGAGCCTTGCACTGTCGATGGCTTTCAATATTTCTAAAGAAAAGACAACGAAGGAGATGATGTACACATTGGCTAAATTGTATGAAAAACCCCCAGTGTCGAATAAGGTATTTCTAATGAAAATACTATTTACTGTGAAGATGTCATAAGGTGGGTTTGTTGCAGATCATTTAACCAAATTTAATACGGTTACTAATCAACCAAATTCTGTAAAAGTGGACTTTGATGATGAGGTTAGGGATCTTCTAATGTTGTGCTCATTTCCATAAAGTTGGAACTGCTTGGTCATGGCTATAAGTAACTCTATCTCTGATTCAAACACTTTAAAATTTGATGATGTTGTTGGTGTTATCCTTAGTGAGGAAATGCAATGGAAAAGAACAGGTGAGACATCAGGTAATGCGTTAAACATGGAGAACAGGGGAAGACAAAAGGATAGAGTAAAGGGCTTAGGGAACCGCGAGAATTCTAGGAAGGGCAGATCTAAATACAAACTAGGAAAGATAGAGTGTTGAAATTGTGGGAAGAAAGGACATTTGAAGAAAGACTGTAGAGCTCCAAAGAAACAAAGAGATGTACAATAGGAGAAAAATCAGGAAGCAAATGTAACAGGTGATGTGTTACAAGATGCTTTGATTCTTTCTGTAGATAATATTTCCGACTCTTGGGTAGTAGATTCAGTGGCTTCATTTCATGCCACACCCCATAGGAAACATTTTCTAGATTATGTTCAAGGTGATTTTGGATAGGTTCATTTGGGTGATGATGCACCATGCAAAAATGTTGGAATGGGAAAGGTAAAAATAAAACAAAGGAATG
>ML780045.1:1096515-1133751 GCA_009831015.1 Picea engelmannii
TAAGGCACAATAGGGTCTAATTAAATATAATATAATAATATTATTTAATTCTCTCTCAGGTACAATATTCTTCGAAGTTACAATATTTCAACATTTCCCCTTAATAAGAAGAGTATTCTACTGACAACATTAATAACAACTTAGTGGACTCAATACATCATCAAGAGGAGGGGACATCATCATCAGCATCGGGAACATTGTCGGTTATATCTATAGGTCATTGGAAGTTTTTCTCATCATCAACATCAGTAGAAACTGAACATCGTCATCATCTGCAGTGCGGAGCTGGAGTAACATCATCATCATCAACAACATGAAGATGGAACATCAACATCGATAACACGAAGCTGGAATAACATCATCATCATCAACAACATGAAGTCGGAACATCAACTTCATCAATATCATGAAGATGGAACATCAACATCAACAACACGAAGTTGGAACAACAACATCATCAACAACATGAAGTTGAAACAACAACATCATCAACAACATGAAGCTAGAACAACAACATCAACATCAATATGTGGCAATAGAATGAGGCAGGTGCATCAACAACAACATATGTGGTACTCTGACAAACCATCCTTACCGGACCTTCGAGATCTTCCTGAGAATCATAAGATTCCTAAAGATATAAAATCATAACATGCTACCATGTGTTACTCTCACAGACTGTCCTTACCGGACCTTCAAGATTTTCCTAGGAATCATAAGATTCCCTAGGATATAAAATCCTAATTGAGCTACCACTACTTACCACAGTTGGCATATACATGCACAGGTACTCCGACAGACCGTCCTTACCAAACCTTCGGGATCTTCCCAGGGACGATCGGTCCCCTAGGATGTAAAATCCTAATTGAGATACTTGATGTTGGTTAGGATACCATAGTATCATCAACATCACTCCCCCTTTCAAGGGAGGTCCTTTCGGACAACACCAAGATTGTCTCAGAAGTACTCAAAATTCACACGAGACAGAGGCTTAGTCAACACATCTGCAACCTGCTCATTTGTTTCAACATACTAGAGCTTTTGTACCAAGTCACGAATGTAGTGGTACCGGATCTCAATGTGCTTTGTCTTATCGTGGAACACTAGGTTCTCTGCCATCTTTATGCAACTATGGTTATCACAAAAGATCACAATAGCATCCATCTATAGGTCAAATAGACTTGTCAACAACTTCCAAATCCATATGGCTTCACAACTGGCGGAATATGTTGCAATGTACTCTACTTATGCCGTGCTGAGAGCAATATTGGACTGCTTCCTACTTTGCCATGAAGTCATGGCTGACCCCAAACTGAAACAACATCTTGAAGTGCTCGTTTTGTCTGAAGCACTTCCAAACCAATCTGAATCAGTATGACCATACAATATGAATTCACAGTCTCCAGTATAACAGAGGACATAGTGCATCGTACCCTTCAGTTATCTCATCACATACTTTGCAACTACAAGGTGAACACATATGGGCTTCATCAGGTACTAACTCAATGTGTTCACAACAAAGCATATATCTGGTCTGGTATTCGTTAGATGCATCAAAAAACCAATCTTTTATTTGTATAGAGTAATATCCACTATTTTTTATGAAGTATCAACAAATAAATTCAGATTTGTCTCCATAGGAGTGGACATGGATATACAGTCCATCATATCGAATCTCTTCAGAATTTCCACAACATACTTTCCTTGATTAAGGGAAAACTCTTATGGGCTCTGCCATACTTCAAGACCTAATAAATAATGCATCGGGCCTAGATCCTTCATTTCAAATTCAGCGGCAAGTTTCTTCTTACAATATGTGATGAGATTTTCTTCACCTGTACATGTAGCAACAATATAATTGGTCCATCATCCATAATATTGAAGTAAATATAGGAATCAAATTTACTCTTGGTAAAGCCCAAGCTCATCAGAAAACTATCAATCATGTCATACCAAGCTCTTGGAGCTTGCGTCAACTTACATACACGAGTCTTCCTGTCCTGTACATCGAAACCATATTTTCACATCACATTGTACCAACCTGGTACACTTGCTCACCTGCAACTTAACCTGCAGAATCATGTGCTACCTCTATGTGCTTTCTGCAAAGAACTATATGTCTCACTACCTGAGAGTATGTCCTCTACTCTCTCTACAATTGTTCCTCTAGGATTGGGACTCTGCACTTGCAGCTGTTATTTCTGAAGTTGAGAATGACTGCTCTATTCTCACTCTGAGAGAAACTCCTCTATTCTATCATGGAAACAACTTCATCTGAAACTGAGAGTGGTTGATATTGAAGGTATTTTTTCTTCTTTCGTGGCAGTAACTCAATCTCAAATACAAGGACTGCTCCCTCTGAATCTCATATTGTATTAGAATCATGGTTGTTCTTACTGTCTTCACGAACACTGGAACTATTCCTTCGATTATTGGAGCAAGTGTCTCATCATAGTCTTCTCCCTCTTGCTGGGAGAATACTCTGGACACAAATCAAG
The DNA here is from genome assembly GCA_009831015.1 of Picea engelmannii. NCBI lineage: Eukaryota > Viridiplantae > Streptophyta > Pinopsida > Pinales > Pinaceae > Picea > Picea engelmannii. Next base: position 1,099,014 of record ML780045.1, read on the forward strand.
CTTTGTACATATTTATACTGTTATCTGCAACATGCTTGATCTATTAGATCAATCTTGGAATTCACCATTGACTTTCCTTCCAGTCTCAAGGAAAAATCCATATCCCAGTCCTTCTGAATAGCTTCCTCCTTTGTCACTAAAAAACGGAAATCTTCCCAAGAGATTTCACATCTCCTAGAAGTCTCTGGATCTATGATCTAGTCTTCTCAACTCATGGCATCTATTTGCCATTCCTGGAAGATGTCTTTTTTTTTTCCCATCTGATCCTTTCTAAGATCATGCTTACTCTGAGTCTTGATTTCTTATGTGTCTACAAAAACTTCATAGTCTTTGTAGGATATACTTGGTGTTTGAATACCAAGTCTTAATATGAAAAGTTGAGTCAAACTTCAAACGAATTTTGCTTCCTGTCAAGGTGTCTTAATTATCCATTAACCAAGTCTATTGTGATTTCTATTCTAATGTTCGATCATCTTTGGAGCCTTCTGCTCTGTACAATCAATCTCCATATGAGATACTCTATATCTCAAAATTGGCTTCTTCTTCATCTTCTTTGGTACATGGATGTATACGGTCATGTATACAACTTGGATAGTCTGCTCCATGTCTCATCTAATATGTTGCCTCCTACAACCGTCACTATAGCTTCCTCAGGGTTATCACATGTGCCCTGCCCGGAACAAGAACAACAAGGGAGAAACAACATACAAGAATAATACTCTTTATGATAATAATAAAAAAATAGTGAGAACAATTGTCACAATAGCTCCTTTAGAGATATCACTTGTGACCTTCCTGAAACAAGGGTAAAAAGTAAGAAATACAATAATAAGGAATGACAGAAACACTCTTGTAGTGTTGTGATCAAGGTAACCTGGAAACAAAACAAGAATTTTCTCATAGAGGAGATGTTGGTTATATCTAGTGAATGATTACAGTAAGCATTTATCTCAATAGTTCTCACATGCTACCAAGTATTCAATAATAAAACTTTTCAAAGATTGTTATCACAACTATAGTGTTTACCAGTTATCAAACTTGATATGTGTAAATTTGAATCTTATCATTTTAATCAATCAAACCTGGAACCTGGAGTCTTGTCGTCAAGAATCAGTGTGTTTCTTTTCTTCTAAGTCTCCTTCACTCAAGATGACAAGTATTTTCTTCAACCTGTCCTATGTACTAAGACAATATGTTATCTTGACAAAAATCAAAGTTAGGAAATAAACTCTATAATCTCAACTTTAATCAATCTAATACTTTGACTTTAATTTTGACCAATGGTTAGTATGATAACTTCAACAGATCAAAATGCAACCTATATATTCATAAGATCGCAATAATACCATAACAAGTAAAGACATATCAAAGTAATCAAACCCAGGGTACATAGTTCATTTGAATGTGTTGGATCTGAGATCCTTTTGGATCTATGATTGTTGCTTAGACAAAAGATCCTTTCTCCTGCAAGTACCCTTTAAAATAATGTTACAGTTTAAATATGTAAGTACATACCTCTGACAACATTGACCAGTAGTGGCACCATCCGACAACATCAACAAGCAATAACAAACCTTTAAAACTTCAAAGGTGCTTCAACTTGTAACTTAAAGTTAGCTAGAGATTTGCTAGGGTAAGTCGCACTAGGACAATAAAAATCAGTCTCAACACTTCACAAAAAACTTTCGCTACAATTGGTACTCCAACTAGTGTTGGCACTGCAACTAGTGTTGCAACTGGCATGAAGGAACTAGCATTGCAACTGCAATTGATACTGCAACTGCAACTGGTACTGCAACTGCAACTGGTACTGCAACTACAACTGGTACTGCAACTGCAACTTAGGGTTTTATGAGCAAACCCTAATTTTTCAAATTTTGGATTTATGATCCAAGGACTAGATGCGCCCTCCTAGGGAGAGCTCCTAGATGTGGTTACTTCCCCCAACGTTCTCCTTAAACAGGGAAAATGTCACACTTAGGGTTTATGCAGAAGCCCTAATTCTGCAGTAGCTGGAATATTGAAAACTAAACTTTGGAGAAAGTGCATTGAGGCTAGCCACTTCTTGATAAACTGTGAGTTGGTCTCTTTCAGGTATGCTATGATACCATGTTGAAGTTTTTACTTATACAACTAGCAATTACGGTTATTCTTTATTATTGTAATCATTTAGCACATTAACTGCATAAATAAGATCATTGAAAGAGAGGCAATCACGAAAACGATAGAGACACACAGATTATCGTGGGAAACCCTCATGGGGGAGAAAACCCAACAAAACTTCCTTAATATAGATAGACCAAAGACCGAACAAAAGATCATCCTCTACACCTTCCCTAGGAAGAGTAGCGTGCCACTTAACCAAGACATGCCAAGACATAGACCAAGAACCCTCCTCAACGTCACCCTCAGTTGTAACAACTACTCCTTCAAGACTTGAGCACTGCAGAACTGAGTAGTGAGTGTATAAATGAGGCATTGATCTCTCTTATAAATAATGGTCTTGCCAGCCTATAATTAGGTGTGGGTTGACTTGTCACTTTACCCTCTTAATTTACAATTTATTTTCAAGGCACAATAGGGTCGACTTTTACCAAGGCACAATAGGGCCTAATTAAATATAATATAATAATAATATTTAATTATTAGGCTAAGGGAGAATAAGGGAGATGGACGAGAGTGAAGGGGGAAGGTGATATGCGAAAAGATCGGGATCAGATGTAGGGGATCAGGTTCGGGTGTATGGAATGAGTGTAGTGAGAGGGGAAAGGGGAGTGAGTGTAGTGAGAGGGTAAAGGGGACCGAATTCAGGAGTGGAGTGAAGAGAGGAGGAAAGGGATATATAGGGAATAGACTAAGTAAAGAGAATGGATCGATCGGATGGAGGGGTTGTAGTATAGACAAGTGAATCGAAATATAGCCTCAACTCATAGTGAGAGATACTTAGAAAAGTTTCAAAGTATGGATGTGAAATGAAGGTGGCGGAATGTGAGGGTGCATTTCGTAGGCTGTGAAAGTTTGAACTAAAGAAAAGAGGCATTGTGGACTCATGCCATTCTAAAAGTTTATAGGTATGGAAAAGGAATATAGAGAGTAGAGTGGAAGAGAGAAAAATAGTTAATTAAGAGAAGATAAGTGAAAGGGATATGAAACTAAGTATGAAAGAAATGACTAAGAGAATATGAGAGAAATGAGAAAAATGGCTAAGTATGGGATGAGAGTGTGAAGGGATAAGAGAGTAAAGGTTAAGTGTGGAGATGGATGGAGAATAATGAGACAATGAGTTGCACAAGGAATGGGAAAATGGTGAGGAAAAAGGGGCACAATACTTATAAAAATTCTTCTTGTAATTCTTCAAAGGAAGAATTCTTCTTGCAATTCTTCAAAGCTCTTCTTGCATGAGTATCTCGAGCATACAAACTCAAATTTGGATTTTGTAAGATGTGTGATGAAGTTGAGACTAAGGGCTATGCCATGAATTGATGATCATTCAAAATTTCCTTCTTTTGATATCAATTTTTTTTATTCGAAAGAGCATAAAATCGGGTTGACCAAATTTCCGATCAACAACTAACTAAAAGCAACTTGCATACCTATCTATCCAGCCCAACATACTTTCTTTCCACCAGGCAGGGGGTAGGCAAACCACGCATATAAAAACTTGAATATACGGGGCAAGGGTCAACAAGGAGAGGGGTAGACAAATAGACAAACCACTTGAAACTGGGCAATCAAAAGAGTGCTTATGCTCACTCTCTGGTTTGAGCAACATATAGAGAGGATATCATGGTCATGTGAGGATTATGACTTCAACATTCATCACATGCAAGCCATGCAAATCCAAGCTCGCCTTCCAACATTATGTTGAAGCCCAAAACAGAAGGAGAGAGATCTTTTTGTGCATCCAACTTCAATAAAGAAAATGGGGTAAGGAGTGTTGCATTTAATTTAAAATTATAGGTTATGAAGCATTTTTTACTTGCTCAACTTTATTCCATGTCTCATGGGAGACATTGCAAGGCACAACTTTAGAGGCATTTAATGAAGCATCATATCAAACAAGCATCATAGGCATTTAATGAAGCAAAATTAAAAAAACCCATTCCAAATCAACTTAATACTAATATATGTGCTCTTATATGTCAAGGCAAGATATGTCATGTTATCTTACTAAAAAGCTTTAACATCATTTGCATCAAATTTTAAGTGTACATTGCTATATTATAAACAATGTTAATATCAAAATGAAAGAAGAGACAATAAGCGATCATAAGAACGTACAACCAATGTGAACGATTTTAAGAGTCGCCGCATTAAAAAATGAAAATAGTCTCCAAATGGAGGACTCGTGATTTTGACGTATGAGCAAGAATTGACAAATTCAAAGGCACATGGTTGACAGTCAAATACGATCAAACTTATCATAAAAGACAAGGAAAACGTCCAAAATGTTCGGTAATGCTAAGCAAATCATAAAATTTGCAAAGTAACCTTGTTTCCAAATTCCATCCTGTGGATTAATCTTTACTAAATTGTTTTGTTTTGTGAATTTTAGATATGTTTTTCATCCGGAAATAAATAAAATCAAATTGACGAATATTTCGTTTACCGACTTTCCATAAACAGCCAGAATTGTAGCAAATTAATTACACCGAAGGCGTTCTTTATTAGGCGTCCTTTATTAGGTGGTTATTTACGCGCATCCATTTCCAATAGTTTTTCAGTCCGTCCACCATTTCTAATAGTTTTCGGTCCATCCACGTCTATGTCTCCCTGTGATTGTGTTGTGACAGTCTAATCACGTATAATAAAGCAAATCAAATGCATATCCACGATGGTGCTTGCCTACATTGCGACTTTGGTGGAGTGCTTGCCTATGATAAGTCTTTGGAAAGCAAAAGACAACTTACGCTCCTTAATGTCTACGGGCCCTGTGTGGAACGCAAACTATTCTGGGAAAGGCTGGAATCTTCAGGCTTGTTGACCCTAAAAAATTAATACTTCCTGGGGATCTAAATTTGACTCTATCTTCAAGCGAAAATTGGGGCGGTGCGTCTTCTTTGGGGGACGTTGGAAAGTTTTTTCACTAATTACTTTCAGGAAAATAAGCTCATCGACATTGTTCATGGAAAATTGGTGCCTACCTGGCGTAATGGACGAGCATATCTCATTGCAAAAAGACTTGACAGATCTTTCATTTCCGAATCTGACCACGCTATGATATTACTTCAATTGGATTTAACACCGCTTTTTAAGGCTATCCCGTTCAAATTTAATCCACTATGGATTAAAGATGAAGGTTTCATTTTGATGGTTCAAAAACTATGGAGCGACCCTTTATATCTGCAGGAGACTGGTAAACAGAGACGTCTAGTTTGGAAACTAAAAAATTTAAAAGCAATCACAAAAGTTTGGAAAAAGGAACAAAGGTCTAGGAAAAACTCAAGACTCTGTTGCCTGGAGAAAGAGATATCCTTTAAAATTCAAAACTTGGCGGAAGGCACCTGTAATAATTTTGTTGATCTGCTATTAAAGGAGCTCGAGCAAGAAAGAAATAAAAGTATTCATGAGATGGAGGAGCAGTGGCACTAGCGTAGCTGAGCTATTTTGTTACTTAGTAGAGACTTAAACACAATTTTTTTTCATAATTTTGCGAGTTTCGGGAGAAATAGTAAGTTTGTTTGGGAGATACAAGACGAAGAGGGACAAGTTTACAGTGGTCAGGAAAATATAAAAAAAGTTGCTTTAAAACACTTCAAATACTTTTACAAAGAACCTTTGGTACCTTCGACCAGAGATCAAGTTAAGGTAGTTGTTTTGTTTACTAATATGATTAATGATATAGAGGTTGAGGCCCTATACAAACCTGTTGAAAAGGAGGAATTGCAAAAGGTATTATCAAAGTTCAAAGTGGATAAAAGTCTGGGCTCGAATGGCTGGACAATTGCTTTTTTCAAGGATTTCTATGATATTGTTGGGGAGGACCTCCTAGAAATGGTTGAGGAGTCTAGACAAAAAGGTTTCATTACAGGGGCATTAAACTCAACTTTTATTACTTTGATTCCCAAAGTAAACAAGCCTCACCTCTTCAAATATTTTAGACCGATTTCACTGTGTAATCTGAGTTATAAAATTATTTCTAAGATTATTGTTGATCGGATAAAACCGATTCTTTCTAGATCTCTTTCAGAGGAGCAGCTGGGATTTCTGCCGAGACAGATTTAGGATGCCATCGGTACAGTTCATGATTGCATTCACGGTATAAAAAAGAAGAAAACAAAGTCTCTGATATTAAAATTATATTTACAGAAAGCATATGACTGTATTAACTGGGATTTGTTGTGTTTACTACTTCTCCAAATTGGCATGGGCCTTAATATGACAAACTAGATAATGAGTTGTGTGGTCTCCACTTCCTTTTCAGTACTGATCAATGGTGAAGCTATTGGTTTCTTTAAAAACGATAGGGGATTAAGACAAAGATGTCCCTTATCACCTCTACTCTTCATCTTAGTTATGGAAGGACTGAGTCTCCTGCTGCAAGATAGTCAAAGAGAGGGTAAGTTGACAGGTATTAATGTTTCCAAGACTATTAAAATTTTACATATTATGTTTGTTGATGATGTGATCACTATGACAAAGGCTACCATGCAGGAGTGGTAGGAGATTGACAAGGTGCTAAATTTTTTTCTGTTTGACCTCAGGATTAAATATAAATGAAACAAAGTCTACTTTTCACCAAGTTGGACTAACAGAACAAGATCTAATATCTTTCAAAGTTGTTTTTCCTTATAGATTCATGGAGCTGGAATTGGGTTTTAAATACCTTGGTTTTTTTTAAGGCAGGAGCACAGTGATCCAAAGATTGGGGTTGGTTAATGTTATCGCACAGTTTGTAGCTAGGTCAAAAGGCTAGAAGATAGAGGCCAAACTGGCGTAACAGGAACCTACCCCATCCAATGTCACCACGATGGGGAGGTTCTTTCTCTTTAGGGAGGTTAGGCCCAGGGGAGACGTCCCCAATAACCTGGGGTTTTGAAGAGGCTAAGGTCTAAAAGTCAAAGTGAAATTCTCTCTTCACAGGTCACCACCAAGAGCAGATAGTTGGGCTAAACAGCCAATAATGAAGTGTAGGCCCAAATGAGAACACCTGCCCAGAACAAAGCAACAACAAACTAATACATGCAGGCTATGATTCAATGGGTTAGTACTTCATATAACTATCTGAGATCAATATATAAGAAATTATGACAATAGATATTGACGAAATCAATGTTGTCAATACAGCAGTGAAATAATATCAATTCATCAATAAATATCAAGGTGATGTAGCATTCAATGTGTCCAATCAATCTCTTATTCAATAAATCTTTAAACCATCATCTAATTGCCTATAAAGAGAACTTGTTGTGTCAAGATGAGATAACCAAGGGTGACATCAACTTTTTTAGGGTTAGTAGTTAGTTAGGGTTTCGTTTAGCAAATAGTTTGAGAGTTTGTTTGATCACTATCACTTCAATGTTGGAGGCCTGAGATTAGTGCCTAAGGGCAAATGGAGTCAAATTAAGGGAGGACACAAAATTTGAAGGAAAAGACTAAGGACTAGAGGGAAGGGTTCTGAAGTGTTGCTATGGCAGGGCCCTAGAAGCAAAACCCTAGGGGAAAGAGGCTCACTCTGGTGTTGCTAAAGCAAGGCCTCGTGCTCTTTCCTCCTTCCTTAGGTTTAACTTGGCAAAATGGCTAGCATAAAAGATAAATTAAGACACAAGAGTGTGGTGAGGAAGAGTGTTGCTAAAGCAAGGCCCTATCACCAAACCCTAGAAGCAAGATGACCCTAAGTGTAGATAACCTAGGCCTGGGACGTCTCCTCCTTCTTGACTTTTAAAGGTACAACTATCTCAGGGGAAGGAAAAATGAGAGTGTAGCTATGGCTAGGCTCTTCCTTTCTTCTTCAATGGCTGAAAATTTCTCTTTTAGGGGACATGAGACAACAACCTACTTGTGTGTTTGTCCCCTAGGGTTTTAAATCGGCAAAGTTTATAAATAAATGCAAGAATATAAAACTACAACCATTCAATCAATAAGTTTTGTAGAAAAAACACTTACATATCACCATGAAATAGCATTGCAAACCCTAGTTGTAAACCTTCCTTCAAGAGAAATGCCAAAAATGCCAAGAAATGCCTTACTTCAACAAGTGTGCCTCACTCAAAGAGAACAAATACCCAAGTAGGGCGCAAAAATCATATCTCACTAGGAGAGTGAGTGTTGTGTTATGTCAAAATAAGGATAAAACTCCTCAATATATAGTATATCAATGACCTTTAATTAATTTAGGTCATAAAAAATAGCCGACAAGGCTTTAAACCAAAATCATACTATTTTTACATTAAATTGTTAAATTAAAACCCTAACTGAGCTATAATAAAGGCAAAATCCCCTTCAAGGGAGGCGTTAGCCCCTTTTAGGGAAAATGAGACATCCAGGAGCAAAACGTTAGCCCCCCAGGGGCCTCTCCAACATGCCACACGTGCCACTACTGCCCAACCTGCCTCCAAGAGTGACCATGAAGCTGGATGATGTCATGGTGATGATGGGGATGTTCTGAGGCTTCCAAGTCCAACATTCCACTGAAAAGGGGTCATTCCCCCTAAGCCGGGCTTTGCCAAAGTGTCTCTAGTGAAACATCCTCTTCTTCTCCGGTGCAAAACCTCGATCAAACACTATCTCATCTATGCCCCTCTGACGGGGTTTCAACAACCATCTGATGGGCTCTTCAGCCCCATGGAGGTCTAAAATAATCATCTCCCCATGTGTACTGGTCTAAATGGTACCTGTCCGTCAGGCATGGTCCTGCACATAAAAAACTACGCCCTCCATGGACTCATTAATCACAGGGATCATAGCAATGTCAATAACATTTCATCATTAATATTATCAAACATATGCATAAAAACCTTGATATATCATTTAATAGCTCAAAGACATTACAAAAACCTACAATACAAGGTTGAGAAAAAGGACAAGACGCTCTATTGGGCTAGTATCCATAAGGAAAGGAAAGTTTCCAAGGGGTTTCATCCAAGCCATGTAAATGAGGTGATGTGGCTAAGGGATGTCCAGACATACGGGTAGAGTGGGAGCTAGGGATGCATGATATTACCTGTGGGTGCCTTTGTAGAAGGCGATATGTACCCGTCATGGATGCAATCTTTTCCAAGCCCTTTCTTGCCTTCATTCTTTTCTTTTTTCTTTTTTCTTCTTCTTTTCTTTTTATTCAAGGGATAATCAGAGGACACTGCCTTAGCGTGGTGACCGGAGCTTACAGTGTTACCCACAAGTACTTTCACAGAGATGATAAGGCTGGCTCGTGATGAGACCTCCTTTCCCTTGGCCATGCAACCAAAGGTCATTGCCCTGGCGTGGTAACCAGATGGTGGCAATGTCATGTTGTTAGGTACCTATGAACATAATAGGCTGGCTCGTGATGAGACCCCCTATCGTCTTGACTAGGTCTTGTTTTTTATTTTTTCGGGTCCCTCTTGTTTCTTGCTGAGAGGCTCTTTATTGCCTTCTCGGGGATCCCTGGGCAAAGCATCTCGAGGTTTTATTTCTAGGCTTTTATCTTTTACCAGTTGCTTTTACCTTCTAGGCCTTTAGCCCCTTCTTCCCATGAGATAAGGTGCAACCCTACAAACAGGTCATCCTAATGCCCAGACAAGGGGAATGGGATAGATGAGTGGGAGATAAGATGGAAAAGTGGTGGTATGATGGCAACGAACGATGGCTCTTCATAAATCCCCCAGTGAAAAACCAAAACCTATGGGTATAGGCTTGCTAGGGAACCTAGTCAATCTCCCCAAGCATGGTCAAGTGGGCCAATGTAAGATCCAAGCAGTTGTCAGAGATAAAAGGAATTAGATCCATACATTTAAAGGTTATAATGATCAAAAGTGACACATACCATGATACCTAGACCAATTACCTCATGGAGCAAGAGCCTTCTCCGATACAAGACCAAGCCAAAGGTGATGGATGTTGTTGTTGCTGACAAGACGAGTTTGATGAAAGAAGAAAAGGATGGGCCCTCCAGGGCCATGCTCAGGTCAATCCTACTCTCGGTACTCCATGTCTAGGCCCTGTGGGCCTCGAGACATGATCTACTGGTTATCCCATAAAATTAGGGATAACAATTAATAAAGAAGTTTGAAAAAAGAACAAATAATTGGTGTTACAGGTGGTTGTCCTTAGGTGGATGTTTAACCCTACTGAAAGTTGTGTTATCAAGCCAATCTATATACTGGATGTCTCTGGCAATTGTACCATGTTCAGTCTTGAATACATTGAGAAATTTGATGTACAACTTCCTCTGGAAGAGAAATAACGATCCACATCAATTGCATATGTGCAATTGGGAGCAGATCAATGTTCCTAAGTCATATGGGGGTTGGGGAATTCTCAACATTTATGACTTCAACAAATCTTTGGTTGTGAATACCCTTTGGAGAGTTCTTATGGGAGAAAGAATTTGTCACAGACAAGTATCTCTGCAATGCAACTGTGATTAATTAGCTTAGATCCTGGTCTTTCAAGCAGAGCGGTGTATCCATAATTTGGAGTGGTTTGTTAAAAGTAGTCCACTTAATCACACATGGATTAAGTTGGAACCTAGGGATAGGTCAGCTAATCGAATTGGGAAAGGATCGGATCCTGGGGATGGGATATATTTCTTTCCTCTCTAATAATATTTTGTCAACATTAAACCAAAAAGGTATCATTTCTCTTGCTCATGCTAGGAATTTTACAGATGTTCAATCATTATCCTCCTATTGGTTGACCAACAATGACCTGGGATTTGAGGGCAATGTTGCAGTGGAGTGGGACCTGTTCAGGTGGGTGCTTACTGATTCTGGTGCGCTCATCTAGGAAAATGAAAGACGAGTTAATGTGGATAGGAGGAGATCATTCTGGCGCTTCATCTGTTAAAAAATTCTACTTGAGCATAACTACCTCAAAAAGATTGTTGAAAGTGGAGAATTGGAGACAATCAATTTGGAATTGGAATGTCCAATTAAAAATTAAATTGTTCATCTGGCTGACGATGGAAAGAAATTTTTTAACATGGGACTCGCTGCAAAAAAGGGGTTGGGAAGGACCTGGGCATGCCCACTATGTAAGCTCGATTCCGAATCAATGGGTTAGTACTTCATATAACTATCTGAGATCAATGTATAAGCAATTATGACAATAGATATTGACGAAATCAATGTTGTCAATACAACAGTGAAATAATATCAATGCATCAATAAATATCAAGGTGATGTAGCATTCGGTGTGTCCAATCAATCTCTTATTCAATAAATCTTTAAACCATCATCTAATTGCCTATAAAGAGAACTTGCTGCGTCAAGATGAGATAACCAAGGGTGACGCCAACTTTTTTAGGGTTAGTAGTTAGTTAGGGTTTCGTTTAGCAAATAGTTTGAGAGTTTGTTTGACCACTATCACTTCAACATTGGAGGCCTGAGATCAATGCCTAAGGGTAGATGGAGTCAAATTAAGGGAGGACACAAAAGTTGAAGGAAAAGACTAAGGACTAGAGGGAAGGGTTCTGAAGTGCTGCTATGGAAGGGCCCCAGAAGCAAAACTCTAGGGGAAAGAGGCTCACTCCGGTGTTGCCAAAGCAAGGCCTCGTGCTCTTTCCTCCTTCCTTAGGTTTAACTTGGCAAAATGGATAGCATAAAAGATAAATCAAGACACGAGAGTGTGGTCAGGGAGAGTGTTGCTAAAGCAAGGCCCTATCACCAAACCCTAGAATCAGGATGACCCTAGGTGTAGATAACCTAGGCCTGGGACATCTCCTCCTTCTTGAATTTTAAAGGTACGACTATCTCAGGGGAAGGAAAAATGAGAGTGTAGCTATGGCTAGGCTCTTCCTTTCTTCTTCAATGGCTAAAAATTTCTCTTTTAGGGGACATGAGACAACGACCTACTTGTGTGTTTGTCCCCTAGGGTTTTAAATCGGTAAAGTTTATAAATAAATGAAAGAATATAAGACTACAACCATTCAATCAAGAAGTTTTGCAGAAAAAACACTTACATATCACCATGAAATAGCATTGCAAACCCTAGTTGTAAACCTTCCTTCAAGAGAAATTCCAAAAATGCCAAGAAATGCCTTCCTTCAACAAGTGCGCCTCACTCAAAGAGAGCAAATACCCAAGTAGGGCACAAAAATCATATCTCACTAGGAGAGTGAGTGCTGTGTTATGTCAAAATGAGGATAAAACTCCTCAATATATAGTGTGTCAATGACCTTTAATTAATTTAGGTCATAAAAAATAGCCGACAAGGCTTTAAACCAAAATCATACCGTTTTTACATTAAATTGTCAAATTAAAACCCTAACTGAGCTGTAATAAAGGAAAAATCCCCTTCAAGGGAGGCACTATCCCCTTTTAGGGAAAATGAGACATCCAAGAGCAAAACGTTAGCCCCCTAGGGGCCTCTCCAACATGCCACACGTGCCACTGCTACCCAGTGTACCTCCAAGAGTGACCATGAAGCTGGATGATGTCATGGTGATGATGGGGACGTTCTGAGGCTTCCAAGTCCAACATTCCACTAAAAATGGGTCATTCCCCCTAGGCAGGGCTTTGCCAAAGTGTCTCTAGTGAAACATCCTCTTCTTCTCTGATGAAAAACCTCGATCAAACTCTGTCTCGTCTCTGCCCCTCTGACGGGGTCTCAGCAACCATCTGATGGTCTCTTCAGCCCCATGGAGGTCCGAAATAATCATCTCCCCATGTATACCAGTCCAAATGGTACCTGTCCGTTGGGCATGGTCCTGCACATAACAAACTACACGCTCCATGGGCTCATTAATCACAGGGATTATAGCAATGTCAATCACATTTCATCATTAATATTATCAAACATATGCATAAAAACCCTGATATATCATTCAATAGCTCAAAGACATTACAAAAACCTACAATACAAGGTTGAGAAAAAGGACAAGACACTCTATTGGGATAGTATTCATAAGGAAAGGAAAGTTTCCAAGGGGTTTCATCCAAGCCATGTAAATGAGGTGATGTGGCTAAGGGATGTCCAGACATACGGGTAGAGTGGGAGCTAAGGATGCATGATATTACCTGTGGGTGCCTTTGTAGAAGGTGAGTTGTACCCGTCATTGATGCAATCTTTTCCAAGCCCTTTCTTGCCTTCATTCTTTTCTTTTTTCTTTTTTCTTCTTCTTTTCTTTTTATTCAAGGGCTAATTAGAGGACACTGCCTTGGTGTGGTGACCAGAGCTGACAGTGTTACCCACAAGTACTTTCATAGAGATGATAAGGTTGGCTCGTGATGAGACCCCCTTTCCCTTGGCCATGCAACCAAAGGTCACTGCCCTGGCGTGGTAACTAGATGGTGGCAATGTCATGTTGTTAGGTACCTATGAACATAATAGGTTGGCTCGTGATGAGACCCCCTATCCTCTTGACTAGGTCTTGTTTGTTATTTTTTCGGGTCCATCTTGTTTCTTGCTGAGAGGCTTTTTATTTCCTTCTTGCGGATCTCTGGGTGAAGCATTTCGAGGTTTTATTTCTAGGCTTTTATCTTTTACCAGTTGCTTTTACCTTCTGGGCCTTTAGCCCCTTCTTCCCACGAGATAAGGTGCAACCCTACAAACAGGTCATCCTAATGCCCGGACAAGGGGAATGGGATAGATGAGTGGGAGATAAGATGGAAAAGTGGTGGTATGACGGGAGCGGACGATGGCTCTTCATAAATCCCCCAGTGGAAAACCAAAACCTATGGGTACAGGCTTGCTAGGGCACCTAGTCAATCTCCCCGAGCATGGTCAAGTGGGCCAATGTAAGATCCAAGTAGTTGTTGGAGATAAAAGGAATTAGATGCATACATTTAAAGGTTATAATGATCAAAAGTGACACATACCATGATACCTAGACCAATTACCTCATGGAGCAAGAGCCTTCTCCAATACAAGACCAAGCCGAAGGTGATGGATGTTGCTACTGCTGAAAAGACGAGTCTGATGAAAGAAGAAAAGGATGGGCCGTCCAGGGCCATGCTCAGGTCAATCCTACTCTCGGTACTCCATGTCTAGGACCTGTGGGCCTCGAGACATGATCTCCTGGTTATCCCATAAAATTAGGGATAACAGTTAATAAAGAAGTTTGAAAAAAGAGCAAATAATTGGTGTTACGGGTGGTTGTCCTTAGGTGGATGTTTAACCCTACTGAAAGTTGTGTTATCAAGCCAATCTATATACTGGATGTCTCTGACAGTCGTACCCTGTTCGATCTTGAATACATTGAGAAAGTTGATGTACAACTTCCTCTGAAAGAGAAATAGCGATTCACATCAATTGCATATGTGCAATTGGGAGCAGATCAATGTTCCTAAGTCATATGGGGGTTGGGGAATTCTCAACATTTATGACTTCAACAAATCTTTGGTTGTGAATACCCTTTGGAGAGTTCTTATGGGAGAAGGAATTTGTCACAGACAAGTATCTCCACAATGCAACTGTGATTAATTGGCTTAGATCTTGGTCTTTCCAACAGAGCGGGGTATCCATAATTTGGAGTGGTTTGTTAAAAGTAGTCCACTTAATCATGCATGGATTAAGTTGGAGTGGTTTGTTCAAAGTAGGCCATTAGCGAACCCGAGGGTTTGGTGTCATATTATCTATGAAGTAATGGAGAAGAAGGTCTGAGGAGACAAATAAAAATCCATTAGTTATTTTGAAATGGTTTTTAGCTGAGCGATATTATAGATTATATTTTGTATATGGGAGACATAGTCTTGTTTTTTCATTTAGATGATGTTTAGATTGTAGACTACAGTTTTCGACTTGAGATTACTGAGGCTAGTAAATATCTTATCTTTTTGGTATTGTAAGCAAGGAACTGATCCAGTCAGTTTGATTTTCTGTTATGGATTCCTTGACTATGAGATGAAAGATGTAAAAAAAATATATGCCTAATATAATTGAGCAAATTTTTTCCCTGGAAAAAAATACTATAATCATGATCATACCCAAATAATACAATCCAAAATAGTCGAAGCTTGGTTTTTCACTCAAAATTCAAAATTGTAATCAAGTGTTTTTAATTTGATATTTATAATTAAAAACGTTCAATCCAAATTTAGGAATAGGAATTAGAGTATAAAATTGAAAGCATAAAGTAAGATGAGCCTAAGTTTTGTTCAGAAAGCATGCCATAATTGCAACTTTTGGTTATTGCAACAAGCTTCAAATGCTAAATTTCTCTCTTCTACGTATTTTTCTCTGTTCCACGACATAAATAAGGTAATCATCTGTTGGATTTCTTACAAAAATAAGTGACGAGAATTGAACGATGTCGATTCTATAAAATACATGTTAATGTACAAGTTTAAGTTTCCAAAGGAGTCCATTCTCACGCTCACAGGTAAGCCCTCGTATTGGAATTCTTCTATTACATAATCTTTATTTCTGAAAGTAGATCGGAATCCACTTTAAAATTATTATTTCTCAGCTCAAATCCATGTTGCGAGAAATTTGTTAACCAACGGAGATCAAACCCATTTTTTAGTCCTGCTTGATTCTTGTGCAGTGCAGTGTCATCCGAAATAAGTTTGCATTAACAGGTTCTCAATTTTTTTTAACTTTAATTAATTATTTAAAACAAAACAGTTTGAGTATTTCTTCATGCGCTTTGATTTGGCAATTCAAGGGGAAGAGGATAACAGTGAGATTAATTTCATATTTTTCCAACCATTAGAGAGATTGGGTACTTTGTTTCTTGCACCATTACTTCTTCTATAACGAAATCAATCGAACTTACAGGATATTAAATATTTTCGCGGCGCAAATGTGAATTATCAAAGACGTGGGAAGGAAATTTTGAGGGAACATTCAAGTGAGTTTGAAGAGAATCTTTTCAATCTTCTTCATTTTTGGTGTTGCTTTTGTTTGATCAAGTGCATTTTGTTTTTTCTTGTTTGATCATATGACTTTTGTTTTTTCTTAAAAATGTGTGTGCTTCTAAAGAGTTTGGCTTCAAATTTGTTTATCTTTAAAGGTTCCCCGAATTTAAAAAAAAATGTAAAATCAACTTGTTTATATGCATGAATTTATTCTTTGGCCAATAAGATTGTGTATTTTCCATGTTGTTAGTTGAAGGGGCTATATGTCCATGACCTAGTGAGACATGGTTATGATCTTAATAAAGAGAAACAAAAAACAATGGTGTTTGATAAGAAAATGTAATATTGAGTTCTTACACCCTTCGTTGAGATTCTCCTATTTGAATTACTTTGGGATGTGATCGAAGATGGCCTTGGCTCCAGCAAGCTTCCCACACTTCTTCTTATTGTAAAATTTTGAGGGCATCAATACGCTTTCAAAAACTTGAACAAACCCACCTTTCCATTGACTTGCATAAGATGATAATGATAATGATAGATCCCGGTGACTAAATTCTCACATTTAAATCCTTTTGAAACTTCGAGGGAAGTCATCGCTGAAAGCACTCAGTTTTCACTTATTTTTCAGTGGATGCCTATATATCTACTATAGATGTTGTCTCTGGAATACTATTCCTATAGTAAGTATTAAATTAATAATTATATCAAATTCGACAATGTATATACACAATGAATTTTAAAATTTTGATACAACTGCTAGAACATGTGGGCTTCAATTTTGAGCTCATTTATCTCTAATTATTTTGAATAGAAAATTGGATCCTAGCATGTTTAATGGTTCTCTTGAGCGAGATATGCCTGGAAGCAGAGTTTGGAAGGTTAATCCATCAAATTGAGTGGAATTTCTATTTTGTTGTTTAATGTGTTTCAAATGCCCCATTTCTTTGCAAACATTTGCTCGATGTTGGTTGTTAAGATTCTCACGAGTTCAAAAACATTCATTTAAACAAACAAATTAGGTTCTTTGCTCCAGATCACTCCTGATTTGTTTATGTTTTGATTATGACCAATAACTGATCTTAGCATCATTTAACAATTAGTATGTATAATTGTGCTCACATTTTGGCGTCGTTGTCGGGGAACGAAAGTTAAATTTTCCCTGGGAAAGAACGACTAAAGTTTTAGATTTGATTCATGAGGGTAACAAAGAATCAAAATATATTTTTTAATATATTGAATGAATAATATTGAGCTCTAAGACTAGGGTTTACAACTTCGTATGGATCCTCCCACGCATTCTCGTGCAGGTCGATCATGACCCCCTCTAAGGGGGGGGGGGATCCCCCCCCTGTCTCCTTGTCCTCGGATCTCTAGGCCTTCCATGCCCTAATATCCTCCTATGCAAAGGTCCATAAGGTAGCTCCATCCCAATTCGTAAAAAAATTGGAAGAAATCCCTAAGGTGGTTGTGCACCCTGCTTCGACCCACTCGCTAGCTCTTAGACTGGCTAACAACAGATTGATAGGGTAGTTCACAGGATTGTGGCCCTCCTCCAAAGCCATGCATCACTGGTTGGAATTGAATTGGTGAAAATTGATCCAAGGACAGATGTCCACGACCTTTTGCGATAAGGGCTTCTTCGCCTTTTTATTCGGAAAAAAAAAGAGAGGATAGGGATTTGATTTTTCGAAGTGACTCATATTTCATGGGTGCACGAGGAATGTATCTCAATAAATGGACCCCATACTTCATCCCAAAAAACAATATCCCTTCAGCAGTCCCTATCCAGGTAAGATTGCCATTCCTTCCTCTACATTGTTGGAATGATGAAACCCTAAGAAATATAGACAACTCACTAGGGAAATATATCGATCGTGTTGAACCATAAGAAGAGGTTCAATCTTGTGCCAGACTTTGTGTGGAGGTGGATCTGTGTTGGCAGCCAATTCACTTTTTCCTATTATCCTATGAGCTGCCTACACCTATGTCTTGCGAACATCAAGTTTTTCGTCGCATTTTTCAAGTAGACGACACTTTCACTTCTTGCGAAATTTACGCATTTGTCTTCGTTAAGTTTTCACGACTGTAAGCGTGAAAACTTTTCCTTTCGAAGTTGTCTTTCGATCATTATCTGAACTGTGGGTATTTCTTTTGTCCATATGCCTATTTTGCTTACCTTTATTGATCATTACCTGATTGGCAATATCCTTTGATCGGTTCTCATACTTCGATTGATTATATAACTTGGTTCTGTTGAGTTTGTAAGACATTGAGCATTTGGATTTGCATTTTATGACTTGCCTAATCATTGATTCTATAAAATGCATAGGGTTTATGATTAAGTTTTTATATATGTGATATAACCCTTGTGATAATCTTTTCATAAATTTGGCTAGTCGACTATATGAATTCGATTTGGCACCTTGGTTAAAATGTTTGCACATATATGATTTTTGGAATTGACTTATACGTCGAATGTTTTGAACATTATGGTATAACTGGCGCACCACTATATACATATCGGATTTCATTGGTTGAACGCATAACTCAATGGTTGAACTATTATCATGGAATGAACAACCACGAAATTTGGCGGTTGTACTTTGACCATAATTATCGTGCATGGTATTGAATGACTCCACCACCTTCGCATGCTTCCATTAATGCTTACTCCTTTTCTCATTCATTGTTGTTGGCCCGGATAGCTCTGTTCCTGTGTGCATTGATGAATTCGTACCCTTCCCTTACCATGCATTCGGCTCCATGGCGCTAGTCGTGCGAGTTGAACCTAATGGTAGTCAAGCTCTGTTGATGTTTGACAATGCCCGCCAAGATTTGGCAGACAGTGGATGGCTTACCTTCATGAAACAATATGAGGGTTTTAACTTAGCTGTAGCACGACAGTTCGCGTCAACCTTCGATGGATGTCGAGCCAGGATCGGAGATGTTCAATTGGAAATTGATGAGAAATTCATCAGTCTTGCTACGGGTTTGCCTGCCACTGGACAACGATGGTTCAAGAATTGCAAGGTCGAGGAGGTCCCATGGACACTGCTCTTCCTCTCATGCAAGGTTACTTCGTGTGACAGAGGTTTGCCAATCTCTGCACTCAAACCACATTGGCATGACACTCTAATGATAATTAAGCAGTTTGTGACCTGCGAAGGTCGATATGGGTTAGTATTCCTCTACCACCTGCGTTTGCTTATGGTTTTTATGGGATATCAGCTCAATATGCCCTATTATTTGCATCGTAGCCTATTTAAAATGTCTAAGAAGTATAAAAGGCACAAGGATGACAACAACCTGTTTCATCATGGGCTTATTAAGCTCGTTGTTGTTTATCAATTGAGTTTGCTTGGTGATACTTGGAAGGCTTTCATTGCCCACAATGGCTTTGAGGACATCGACCCTATATAGGTTGATAAACCTGTGGTAACTGAGACTAAGGACGAACCTCCTCTACCCTCGGTTCCCTTGCATGTCCTATTGCCTAAGCCCTCGACCGAACCTCCTATCGACTTACCCGACACTGTGACTAAGAGTGCAGAGGCCATTAAAAATCCTGTGAGCCGAAACCCCAAGGCAAACCTTACGGTTAATGCCAAAGGGAAGAGGAATGCCCGTTTGATTTCACGAATGGCAAGGAATAAGCCGAAACCCCCTGTTGAGCCGAACCCTATCATTTTAAGTGAGGACTCCAATTCAGAGGTTGAGCGTTTCTTGGCTAGCAAATACCCCTATTCGCAAGGATTGTGTGCCGATCCTCCTTATGATTTTGTGTCAAATTTACCTCCCTGTCTGAGGAACGACCCTAGCTATCCCGACATTAAAATGCCTGACGAGACCCTCAGTCATGCTGCCAAACCCTCGTTTGTTCGTACAAACCCTACGCAGATGCCCTGTGACCAATGCGGCCTATGGTTGGAGCGATATTATAGTGATGTCCCGATACTTCAATCAAAGATTCAATCTTTGGAAGATCAGATTGCAGTCCTGACCAGTCGAAAGGCCAAGCTCCAAGCAGTGGATAAGAAACAAAGAACAACCGGCTCTATCCTGTTTAAAAACATGGAATCAGCCACGGCTGTTGTTAATTCCAAGATGGCATAAGAATTTCAGCCTCGTCACTACACAGGTATGAAAAAATTTGATATCGTTTGTAAATAATATAGGTTGATAATAATAGTTTGAATTCAGTTTTTTTTAAATGGTTCAATCTTGAATAGCTCTGTCATATCATGTGTATTCTATATATAGTTTTGCTTTAAATAAAAACAAATTTCGATTCGATTTACAATTTGATTATTCCCAATTTAGAGATCAGTAGATTGTGATTAGATTTGAGTGATCTTTGCTTGAATTTGATTGATTGGTTTGCTCCCAAATGAATTGGTTTCAATACTATTTGAAAAGGAAATTTTCCGTATCCAGTTTAGAACGTAATCATGTTTGGATGGTTGATAAACTTTGATTGATACGATCATGCTCGATTTCGATTTCATTATTATTGGTATGCTTTGACTGGTAAATGTTTCGGGAAGATACTTGTTACGATGTTGTATCGTGTGCTGTTCTATATTTGATCGATTTCAAGTTAAGGAAAATGACTCTGTTTATTTGATGAAAACAATACACTCAGGTAACATTCACGCCCAAATTAGGGACGAATTCGAATCATAACAACTGTGTGAAAACCCTTAGCTAAATTGATTCGTTTTTGTTCTAAAATGGCGAGTTCGTTTTATAAATCGAGTCAAGATTTTGATTATTACTCTGTATTTTAAATTTGTGTAATGAATAGGTCAAACCCTGACACGATTCGTTTGATTGAAATGATTGTGATCAAACTTAATCGATCCTCTTTTCTTATTGTGCAATGATCAAAGATCGAAATCGATAACAAACCCTGTTCGGATAATCCTGTTATGATTTTATTAAGAGTCAATTTTCATTTGAATTTGTTCACAATCTAAATCTTGTGCTATACAGTCATCATGATAATCCTGTTCGATGCGACGATTTCTCCTGTTGATAAGACAATTGTAACGAAATGTTTGCGATTTGTTTCGTTTTCAATTAAATATTAAAATGATTTAATAACTGAGGGATTCGATTTGATTGAGAAACGATCACGAGGCTGTTACATATGATGACAATAATCGAAACAGAGTGTTTCTATCCTTGTATTCGATTAAATGATATCAATCTTGCTGCTATATCGTTACAGCTATAACGAGTGGAAAATGATTAATTTGGATTGAATCGTATCCTTGTTTAATAATCACATACGATATGTTTTTAATTGGATATGAAACAATCTTATGACTGTCTGATTATCACTCTGTGAACCCGATTTCATTGGTAACAAAAGAGAAGAGTTGCCCTATCTCTATGCTCGGTTGAGTCATGTTGATCCTGTTTAATATTGAATGATAAAATCATTTTGATCTCAATGATTCGTTTTCAGACATTTCTTGGATGATGATTAAATTTAATTCTTCAAAAATATTTGAATTAATCTCAATTCTGATTCTGTATATTATTTTAGACTAGCTACAGAATCAGATGATTCTGTAGCTAGTATATAGAATTTAATTTTTACCATTTTATTAATAAAAGAGTCTTCTAACTTGTCTATTTTGGATCCTTTTCAGGTCAATTCGAAATTGTATGGGATTTGATGGACAGTTTGGAGGATATTGAAATATTTTGGTTCCATTTTAATTTCCTAGTTTAGTTGATCTTGGGATATGATCCCAGATTGTGTAAACAGTTTGATATCTTCCACAGGGAGGTTTTACCCTGTGAAAAAACTTATAAATACTCATTATTTTTTTGTAATAATTATCCTCATTCGTGGGAGAACAAGGATATGGAATTTTAATACAGACTGAGACATAATTTGATATTCTGCTACAGCTTTAGCTTTTCATAATATCAATATTTTGTTTTATGTTTATGTGTATCAATTTGCATTTGGTTAATGACTACTTTAGCTATCTTAGTCTTTTGCAAATGATATAATTTAATCAATATAATCCATATCTGATTTCTTCCAGTGTATAAAAAACATAGCAATTGCTCAATTCAGCTTGTGAATGACATATTTCTCTTCTTCCTGAGTTGAATTATTAAGTATAAGTTTGTGCATAACAGGTTTCCCTTATTGCAGAGATTTATAAATCTTATAATTGTTATGATTTTTTATATCTTGTTTGTCCTGTAAATAACTCAAAGAGCAGTACAGCCTATCGTTTACGAGAAGCTTCTGGATCATCCGGTGCGAGTTTCCTTCCTCTGACCAGCTTCGAAGTCATCATACACAGGACAAATTTGGAGCGTTTCTAGGTCAGTTTGTCATTTGTTTATTAGTATATTTGTTAGTATTTTAGTTAGTTAGTATATTAGATTGTTTAATTTCAGTAAGTTTTATGTCTTATTTATAAAATTATAAAACCAAAAAAGAAATACCTTTCTCTGTCTTAGGGCAGATTGTAAATGAGTTTTCCAGGTTTTATTTAAATCTGCATTTTGTGAATATTGTATATTTTGTAGATAAGATTATATTTCAGATAGTAGTTAGTATAGGATTAGTTAGTAGTTTGTATATATAGATAGTAGATTAGTTAGTTTGTTTAATAGTTAGATTAGTTAGTATTAGTTCGTTTTATTTATTGTTAGTTAGTTTAGTTTGTTTTATTTAGTTTTAGTTAGAATAGTTAGTTTAGATTAGTTTTCTCTTTGGTTTTCTTAGGACCTTAGATCGGCTAATGGAGCCGCTAAACCCGTCAGGGTGGTTCATTCCAAACGACTTGGGTTATTAGACAACCCTGGACCGGTTCCACTCTCTCAGTTGATAGACGGTCAATTTCGCCCGTCAACAAATGGCGTTAGAAGGAGGGCCAAACTAAATTAATGGCACGAGGTGGTCGCAAGACTCCTCCCCCCCTAATCACTCACCTATAGTGACTAGAAGTCGTTCACACGATAATATTCCCCTTTAAACAATAACTACTTCAACCGACGATCCACAGGTCACAGTTGAACCAGTAACCCCTAATCCTACAGGTGGTGACATAGACGAGATTATCTGCCGATCTCTCATTAAAACACATAGTGCCTTAGCCAGTCTTAGGCAACCAAACCGTCCGTGGGGTCGACCTTTGGACTTCTCTGACATCAGAGAACAATTAGGTGATACTAACCTCACTGTGAATCCTACAAATCCAAACTTAAATCCTGCTACAGGAGGATCTGGAATACCTCCTTCACCACCTCCATCATCTCCTTCCTCTTCTGGAGGAAATTCCTCGTCAGACGAAGGCAATTCACCTTCTCAGCCTTCCACACCCACTACCCCGATGGCAAATCAGAACAACCCTGCTAGACCTTGGTTGGACCGGGATGCTGTAGCTGTACCTGGAGCCCAACACCCTTTACCTAAACACCCGGAGAAATGGCTTCCCAAGTTTGACCCTGATTCAAAACAGATAGCTGAAGACCATATCAAAAAATTTATGTTAGCCATTAGACTCCGCAATGTTGAACATGAAGACGTTGTCTGTAGGTTGTTCCCTTACACTTTCGAGGGTAATGCATCCACTTGGTACTTTGCCCAACAACCCCATACCATTGTGTCTTGGGAAAAGTTTGAGTCATGCTTTTTGGAAAAATTCGGAGATGGTAAACCTCCGGAAGTTTTAGTTATGGATCTTTCAAGCTTAAAAATGAACCCAAAAGAAAAAGTTAAAGACTTTAATCAGAGATTCTTGGCCCTCAAAAACTGAATCCCTGCAGATTCTATGCCTTCTGAGAGTCTTATAATAGCTTACTATACTAAATATTTACATCAAAGTATAACTATTTGGGTTAAACGATCTAAAAAGGCCATGTTGGTAGAGGCCTTCGAAGAGGCTAGCCAGATAGAAATAGACATACTTAGTCTCAAGAACTCTTCTAGCAACGAAACTGAAACTGTTTCTTCTTCCAAAAAGAAGATTGAAATCCTCCCCAGACCCACTCAAAGTAAAACGCAACCTGAAAACTCTGATTTGGAAAACCTTACTAAAGTTGTTCAAAAACTGTCTAACCAAGTTATAGATTTGAAAAGGTTGACTGAAGAAGCTTCGTCGAGTAAAGGACCCTACAAACCTCCTTTCCGAAAAACCTTTCCTACCAATCGACCTAACCCAACCACCGAAGGCCTTAACCTAGAAATTTTGCAATGTGCTCTTCAAACAATTCTAGAGGCCCAAGAAAACTTGATGCCTCCTGAGATTCCTAAGGACTTAGTTGAACCAGAGACAGTTCAAGAAGAAGAGTCTTCTCCAAACATTTTTGGACACTTCTCGGATAGCATCTTCCAAGCCAACTTCGAGACTGTTCACCCTTATAACACTAGGAGTAAGACAACAAATAAACCTTCTACAGAGAACACTACAACTTCACCTCCAAAGCAATCTAAATCAGCAGAGCCGAAACAGAGTAATGTCAGCCCTAACCTAGATTACGATGTTGTTGAAGATCTAAAAAAATTAAGGGCTAACATTTCTATTTATGAGTTGTTGAAGTTTCCATTTTTGTTACAAAAAATGTTGCAAAATATTTCAGAAAATGGCAAGAATGGTAATAAAAATGGTAACAAGGTTGTGCAAAGCAAAGTTCCGCAGAAGACTTCCACTAAAAACCATCCTGATCCTCAAGATAAAGGAAGCCTTCCTGCAGTCTCTGTAAATAATGTAAATAATGTAAATAATTCAGATAAAGTAGCCTTAGAAACAACGAGTAAAAAACCACAAGCTACTACCCTTAGTACTCGTAAGAATGTACCTCCTTTTCTTTTAACTTTCGAGATTTTCAACAGAAATGTGCATAATTGTATGGTTGACTCAGGAGCGTCATCTAATGTGATGCCTTGGTCTGTCTGCCAAAAGATTAACGCTAAAGTGGAACAATCTACTTTGGAAATCATACAACTTGATCGGACTGATGTTAAAGTTATAGGCGAACTAAAAAATGTATTGATTAGATTGTCGTCTAACCCAAAGGTTCATCAGGTTATTGATATAATCGTTGTGGATATTCCAGAAGTGTATGGCATGTTTTTAAGTAGGGACTGGTCAGAGCAACTACATGGTTACTTTGCAATAGACTGGTCTCACTTATGGCTTCCAAAGAACGGTAAGCCTAATAAAATCAGAGTAAACCGTGAGCGCTACCTCAAGTTCACGGTCACTGATTTGAATGATCCTAATGAACCATACACTCCCCCTGCTGATTCACATGAAGTACAAGGGATGGACACCTTCTTCGACAACATCATGGTTGAGGTTTCACCTATCATCAATCCAGAACAACAGTCCGAGATCGTAGCGTTTGTGCAGCCCACAACTTCCACACAACAATCTTTTGAACCCGATGCAAATCAAATTTGGTCTCTATATTTCGATGGGTCAAAATCCAAAGAAGGAGCTGGAGCAGGCTGCATTATTATCGATCCGAAAGGTAAAAAAACATTGATAGCATGTAGGTTGGAATTTGAATGTACTAACAATACTGCAGAATATGAGGCTCTACTTCAAGGTCTCAGAAAAGGTTTGGACATGAACATTCAAAATTTAACCGTTTTTGGCGACTCTGAAATAGTGGTTAGACAGGTAAGAGATTCTATCCACTATATTTCTCCGCATCTCAAAAGCTACCAGTCTGAGGTATGGAACTTAATGAGTAAATTTTCTTCTTTTAATATAAATTCCATCCCTAGAATGAATAACTCTGAAGTAGATTTATTAGCTAATGTAGCTTCTAAACTTCTTCCTGCAGAAGGCTTGTCCCCAAATGCATTCTCCGTTGAGCTATTGTTTCGGCCATCCATTCCCGATAACATCACCAACTGGAGAGTATTTGATGATGATCAACAGATTATCAACTTTCTGCACATGGAAGAAACATTTCAAGGCGCGGTGATAGACGAGCACACACACGACGACAATTTGCGCGATTTCACGGTAATACCTGATCCGAAATCTCCTGAAGCTCTATCGGAAATGGTAAACTTGATCCCAAAATCTGTAATTATATTAGAGAAGTTTTATGATTTTGAAGATAAATTTAAAAAAATGGTCAATTGTAAAACCAATAGTTCCTCGTTATCTTATGAAAAAGTTAATTTAGGAACTAGTGAAAATCCTCAGTGTATCAACCTAGGCTTGGGATGTTCTCTACAAGAAAAAGATGCTTTTGTTAAATTATTTAAATAATTTAAAGACGCCTTTGCATGGACGTATAATGATCTCAAAACGTTCGACCCTAATATCATAGAACATGTCATCCCGATGAAGCCCCAAACCTTACCCTTCCAACAGAAACTGAGGAAGATGCACCCTAAACTAGAACCGACCGTTTAAAAAGAATTGAATAAAATCCTAAGTGATAAAATAATCTTTCCTGTTAGACACACTCAATGGGTGTCCAACCTTGTCCCAGTTCGGAAGAAAAATGGGGAAATTTGACTTTGCGTCGATTTCCGGAACCTCAATATAGCGTCTTACAAAGATAATTATCCTGTCCCACCCATGGAACAGATCCTGCAACAGGTATCTGGTTCCGAGAGGCTATATTTATTGGATGGTTTCTCCGGATACAACCAAGTCCTGATGTCTCCGCTAGACCAACTCAAAACTACCTTCCGTACTCCGTGGGGCACTTATGCTTATCGCAAAATGCCCTTTGGATTGATTAATGTTGGTGCTACTTTTCAGAGAGCAATGGATATTGCTTTCCGAGGCTTGATCAATCAGTCTGTTGTAGTTTACTTAGATGATATGACTGTATATTCTAAAAACAAATACGATCATCTAGCTCACTTACGAGCCGTTCTGCTACGATGTCGTAAATACAACATCTCCTTGAACCCCAAAAAGTCCATCTTTGCAGTAGAACAAGGTAAATTACTAGGATTCATTGTGTCTAGTGATGGGATGATTATTGACCCCGAGCGGACTCAAGTCATCGCTAAACTTCCCCCTCCTACATCTAAGAAATCCATGCAGTCTTTCTTAGGCCATATTAACTTCGTGAGAAGATTCGTCCCCAGCTTCTCCGAAATGGTCAGGCCTCTATAGAACCTGATTAAGAAAGACACCCAATATCACTGGGGACACACCGAAAATCAAGCTTTTAATTCCATAAAGAAGGCCATAATAGACGCTCCATCTCTCATGAGCCCTGACTTCTCTCAAGATTTTACACTCTACACTTTTTCCTCTGACCGTTCCTATGCCGCAGTCCTAACTCAAAAGAATACCGAGAACAATGAAGTACCCATCGCCTTTATGAGTTCCTCTTTTAAAGGTGCTGAACTTAACTACCCAGCGGTTGATCGACACGCCTATGCTGTTTTCAAAGAAGTTAAGCATTTCCGGTCCTATCTTTTGAAGTCAAGGACGAAAGTCATTGTCTCCTACCCCGCCGTAAGGAACTTGTTAGTGCAGAAGGAGTTGGGAGAGAAGAGAGCTAACTGGGTCACCTCCTTGCAGGAGTATGACTTAGAAATCACCCCAGCTCAAATCGTGAGAGTCCAAGGGTTGTGTAAATTGGTTGTTGATTCGCAAACAAGAAAGCAAGAAGATAGTGATACGTCAAACCTAGAACAAAGCGATCAAAGTTTAATTTATTGCGTACAAAACCTCGTTAGTCCTTGGTACGACGATATTAGATTCTGTCTCCAGCATGGATCAGCACCCCGTCACCTTGACCCCGCCAAGAGAAGAGCGTTGAGACTTAAGTCCGCCTCCTTTCATCTAATTAACGGTGTATTGTTTCGTCAAAATTTTGATGGCGTATTGATGCGCTGTCTCGAGAAAGATGAAGCAGAAAAAGTCTTGCTTGAGTTGCATGCAGGAGAAGCTGGTGGTCACTTCGGTGGCGACACCACTGCTCATAAGGTTTTAAGAGCCGGTTACTACTGGCCCACGCTTTTTAGGGACGCCCATGCCTTGTGTCGTAAATGTATCACCTGTCAGAAAGCATCAGGGCGGTTGCAAAAACCAGCCTTTCCCTTACAACCCGTCACAGTAGATTCTCCTTTCCAGCAATGGGGCCTTGATATCATAGGTCCTATTAACCCTCCGTCTTCGAAACAACACAAGTATATTGTGACAGCCACAAATTACTTTACTCGACGATCTGAAGCTGCTGCACTAAGAACTGTCAACACCAGTCAGGTTATCGCTTTTCTAAACTCAAATATTATCACTCGTTTCGGTATCCCTGATTGTCTAGTCTTCGAAAACGCTTCATACTTTTCTTCTCTTGAGATAAGTGAATTCGCTTTGGAAAAAGGAATCAAGCTTAAATTTTCTGCTAGTTACTACCCCCAGGGCAACGGCTTAGCAGAATCCACAAACAAAAACTTGATTAAAATTATCAAGAGAACCGTGGTTGAAAATCACAAGAACTGGCACAATGCACTGCTGAACGCACTATGGGCTGATAGGGTAACACCCAAAGACGCTATAGGTAACTCCCCCTTTTTCCTCGTTTATGGTAGAGAAGCAATTCTGCCACCTCACATTCTTCTTCCTTCGCTTCAATTGTCACAAAAAGTACAAGAAGAAAATTGCCCCCCTTTAGAAAACCGGATTAACGCTTTGATGAAGCTAGAAGAAGTAAGAGCCCAAGCTAAGCGTAAGTTAGATCAACATCAACAATTGATTAAAAGCTGGTTCGATTCTAATTCTGCCTCTGATAGGAATTTTGAAGTAGGCGATCTCGTCTTGAAGTGGGACAAACCACACGAAGGAAAGGGTGAGCACACCAAATTTCAAAACTTATGGCTTGGACCATTTTTAATTGCTGAAAAGTTGGGTCCTAGTTCTTTTCGATTGTAGAATCTCGAAGGGAAGCTTGACACCTATCCGGTGAATGGCCAAGCCCTGAAGAGATACTTTGCTTGATAACTACCCTTGTATATTATGTATATATTTTTCATTTTTGTTTGCATTTTTTCGTTTGCTTTCTGTTTTTGGTTTTGATTTGAGATTTTCAGTTTTTGTTTTCTTTCAAATACACATACCTGTACACTGAGCCATTCAGACAAAGACGATAGATAAAATTTCTTCGCTGAAATAACTTCTGAAAATTTGTACAAACATCAATGGTATATCTTTGAAACTGATATCTATGTTGGAAAATTTTGTTGTTTGAAAGAAGTTTACTGATTTCAATCTCTGAGAAAAGTTTGTCATGATCACCTATTATCTTTTTACGCTGTCCCTTTTCCATAAAGGAATGACTCAAAAAGATGTCTCCCTGTCGTAGGAAGTTGTTTTGTAAATAAAACATTTCTGGAGATGAATAAAGGACAGTGCTAAAAAACTCTGATGAGGTCTGAAAAAATATGTTAAAATATTAAGATTTTCAGCATCACCCTGCTCAGCTATATAGCTATAAAAGAAAAACAAAATAAGATTATTAATAAGAGCTGTGGGAAGTGCTAGTAAACCCGCCGGGATACTGAACAGGTCTGCTGGCAGCGGGTAAATGCAAGCATGGCGCTAAGGCAACTTCGTCGGGGTACTGAACAGGCCTGCTGGCAGCGAAGCAATGTAGGGTACATGAAAATCTGCAAAAAAAATATAAGAAACCTCTTTAATGTCCTTTGTTCTGATCTAGAATTTCTTGACAGAATACAGATGTCAGAGTGGGTTAAATGGAAACCCTGTCGAGGCTATGGACGCCTGTTGGCAGCAGTGGCCATGCCAACAGTATCGAAGATTATATCTTTAATATCATGACTTGCTGATCTTGAGACTATTATTGGTTCCCATCTTTTAAAACACTACTAAAAAAATGATTAATGATGATGTTTGAATGACTTTCTGGTTGTTATTTTTGAGTTGAAATTTCCCTGGCTGTCCTAATCTGGATTTGTTACCTTTGCAGAGATAACTGCTTCTACCAGTGTGTCACCATTGTTGGCAGCCAATTCACTTTTTCCTATTATCCTATGAGCTGCCTACACCTATGTCTTGCGAACATCAAGTTTTTCGTCGCATTTTTCAAGTAGACGACACTTTCACTTCTTGCGACATTTACGCATTTGTCTTCGTTAAGTTTTCACGACTGTAAGTGTGAAAACTTTTCCTTTCGAAGTTGTCTTTCGATCATTATCTGAACTGTGGGTATTTCTTTTGTCCATATGCCTATTTTGCTTACCTTTATTGATCATTACCTGATTGGCAATATCCTTTGATCGGTTCTCATACTTCGATTGATTATATAACTTGGTTCTGTTGAGTTTGTAAGACATTGAGCATTTGGATTTGCATTTTATGACTTGCCTAATCATTGATTCTATAAAATGCATAGGGTTTATGATTAAGTTTTTATATATGTGATATAACCCTTGTGATAATCTTTTCATAAATTTGGCTAGTCGACTATATGAATTCGATTTGGCACCTTGGTTAAAATGTTTGCACATATATGATTTTTGGAATTGACTTATACGTCGAATGTTTTGAACATTATGGTATAACTGGCGCACCACTATATACATATCGGATTTCATTGGTTGAACGCATAACTCAATGGTTGAACTATTATCATGGAATGAACAACCACGAAATTTGGCGGTTGTACTTTGACCATAATTATCGTGCATGGTATTGAATGACTCCACCACCTTCGCATGCTTCCATTAATGCTTACTCCTTTTCTCATTCATTGTTGTTGGCCCGGATAGCTCTGTTCCTGTGTGCATTGATGAATTCGTACCCTTCCCTTACCATGCATTCGGCTCCATGGCGCTAGTCGTGCGAGTTGAACCTAATGGTAGTCAAGCTCTGTTGATGTTTGACAATGCCCGCCAAGATTTGGCAGACAGTGGATGGCTTACCTTCATGAAACAATATGAGGGTTTTAACTTAGCTGTAGCACGACAGTTCGCGTCAACCTTCGATGGATGTCGAGCCAGGATCGGAGATGTTCAATTGGAAATTGATGAGAAATTCATCAGTCTTGCTACGGGTTTGCCTGCCACTGGACAACGATGGTTCAAGAATTGCAAGGTCGAGGAGGTCCCATGGACACTGCTCTTCCTCTCATGCAAGGTTACTTCGTGTGACAGAGGTTTGCCAATCTCTGCACTCAAACCACATTGGCATGACACTCTAATGATAATTAAGCAGTTTGTGACCTGCGAAGGTCGATATGGGTTAGTATTCCTCTACCACCTGCGTTTGCTTATGGTTTTTATGGGATATCAGCTCAATATGCCCTATTATTTGCATCGTAGCCTATTTAAAATGTCTAAGAAGTATAAAAGGCACAAGGATGACAACAACCTGTTTCATCATGGGCTTATTAAGCTCGTTGTTGTTTATCAATTGAGTTTGCTTGGTGATACTTGGAAGGCTTTCATTGCCCACAATGGCTTTGAGGACATCGACCCTATATAGGTTGATAAACCTGTGGTAACTGAGACTAAGGACGAACCTCCTCTACCCTCGGTTCCCTTGCATGTCCTATTGCCTAAGCCCTCGACCGAACCTCCTATCGACTTACCCGACACTGTGACTAAGAGTGCAGAGGCCATTAAAAATCCTGTGAGCCGAAACCCCAAGGCAAACCTTACAGTTAATGCCAAAGGGAAGAGGAATGCCCGTTTGATTTCACGAATGGCAAGGAATAAGCCGAAACCCCCTGTTGAGCCAAACCCTATCATTTTAAGTGAGGACTCTGATTGAGAGGTTGAGCGTTTCTTGGCTAGTGAATACCCCTATTCGCAAGGATTGTGTGCCGACCCTCCTTGTGATTTTGTGTCAAATTTACCTCCCTGTCTGAGGAACGACTCTAGCTGTCCTGACATTAAAATGCCTGATGAGACCCTCAGTCATGCTGCCAAATCCTTGTCTGTTCGTACAAACCCTAAGCAGATGCCCTGTGACCAATGCGGCCTATGGTTGGAGCGATATTATAGTGATGTCCTGATACTTCAATCAAAGATTCAATCTTTGGAAGATCAGATTGCAGTCCTGACTAGTCGAAAGGCCAAGCTCCAAGCAGTGGATAAGAAACAAAGAACAACCGGCTCTATCCTGTTTAAAAACATGGAATCAACCACGGCTGTTGTTAATTCCAAGCTGGCATAAGCATTTCAGCCTCGTCACTACATAGGTATGAAAAAAATTGATATCGTTTGTAAATAATATAGGTTGATAATAATAGTTTGAATTCAGTTTTTTTTAAATGGTTCAATCTTGAATAGCTCTGTCATATCATGTGTATTCTATATATAGTTTTTCTTTAAATAAAAACAAATTTCGATTCGATTTACGATTTGATTATTCCCAATTTAGAGATCAGTAGATTGTGATTAGATTTGAGTGATCTTTGCTTGAATTTGATTGATTGGTTTGCTCCCAAATGAATTGGTTTCAATACGATTTGAAAAGGAAATTTTTCGTATCCAGTTTAGAACATAATCATGTTTGGATGGTTGATAAACTTTGATTGATACGATCTTGCTCGATTTCAATTTCATTATTATTGGTATGCTTTGACTGGTAAATGTTTCGGGAAGATACTTGTTACGATGCTGTATCGTGTGCTATTCTATATCTGATCGATTTCAAGTTAAGGAAAACGACTTTGTTTATTTGATGAAAACAATACACTCAGGTAACATTCACGCCCGAATTAGGGACGAATCCGAATCATAACAACTGTGTGAAAACCCTTAGCTAAATTGATTCGTTTTTGTTCTAAAATGGTGAGTTCGTTTTATAAATCGAGTCCAGATTCTGATTATTACTTTGTATTTTAAATTTGTGCAATGAATCGGTCAAACCCTGACACGATTCGTTTGATTGAAACGATTGTGATCAAACTTAATCGATCCTCTTTGCTTATTGTGCAATGATCAAAGATCGAAATCGATAACAAACCCTGTTCGGATAATCCTGTTATGCTTTTATTAAGAGTCAATTTTCGTTTGAATTTGTTCACAATCTAAATCTTGTGCTATACAGTCATCATGATAATCCTGTTCGATGCGACGATTTCTCCTGTTGATAAGACAATTGTAACGAAATGTTTGTGATTTGTTTCATTTTCAATTAAATATTAAAATGATTTTATAACTAAGGGATTCAATTTGATTGAGAAACGATCATGAGGCTGTTACATATGATGACAATAATCGAAACAGAGTGTTTCTATCCTTGTATTCGATTAAATGATATCAATCTTGCTGCTATATCGTTACAGCTATAACGAGTGGAAAATGATTATGTTGGATTGAATCATATCCTTGTTTAATAATCACATACGATATGTTTTTAATTGGATATGAAACAATCTTATGACTTTCCGATTATCACTCTGTGAACCCGATTTCGTTGGTAACAAAAGAGCAGAGTAACCCTATCTCTATGCTCGGTTGAGTCATGTTGATCCTGTTTAATATTGAATGATAAAATCATTTTGATATCAATGATTTGTTTTCAGACATTTCTTGGATGATGATTAAATTTAATTCTTCAAAAAGATTTGAATTAATCTCAATTCTGATTCTGTATATTATTTTAGACTAGCTACAGAATCAGATGATTCTGTAGCTAGTATATAGAATTTATTTTTTACCATTTTATTAATAAAAGAGTCTTCTAACTTGTCTATTTTGGATCCTTTTCAGGTCAATTCAAAATTGTATGGGATTTGATGGACAGTTTGGAGGATATTGAAATATTTTGGTTCCATTTTAATTTCCTAGTTTAGTTGATCTTGGGATATGATCCCAGATTGTGTAAACAGTTTGATATCTTCCATAGGGAGGTTTTACCCTGTGAAAAAACTTATAAATACTCATTATTTTTTTGTAATAATTATCCTCATTCGTGGGAGAACAAGGATATGGAATTTTAATACAGATTGAGACAGAATTTGATATTCTGCTACAACTTTAGCTTTTCATAATATCAATATTTTGTTTTATGTTTATGTGTATCAATTTGCATTTGGTTAATGACTACTTTAGCTATCTTAGTCTTTTGCAAATGATATAATTTAATCAATATAATCCATATCTGATTTCTTCCAGTGTATAAAAAGCATAGCAATTGCTCAATTCAGCTTGTGAATGACAGATTTCTCTTCTTCCTGAGTTGAATTATTAAGTATAAGTTTGTGCATAACAGGTTTCCCTTATTGCAGAGATTTATAAATCTTATAATTGTTATGATTTTTTATATCTTGTTTGTCCTGTAAATAACTCAAAGAGCAGTACAACCTATCGTTTACGAGAAGCTTCTGGATCATCCGGTGCGAGTTTCCTTCCTCTGACCAGCTTCGAAGTCATCATACACAGGACAAATTTGGAGCATTTCCAGGTCAGTTTGTCATTTGTTTATTAGTATATTTGTTAGTATTTTAGTTAGTTAGTATATTAGATTGTTTAATTTCAGTAAGTTTTATGTCTTATTTATAAAATTATAAAACCAAAAAAGAAATACCTTTCTCTGTCTTAGGGCAGATTGTAAATGAGTTTTCCAGGTTTTATTTAAATCTGCATTTTGTGAATATTGTATATTTTGTAGATAAGATTATATTTCAGATAGTAGTTAGTATAGGATTAGTTAGTAGTTTGTATATATAGATAGTAGATTAGTTAGTTTGTTTAATAGTTAGATTAGTTAGTATTAGTTCGTTTTATTTATTGTTAGTTAGTTTAGTTTGTTTTATTTAGTTTTAGTTAGAATAGTTAGTTTAGATTAGTTTTCTCTTTGGTTTTCTTA